>VHKM01000529.1:0-562500 GCA_007210695.1 Neogobius melanostomus | reverse complement strand
TAGGGGAAACCTACACAGTCACAGGGAGAACATGCAAACTCCACACAGAAAGGCCCCGTCCAGGTGGGAATCGAACCTGGGACCTTCTAGCTGTGAAACACGAGTTCTAACCGCTGTGCTACCGTGTTTGGATCAGTAATGTCAGTAATTCACTAATTTTAAAGACTTCCTCCCTGAAATGATGGATAGATAATGACTCTGAATGATGACAACAAGCCTTTCATTCATTCGTGATACGAGCGCTGACTCAGGTTTGTTTATGTGAGCTTTAACTTTGGCGAAAAAGGCTATTCTTTCTGCACGCCGCACGCTACGACGAACTCCATCAGCGTCAGGTCTGTGGGACTCGGCTCTGACATAAAACAGCAGTTTCCCTTCGCCTTTTCTACGATGGATACTGCCTGGATGAATGAGAGCCTTCACAAGCATACTGTACATCTATAATTATAAGGCATTTGAAACAATTTTATGAACTTGCGAGTTAGTTTTCGAGACCCTGCAAATTGTGAAATGTGCCGATAAACCCTTTTGTGAATTTAGACAATAACTTTAATTTAGTGGCTTCCTCTTTCATTGCTTGTAAAAATCAGGTCTAGGGCCTTTAAAAGAAGCTCTGTGAACTGACAATAAACCCATTTGGTTCTGTGTTTTGCAGGAGGTCTTGCTTTACATCTACTGCACGTGAAGCGAGTGCAAAGAGATAGATTTGGTTAATTTCCTCAACTAAAATATTAAAAAGTAATTTTTTGTGTGACTAAAACTAAACTAAAAGTTGTTTATGAGACTAAAACTGTGCCGTCGACTAAAATCCTCCAAACTTCACTGACACGGTACTTTTTACTTCTGCTTGAGTAAAATTATATCGAAGTATCTGTATCTTACTCGAGTAAAAATAATAGTTACTTTTTCAACTGAGTAAATATTTCATCTATAAAACAGATTTGTCTCGTGCTCCTTGTTCTTTACCGTGATTTATTTATTATTTTCTATGTTCCCACAGGATTTTAGGTTTTGTTTCACACAATTTACAGTACTCGAGTAACATTTTCAAAGTAACGTTACTCTTGCGAGAGTGAATATTTTGGCGACTCTACCGCCTCTGACTAAAACTAGACTAAAATTAAATGACATTTTCGTCAACAGACTGAAACGAAATTAAAATATGTGCCAACAAAGTGAAGGGCGCACTCACACTTGACACCCGAGCCGTGCCATTCTCTGGCTCGTCTGAGGAAAGGTCTGGATGCCCCGACTGTAACTGAACCGAGCCGATTAGTGAAGCACGAGTCTGTCTATCAGCCCCGTTGTCAAATCTGTTTATTTCACATTTCTTTGCATTTACTGCAGTTTGACAACAACAAAAAGGGGCTATGGTAAATAAAATAGTCGCTTAAAGCTGATAGAGCTGTGCACGTCCCTCTGTCCCCCGCTCAGCTGAGGCAGTGGGCAGGGCAAACGGGGCACCTGTCGCTCTGAGCCTTTCCTCCATGTAACTCATTGAATTTTTGAGCTAGAGTTCTCACACCTTTATACTCACATTTGTTAAAGAGTACCTAAACGGGCGTGCCAAAGCCTTTCCCCACCCACAAACAAAAGTCAAAAATTGCTGCGAAAGAGGCGGTCTCTGAATTTTGGGGTGAGTGTGTGGGCCTTTGCATTGGCACAATCACAGCAGACTGATTACGTGGGAGGGACTTGGTTATAAACCACAGGTACAGGGGCAGGACAATGGGCAGGACAATGGGCAGCACCTGATGACGATGTGTGGAGCTGGTGCGGCTTATGACGTTCTGTGGAGGCCATGGACACGTCTCCAGCCAATCAGGAAATTCTACTTTAGTAGCAGAGTTTACCCTGAAGGGGTAAACTCTGCTACCCCTTCAGGGTAGCAGAGTGTTAGGTTTTGAAAACCAAACCTAACTTTGGTTTTCAGGCCAAAGTTAGGATTTAACACATGTTTGCGCTATAATGTCAGAATAATGTCAGGGACCAGTAGACGACACTATGAGACACACATTGAGACAGTTTATCAGTAAAAAAAACTTGATTTGGTGTTTAGTTACTCTTTAACTACAAATGGCACCAATTCAAACCTCTGCAAGAATATCACAGACCTCGTGAGTTGATGTCAAATACATGGTGTTCCTGTGTTACACCTACTCCACTACCGGGGTAGGTTGTAACACATGCTGGGGTGAGTTGTAACAGTTAGACAAAAGAAATAAAAACACGTCATGTGATTTGCTTCAAATAGAGGTTTATTTAAATAAAAGAACAACCCAGAACAATGTCTCTCTCTCTCTAACCTGTCATATGCTTAACCTCAGGTGGAGTCAGTCCATAATACAGGTCTGCTGTCTGAGTCAAATAATCAGCCAACACTTCCTCCTGCACCTCAGAGAAAACTCTGTTGATGCTTCAGTGTGACCTACACTGGGATGATCACTGGACCCTGGTCTCTCAGCTTCTGCTGTGTTTTACAGTATCTGCTCAGTTTTACATGGCAGATCACATGTGCCTTTGCAACTGATCTAACCTGCCCTTCTTTCTGACCACATCAGATGCTTTTTTTTTTTTAAACATTAGCTGGCACAAATCTGTCAGTATTTCCTTTCCACTGTTTAGGCATTCTGTAAAAGTATTAAAATCAAGTAAGTGTTATTAACTGTATATAGGGGATGATTGTGTTACAACCATCCCCACCCCTGTCAGCCATTGTTCAGCGAGCTCTATCAGCATAATGGTTTGAAATTAGCAGGGGAAATGTGCGTCACATTTTGCCTGAGAAACTACAATTTAATCTGATGTAAGTCATATGGTTTTATGTGCAATAGTATAAGCACTAAACAAAATATAGTCTTGGTCAAAAAATGTACTTTCTTACCTCAGAATCATTTTTTTCTTTATAGAATCTGCATGAACCTGTTTACAACCTTGACAATCACAATGTGGGATCAGGGAGGAAGTGGGTAAACACTGATATGTCCATTTGACTCCTATCTTACCCCTGAGTGGTGGAATTGCTGGTGTTACAACTCTCCCCATACCCGGTCTAACCTCTGCTTCACTAATGAGGAAGCAGAAGGAAACAGGAGGACCAGAGGAGACTTATGGATGAGGAGAGCAGAGGCTGCAGAGCGTGGATCAGAGCGAGCAGAGACTGACCTGTCAGTGTCGTTGTTGTAGGAGCCATGGGGTGGAGCGGCGGCTGGACGTCCGGTCTACGATCTGTCCGTGATCCGCGGCCTGTGGGAGGGACGGGTCAAAAACAGCGGCTCAGACAGAGGAGAGAGAAGGAGAGGATCGAAAACAGCGCCCTGGCCAGGTTCTGGACCCTGAACTCTCCTCCACCAGACCAGGACTAATGTCCTCGACAACCCAGACCAGACCAGACATAGATGTCCCGACTAACCCCCTCCAGCAGACTCATGTCCTCGACTACCCCCTCCAGACCAGACTCATGTCCTCGACTAACCCCTCCAGACCAGACTCATGTCCTCGACTAACCCCCCTCCAGACCAGACTCATGTCCTCGACTAACCCCCCTCCAGACCAGACTCATGTCCTCGACTAACCCCCTCCAGACCAGACTCATGTCCTCGACTAACCCCCTCCAGACCAGACTCATGTCCTCGACTAACCCCCCTCCAGACCAGACTCATGTCCTCGACTAACCCCCCTCCAGACCAGACTCATGTCCTCGACTAACCCCTCCAGACCAGACTCATGTCCTCGACTAACCCCCCCCCCTCCCCCCCCCTCCAGACCAGACTCATGTCCTCGACTAACCCCCTCCAGACCAGACTCATGTCCTCGACTAACCCCCTCCAGACCAGACTCATGTCCTCGACTACCCCCTCCAGACCAGACTCATGTCCTCGACTAACCCCCTCCAGACCAGACTCATGTCCTCGACTAACCCCCCTCCAGACCAGACTCATGTCCTCGACTAACCCCCCTCCAGACCCAGACTCATGTCCTCGACTAACCCCCCTCCAGACCAGACTCATGTCCTCGACTAACCCCCCTCCAGACCAGACTCATGTCCTCGACTAACCCCCCTCCAGACCAGACTCATGTCCTCGACTAACCCCCTCCAGACCAGACTCATGTCCTCGACTAACCCCCTCCAGACCAGCTCATGTCCTCGACTAACCCCCCTCCAGACCAGACTTCATGTCCTCGGACTAACCCCCTCCAGACCAGACTCATGTCCTCGACTAACCCCCCTCCAGACCAGACTCATGTCCTCGACTAACCCCCCTCCAGACCAGACTTATGTCCTCGACTAACCCCCCTCCAGACCAGACTCATGTCCTCGACTAACCCCCCTCCAGACCAGACTCATGTCCTCGACTAACCCCCCTCCAGACCAGACTCATGTCCTCGACTAACCCCCCTCCAGACCAGACTCATGTCCTCGACTAACCCCCCTCCAGACCAGACTATGTCCTCGACTAACCCCCCTCCAGACCAGACTTATGTCCTCGACTAACCCCCCTCCAGACCAGACTCATGTCCTCGACTAACCCCCCCAACCAGACCATGTCCTCGACTAACCCCCTCCAGACCAGACTATGTCCTCGACTAACCCCCTCCAGACCAACTCATGTCCCGACTAACCCCCCTCCAGACCAATCATGTCCTCGACTAACCCCCCTCCAGACCAGACTCATGTCCTCGACTAACCCCCCTCCAGCCAGACTCATGTCCTCGACTAACCCCCCTCCAGACCAGACTCATGTCCTCGACTAACCCCCCTCCAGACCAGACTCATGTCCTCGACTAACCCCCCTCCAGACCAGACTCATGTCCTCGACTAACCCCCCTCCAGACCAGACTTTCCTTTCCTGCCTCAATGTTTAGTTTTAAAAAAAGATTCTGGGGCAAATGTAAGAGAAGATCTGAAACAGTTATTTGTGAAAGAGCGACGACTTTATTCATTACTTACTTTTATGTGAAATGTTTCAGAAACCCAGACTCCATTTATACTCAAACATCTAGAATTCAGCAGAGAAAAGCACAGATACAGTATACAGCATGGTATAGAAGTGAGTTCTAATGCATTAAAACGTACATGATTATTTAGGGCGATGTTTGAATGGAATCGACTTCCAAAGCAATTTTCTCAAACAACGTTTACTATAAACTTCTTAACCCCCGCCTTAACCGAGCGCATTTTCTCCAGTTCAGTTTTACCCAAATCTAAAAGCTTCTCGGCTGGAGCTTACAGCCTATATACAGGCCAGAGTTATGCCTCATTTCAAAGCTATGACCTAAAACTGATTGTGACTATCTTGTTGCGTTGTCGCCATGTTTTTGTCACGAAGCGAAAACTGTTTCAAAGTTCAATGTCTCCTCTATCAGCACGTATAAACTAAGGTCCTAGGCTAGTGCTAGGCTAGTGCATGTCTATGGTAACTAGTAGCCTGCATTAAAAACAGTCTGACCCAAGCACAGTGCACCTGAGGCAAATCACTTATAACACTAGACTACCCATATAAATGTTTGTGTTGACTGAAGAATGTTTTAAATGTAACCATTTTGCTTTTAAAAGAACTTATATTTGAGCAGCATCAGCTTCCTGGTTGTAAGCTACGCAGCGGCGGAGTGATCTGCTAGATTACTGGATCTACAGTAGTTTGTTTACCTGCGGTCGGCATTACTACATGTGGAATTCACAAAGGAGCTTTCTACACATCAGATATGGTAACGTTTGGAGGACTACCCCATGATTTTGAAGAGGTTTTTAATGCAGGCTACTAGTTACCATAGACATGCACTAGCCTAGCACCACTAAACTCTTCAAATATAAGGACTGCATAAATAAAATAAAATAAATAAAGCTCCAGAAATCAACAACACTCTGGTTAACTAAGAAATTAGGCCCTATGTCAAAAATCCTGAAATATCCCTTTAAGCTTACAGACACTCTACAGAGGAATACTGTCAATCCTTACTAAGTATATTTACATCATGTCCTGGTAAACATCATTTCAAACAAAGCGGCCGTAAACATAAAAGGCTATTTACAAATGTACAGGTGCAAACAAAGCCAATAAACAAAGGTTACAAAATAAATACATCGAAATCAACGTCAGAAAATATTGTCTCAGGCTCATCCCCTGCTCCGGACCAGACTGTCCCGGGTTTGAGCCCCTGCTGTCTGATATTTCTCTCCTGATATTCACTAGAGCACCGGAGAATGTTCTCTCTGTGCCAGGACGGAAGATTCAAACTATATTTTATGAGTTGGTCCAGACTCTGGAGTGTGTTGCTCAAAAGCACAGTGTCCGGCTGCCGAAACCCGGGATCGAACCAGGGACCTTTAGAACTTCAGTCTAACGCTCTCCCAACTGAGCTATTCCGGCGCTCAGAGGTCTCATGACGGGGGGGAGGGCGGTGTTTGAGTCACTTTGTTTAAAATCACATCAGGGTTTAAAGCGACGCTGCAGCTGCACGGGGAAACTTTAAATGTAGAAATATCAGACTGAATCTTCTGCTGTGGAGACTGGCATAAAGATGAGGGAAAATATATCACATCGAGTTTCTGGTCATTTTGTTTCTGTTCGCTTTCTAGAATGTGATGATGTCATAATCGGAGCAGGTACTACTCTATGGGACAAAGAAATCACAAATGTGATGAATATTGTCTCCACTTTTTGACAGAGATATTCATTAGATAGACTGTGTCAGAGATAGACACAAAACTCAGCAGCTCAACAGTTACCATGGTTACCACAATAGAATTCTCAGCTGCTCCACGTCAGTTTTAAACTATTGATGGGAGCAACGTCTACGTCACATCAGTGGGGCCAAAAGGTTAACGGCCCTTTTCGTACATAGGAATGAATGAGAAAAAATCGCCTGAGACCTTTTAATTTACACATGAAAAAACGTTTTCTTTGTTTTATTTATTTATCAAATGTGAAAAGGAAGCCATGGAAGTGACCTGTTGCTTCAGATAATTCACAGAGAGGACGGTTAACGTTTTTAATGAGCAGCTAAACCTACTGTTATCATGACTTGTCAGGGACATTTGTTTGTGTAACTTTTACACTGGTTGCTTTATAATGTCACTACATTATTTAGTCTGTCCTTATCATTAAATTTAAATCATACAGCCTACGATGTAGTTTTGTAGCTTTAGAGCAAATGGTACATAATAATAATAATAATAATGCATCAGTTTTATATAGCGCTTTTCTGGACACTCAAAGATGCTTTACATTGCACTATTCATTCACTCCATACCTGGTGGTGGTAAACTACTATTGTAGCCACAGCTGCCCTGGGGTAGACTGATGGAAGTGAGGCAACCAGTCTGCGCCATCAGCCCCTCCGACCACCACCAACCACTCACTAACTGCAATACATTCGCTAGGCTTCCTGGTGTTTCCAAACAGTCTCCCATCCAAGTACCGACCAGGCCCTTCCCTGCTTAGCTTCACATGGGACAATCTATATACAAAGTGCATAATGCACGGCCACAATGTGGAGCTGTTTCCTCACTCAGTAATGAGCCCTGACATGGCCATAACAGATGGCTTTCCACAAAAACTAAAAAATCTTCCAATCGTCTTCTGACAGTGAGTTGATGTGTCCGTAATCAAGAACGGCCATTTTCCTGTGGTTCTGATCACTGGTTTGGAATATTTTATCTCCAGAACGAGAAGTAATTATGTTTCCACATACACACCAATACAATTTTTAACTCTCGATTCCCCCAAAAGGGGGCGCTGCTCAGCAAAAGTTGCTTTCATCTATACTTTTTTCTTTTTAGCAATTTTCTGGCGAAATATAAACTTATTTATCACATATAAAGTCAAGTCTAAATTGGGTCCATATGGAAGTTTATTCACAGCAGATTGTTCAATAAAAGCGAAAAAATGGCAGTCGTAGCTAGCGCTAGCTAGCATTAGCATGTAACACGTTGCTAACATGAAGCATCATGTTTGCATTCTGTGTTATTTATGGGCTGTTGAACTCCTCCCCATGCCTTTGTGTCTTTATTTAGTAGAAACTATGTTCATAATTCAGCATTTGTTAAGTAGTTCCAGAACTGGAGACGATATTTAACATGAGTGTGATGTTGGTCAGTAGAAAGGACTTCCAGCCATAACAATGTAATGATGTCATAATGTCAGGTGGAGGGCAGGTGCCAATACAACTCTATGGGAGAAATACAGTTTTTGTGGGAAATCTCCATAATTAAAATTGACAAATATTTTTTCTCATCAATATTCAATCGTGATTGGATTCACATGATATTTATGTCTAAAAGTCCTTTCTACAGGACAACATCACATCACTCATGTTTTTGAATATCGTCACCACTTTTGGACGCCTTTCAGAGAAAATAATTGGACGTTAGTTCATGTGCTGACAGACGAGAGAATGAACTTTGAGACAGTTTTTGTTTCATGTGGATTCTCAAAGTAAAGACTGAGATAATAAACAAAGACGAAGACAAAAAAATCTGCAGTTCACCAGTTACCACTGTTCCATAGTTACCGCCATGGAATTTTCAGTTGCCCTCCATCGCAGTTTTAAACTATGGGCTCTTTAGAACGTTGTGATGTCACAAGAACGCAAACTATAGACCCTTTAACTGCTGACATCATCAGTGACATCAGCTGGAGGCAGGAAGTGATCAAGAGAAATAAGATTCAACTAAAACTAGCGATTTTAAGTGTAAAACTACAACTGAAACATGTGGTCCTGTTGTGGCTTAAGGTGCAAGAACAAGAGGAATGACATTTGAGACGATAAAATAAGGTTTATCTGAGATTTCCAAAAACAGTTAGACATTTGTTTATCGTTACTATGACAACAGCTGCAATGGAAATAGATAGGAATCGAGCTTCCCGCCTCCAGCTAAGCCCGGAATGTTTACAAACAATTAAAGGGTCTATTAGAGAAAGATTAGATTTTTCTCAAAATTGTTTTCCGGATTATCATGGCTAATCTCTCAGCCCTGCCCTTTAGCTACAGGAGAACAAAGGTGACCATATATGGGCGATTCCAGAGATGCCGTCTGTATCTATGGGCTGTTTAGGACGTTGTGATGTCACATGTGTTCAGGTTCTAAACTTGTATTTCAGTCGGAGCAGGTGTCAGTATGACTGTACGGGGGAGAAAAGCAAAAGCCCAAATGTTTCCCCATGATCTTTATTTGACCATGATGGGATTCTCTAATCTGTCACATTATTCTTATTCTACTGACCAACATCAGGCTCATGCTTTCGAATATTGTCTCACCTTTTGGACGCCTTTATGAGGAAGTATTTAGACACATAGTTCATATGAGGTGACTTTGAACTTTGGGACAGTTTTTGTTTCATGTGAATTGGCCCAGGAATGACAGCGAAATTAGCAACAAACTAAAACTAGAAATCTGCATAAAGACAGTTACCATAGTTACTGCCCCCATTTTAAACTATAGTTTCTTTAGAATGTTGTGACGTCACATGAACACGGCCTATTCTGACATTATAATATAATACGTGTATTATGAAAACTTAAAGAGGGGGTATTATGCTTTTTTCAATCACATAGCACCAGTCTATAGCATACTACAATGATGACGTAACCTTCTGTTGGTCTGTATATGCAGTAAATTAAAATAACTGCCTTGAATAAAATTGCTCTCTCAAAACGTTTTCCCTCGTTCTCAGTTTAAATGAATGGGCTTCGCGCTCGACCAGAAGTGTCAGGACAACGGAAGTGCCGAGACAAAGCAAAAGGAGGCAAAAGTGGGCGGGGCGGAATAAGGTGAATAAGATTTGTAGACATCACATCGCAGACATGGGGATGGTAAAATCATGAGCTGCTCTCGTCTCCACTGTGCGATGGTTCAAAGAGAGAATCGTAGCTACAATCAAAGTTTATCGTAGGGAATATCAGGCTACAGGCGTGTGTTTAGCTGAGGTTCATGCTGGGGTGTTTATTTCATTGGAAAAGTGCAGGGAAAGTCCTGTAAAATGCACATGTCAGTCCCGCTCAGGCCTGGCCTCTGTTGCTTTGACTCTGGCAGTGTGCGGTGTTGACGGGACACTGACAGAGATCCTCTCTGCAATGAGAGGAGGCTCACTCTGAGACTGTTCCAAAATATCTGACACGGCCTGACGTTGGTCGCAGCTCGTCTCTGCTCGTACGATGGTTCTATTTTCATACTTCTGCAAAGATAAACAAACTCTCCCCAAACTTCTTTGAGGTTTTACTCAACAAATATTTCCTGTAAATATAGTCGCATTAAACTAGAATGAATTAGCTCAATGTTGATATCATATTTAATAATTCAGGGTGTCTTGTTTGTTCTGGACAAAGCTCAGACCTTTCCCTTTAAATCAAACTGAAGTTCACAGGTTTAAGTCCCTTCTTTTACTTTGTGTTTTTGGAAGTCGACCCAAACGTCTGCAGGTTTTAGTCTCATTCATTACTTTTACCTTAGTTTTAGTCCAATTTGAATCACAAAAATACTATAATGATTGTGACGTTTGTCCTGTCACGGAAGCCCTACTGCGTTCTGGAGGACAAAGTAGAGCTGAGGCAGACCAAAGTGCCGTTTATTACAAAAATTTACAAAAAGAGTTTAAATCCATGCCTGGCAACATGCCACGCAGCACCCACCCTAGGCAGAGTGAGTGGGCAGCTTTTATAGCAGGTGGTAATAATTGGAACATGCCAACATTAAAAGTACAAGTATACATTAGACATTCCAATGATCTCGATAAAACAGTGAAAATTACTACAACAATATAATCTTTATTAACTCAGCAGTGAATTCCTAATTTAAAAATATACTCAGTTTAATAAAACTAAAAATCCAGGACACCTGGAAACTTTAAATGTAGAAATATCAGATTGAATCTTCTGCTGTCGATTACTATGAGGCGACAAAATCTAAAAACGGACAGAGCCGGGTTTAAATGTGTGTTTTTGGGATCAGGTTTAAAATCAGAATCAGAATAGTTTTTATTGCTATTGTTTGGGAACAGGTTCACAAACTAGATTTTAGATTTTGTCATAGATTTTAGTGACAAAATCTATGGAAAGGCAAACTTTTTGAAATGTAAAGCTCCATGAATTAGATATTTTTTTTAAATCACTGTGGAAAAAGCTTCCAAATGTTGTTAAAGTGATAGTCTGGAATTCTAAATGTTTTAAATTTTTTATAAAATGTGAAAAATTGACCCCCTGGTCTTACATTTTGATATACAGTAAAGTAAATAATAATATGAACATAGTATTTTTTTGTAAAGTCCCTCCTTTCCGGATCTCGGTGACTAATCAGAGTCTAGTATCAGAGCTGGTGCTGGTCCCTCTGAGGCCCTGAACAAAAATCCACTCGGGGCCCTACAGTACGAATCCCAAGGCTATTTGATGAAGAGCAAACCTATTTACGATCAGAAACAGTTCCACTGTGCAGTTGTGCAGGGCAGAAGGGGAACATAATGACCTTAATTTGGGCCCAGACCCTCTGTCTGAGAACCACTAACCACTAAGCCACTGTCAGACTGGGGTTTAGGACGACACTAGTCTATTTTCCCCACTTTTTAAAATGGTAAATGGTCACATTCTGTCACCTCTGGTCCCTGACCCACAGTTTGAGAACCCCTGATTTAAAACTAACTGAAACCTACCCCGATGGTTAGGGTTTGTGTTTAAGAAAATGAACTAGTTCGTCAACAGACTGAGTGTGTTGCTCAAAAGCACAGTGTCCTCCTGCCGAAACCCGGGATCGAACCAGGGACCTTTAGATCTTCAGTCTAACGCTCTCCCAACTGAGCTATTCCGGCACGCAGGGGGTTAACGGTGGCCGACACACAGAAACAACGTAACAGAGCTGGGCAGAGGGGGAAAGGCCTCAGATCATGGCCTCTTCTGACTCTCAGTGAGGGAACTTTGGGCCTCATTAATGGAATGTTCTTCTTGGGCAGATTTGGGCACAAACTTGGTTCTCAGAACAGTCAGGACTCTTCTGCAGCTTTAATATGATCACAGTCAGAATGATCCCGAACATTCAAATGGAGGTGAGCTTGAATAATTGCTGGGTTGCAGGTGACATCACAGCATTCTAAAGGCCAATACTATTATATGGGGGGGGAATTATTTTGCTTTTGAGGACATGTTTGGTCTTGTACAGAGAGATCTTGGACCCAGTGACTGATACTAATTTTTGTAATTCATACATTTTCTTTTTAGTGTAATGCAGTTAATAGGAAAAACTGGCTCCTGCCCCACTGGGTCCAGTGACATCATCACATTCTAGAACCTGCAACCCAGCAATAGGTTGTGTTCACGATTTAGAATGTGATGATGTCATAATGTCAGGTGGAGGGCAGGGTCCAATAGACCCTTTAATTGTTTGTAAACATTCCGGGCTTAGCTGGAGGCGGGAAGCTCGATTCCTATCTATTTCCATTGTAGCTGTTGTCATAGTAACGATAAACAAATGTCTAACTGTTTTTGGAAATATCAGATAAATCTTATTTTATCGTCTCAAACGTCATTCCTCTTGTTCTGGCTCCTTAAGCCACAACAGGACCACATTTTTCAGTTGTAGTTTTACACTTAAAATCGCTAGTTTTAGTTTAATCTTATTTCTCTTGATCACTTCCTGCCTCCAGCTGATGTCACTGATGATGTCAGCAGTTAAAGGGTCTATACAACTCTATGGGAGAAATACAGTTTTTGTAAGAAATCTCCAAAACGAAAATGAACAAATGATTTTCCTCTTCAGTATTTGGTAGTGATTGGATTCACAAACCTGACACGTTATTTTTATGTCTGAAAGTCCTTCCTATTGGCCAACATCACGGTCATGTTTTCCAATATTGTAACCACTTTTGGACGCATTTATGAGAAAATAATTGGACATTAGTTCATATGTGCCGACAGAGGAGACAATGAACTTTGAGACCGTTTTTGTTCATTATGGATTCTCCCAGTAATGACTGAGATATAAACCAAAAGCTAAGACAAATAAAATCTGCAATTCGCCAATTACCACAGTTACCATAGTTACTGCCATGGAATTTTCAGTTGCCCTCCACCTCATTTGAGGTGTTCAGACCTTTTCATAACTGTCATTCAGAGCAAAAGGAGAGTTTAGCAGAGGCCATATAGAAACAGGAAGCGTTTGTGAAGCAGCTCCTGTTTACGGGAGATTTTAAAAAGATCCTCCCCGTGTCACAGGAGCTCCACAGACGCCACGGAAACTCGAGCCGCTCTAAAAATACTCGGTCGGCTCAGAGTACTGCCATCTGTACGCGACACATGCAGTATTTATGGAGACGTGAGTAATGTTTACAGCCACATGTGCTACATCAGACACGGGCCCCCTGAACACCCAGCTTCTGTTTCAGTCGGACTGGGGTCATTAGTGAAAAATCCCATAGATCCAAATGTAACCTGTCCATTTTAACTTCCAAGCACGTTTTGAAACAGCCGAGGTGCTTTTACTTTTTTCCCCCTATCGCCTTTTTGGGTTGCGTCTTCTTCACTCTTTTCGTCTGCTTTATTTGTCACGCTTTTGTCGCTGTTTTGCTGCAATGTTGACACTTTTTTCAAGCAGCTTTTAGATTTAGGTAAAGCCAAACTGGAGAATATGTGCTCAGTTCACGTGGGGGTTAAGAGGTTAAACTTCTGCTGAACATTACTGATAGATAGAAATATATATCAAAAAATTTATTGCAAGTTTTCTGTCATTTTATACATTTTGTGCATAAAAATATCCAAAATTTTAGATATTTTCAGTGACAAAACAGACCCAGATTTAGACGTATGGATTTATTTTGTGACATATTAGTAACACAGAAGTTTGGTCTTTTTTATATAGGAAAACTAAGATGTTAAAGGGACTATACCTGATTTTTATTTTTTTATTTATTTATTTTTTTTACTTGCAAAGGAACAAAACAGTTTTGTCCTCCTTTAGTATACTGTAAACTCAGACGCTTGTGGGAAAAACACTGTGCATCTGAAATATAAAGCATTTGGACCAATAGGCTGCGTTCACGTGACATCACAACATTCTAAAGAGCCCATAGTTTGAGGTGGAGGGCAACTGAAAATTCCATGGCCGTAACCATAGTAACGCTCAAAATGCAGATTTATCATCTTAAATCATTGCTAATTTCTCTGTAATTCCTGAGGCCAATTCACATGAAACAAAAACTGTTGTTTCTTCCAGCTCATATGAACATATGTCTACTTATTTCCTCACAAAGGCGTCCAAAAGTGGAGACAATATTCAAAAACATGTGCTTGATAGACTTGACTTTCAGCCATAAAATTCACATGTTATGTTGTGAATCCAATCACTGTCACATGATGATCAGAGAAAACATTTGGACATTTTCTTTTTGGAAATTTCTTTCAAAAACTGTTTCTCTTCCATAGAGTTGTAGTGGCACGTGCCCTCCAACTGAAATAGAATTCTATAACGTGAACGCAACCTATTTCATGAACTTGCAGGTGAGTTTTGTAGTATTTCTGTGACAGAGACCCTGAAAAAAATGTGAAATGTGCCGATAAACTCGTCCCTGATAAGAAATAGGAGGCCATAAATTCATTCAGAAAGTTAGGAACGAGTTTGGACCAGAGCTAACATTTTAGTTCTGTGGCTTCCTCTTTGATTGTTTGTGATCAAAATGTGGCGCTTGTAGCTGTTTACAAAGCAACAGTGTTAACAAATGATAAAGCGTGTGTCTTGGTGCGCAGGATCGATCAGGAGTGGCAGTACCGGATCTACTGCAAAACCCTGAGGAGCGACGAGAGGACGGCCCTGCACCAGTATCTGCAGAGGTCCACCGCCGCTGGCCACGCCCACACAGGCCACGCCCACACAGGCCACGCCCCAATCCACACAGGTACAGGCCACACACCCCATCCACACAGGTACAGGCCGCGCCCCCATCCACACAGGTACAGGCCACACACCCCCATCCACACAGGTACAGGCCGCGCCCCCATCCACACAGGTACAGGCCACGCCCCCCCCATCCACACAGGTACAGGCCGCGCCCCCATCCACACAGGTACAGGCCACGCCCCCCCCATCCACACAGGTACAGGCCGCGCCCCCATCCACACAGGTACAGGCCGCGCCCCCATCCACACAGGTACAGGCCACGCCCTCCTCCCAGGTAGGTGACATTGGCTGTTTCCCAATTGCGAGGATCCTCGGCGTCTCGACCACTTCGGACGTAATTCACGTCATCACAGCGCCGCCAAGTGCTGTTCCAATTCACTCAGACCACTCGCCTCCTCGCAGCTCGACTCTCCAGCTCTTTTATGAAGGATGCACCGGTGGATCCTCCGCTGCCTCGGAGAGCTGAAATTACCCATGATGCACTGTTTTTTTCTTCCCTTTTCTCGCAAAACTTTATTAGTTTGAAGTTTTGTTCCACATTTGTGCAAAAAAATAATTGTAATAAAAAGTCATTTGTAGAAGTGTTGTAAGCAAGTGAAGATGTAAAAAGAGGTTTATATAAAGTTAATGAAAGGCCTAATACATAGGCCTATTTATTGATAAATCAGGCCTATGCTTGTTAACGTAAGTCTGCAATTGAAGGTGATTAGTGATAAACTGGACCTGCTAAATATATTTGATATTTTAACTGAAATTCTTACAAATCTTTGCAGAAATGTTATTTTATTCAGGCCAAAATGTTCAAACAGTAAGACATCCAACCAAAACCAGTTTATAAACAGCTTTTATTCATAAAACAGTCGTTTTTGTAAGCATGGATTGACATTGTATTATATGATTTGACACGTGACATGACGCAGCCGCTCTCTCCGGAGGCCGTTCCAGTTGAGCTCAAATGCGGCGGTGAGAGGACACTCGCCTCCGTTTGGGAGGAGCCCACCACCGAGGACGTCAACAAAGTGGACAAACGGAGGACGGATCCTCGCAATTGGGAAACAGCCAGTGTGTGACAGTGGGACATGGAGGGACAGACGTGATACATGGAGATCAGCAGATAGATTCTAACTCACACGCACAGATAGAAACAGATCACAGAATATTCATGATTTATAAAGTTTATAAAGTTAATACACAATATTCTACATTTAAATGCTAAATTTTGCCTAAAGCCTGGTTCACATGGGAAGATTTTAAAATTGTGGGCAGATTTTCCAAACCTGAGAGGCAATAAAAACAGTTTTGGTCGTACAGTTTATGGTGCAGCCACACGGCAAAATCAACACATCACACACAAATCTATTTCACTCATGAACAGAACCTCTCGAGATCAAACGTGACTTCAAAGTAAACAAACATGGAAAAAATAAACGTCTCCAGCGTCCACCGGACTTTCTGGTGCGCCATGTTTTGATTTTGGATTTCTCTCCGTGCTTCCTGGTGCTTCCTCGCTGCCTCGCTTTCTAAATTGGCTACACGTCACAGTAACTTGTTTGTCCTCGTGGCTCACCAGACACCAGGAGAACTATCCAACATGTTGAATATCCCCGATTTGAGACAAGAGCCATCTGAACAGACCACACGGCAGATAATGCGTCCTTAAGACTGTTGGAATGGGAGAATCAGGGCTAAAATCACAATAATTGTCCTGTCGTGTGAAGCAGGCTGTAAATGCAACAGATCTCTGAATTGATCATTTTTATAAATGTGGAAACATTACATCAAACAGAGAAACTAAGCAATTTCTTTTTGAAAAATTTGACAAAATAAAAACTGAAAACTTCATCAGAACCTGCCACTGAATGAGCTTCGGACAAGACTTTTTTTTAAAATGAATTTATGGCATAAAAGATGAAGAAATGCTTTTCAGTGACATTTAAGGCCTCGTTTTGGCACAAAGCCGTTATTTACTCAAAAAACTGGAGGATCATTTTCCATTCTTGATGTAACTGACCTCGTTGTCCAGTTGTATAGTGACAAATATCGGCGTCTTAAAGGGATGTTAGAATTATGTATTTTCCTCCCCCTACATGTTCCAGCCATGTCCTAATGTGTAGAATGAGCCCAGACCTGTTCACCACAACTGCCTCTAAAATCCTGCACTGTCACTCAAAAGGGTGTTACTTCGGGTCTGAAGTGCCGTCATGCATGAGCTTAATATAGAGACTGAAGTTATGCATAAGACCTGAGGTGGCAGTAGTGAGCATAAAAATGACCAACTTGCATGTTGCATCCAGTCTCTTTAACCTTCACCCTGACGCCACGTCCCGTGAGTCTCATTTGAAGTTAATCCTTGTGTTTCTGTGGTTTTCAGACGCAGAGGAAGCAGATCTCACAGACTCTCAAACTGAGCCAGACCCCGAGAACCTGGTCTTCAGACTCGAGGGAGACAAGTGGATGGTGAGTCCCACTTCAGCCCCGTTTCAGCCTTAGTTTAGTCCTGTTTCAGCCCCGTTTCCCTCTGCAGTCGTTTCCGAAGGAGCTCCAGTGGATGACGTATCTGACGCAGTGGTTTGTGTCTCGCACTCGGATCCAGAGGCTTCCGGAGTTTCTGGCTCAGTTTTCCAAACTCCAAATCCTGGACCTGCCCAAGAACCAGGTCTGCGAGATCCCGCCGGAGATCGGTGAGTCTTTAGTCTCTGAGAGGCTCGGGGCTCTGCTTCAGGGCTTCCTGGTCCCTCCCTCGGCCCCAGATAAAGCTCAAACTTTCAAACCTTTCAACATTGTTTATTGGCTAAAAGTTTCTATTAGCATCATACAAAACTTTATTCTGTGCAAAAGTTCAGAGCCATCACTAAGCGAGGCTACATCCAGTAGCTCCAACACTCACGTCCCGGCCGGTCTCCTGCAGGTAAACTGTCCTCTCTGACGGAGCTGAACCTCAGCTATAACCGTCTGATGAAGGTTCCTCCAGAGCTGGGGGAGTGTGAGGACTACAGAGGCTGGAGTTGGCGGGGAACAGGCTCTGCGGACTTCCCTTCGAGGTGAGACTCTGGAGTAGCGCTGGGTACCGTTAAACTATTTTGGTATCGGAAAAAAGGTTTAGGTACTGGTATAGGAAAAAAATCAAAGTATCGAAAGCAGGAACCAGAAAGAAATAAAATCTTTTCATGCTGTTGGTCCAAGGACAGGATTAAAGTGACTTGGTTGTTTCAGTGCAAATAAATGATGTTTTATTATCCCCCAATATTTCCCCTCATTTTTGCTCATTTTTAATTTTACCACATTTCTTGACATTGGAGATGAGACCAATATGGTAAAATTGCAGATCTTCCACACATTATTGCTCCGTTTTCTGTTTCTAGACGACAATATTTTAGTATAGGTATTGAAAACCAAGTATCGTTAAAGTACTGGTTTCGAAATGTAACGGTATTTAGCTCTAATTAAATTTTACTTTTGCAAAAACCGAAACCCCGGACTGTCTGTAAACGCAGCTAATGTGGCATTAATTAAATTGGAGTTATAAATAAATCTTTTGACACGTAGATAATCCATCAGTGACTGTTGTTTCCTTTGTTTCCCGTGTTTCAGCTGCGCTCCCTGAAGCAGCTGCTGCTCCTGGACATCTCGGAGAACTGTCTCCTCTCAGTCCCCATCTGTGTCCTCAGGATGGACTCACTGCAGACCCTGGACCTGAGCCTCAACCAGCTCAAAGACCTGCCGGAGGACATGGACCGGTGAGGCCTGGGTTAGACCTGGTTTAAGACTGGGTTAGACTTGGACTGGGACAGACCTGGTTTAAGGCTGGGTTAGACTTTGCGTGTCCAGTTCCTGCTTTTTGTTTCTGTTCTAAAGCATGAGCGTCTGAATCTCCAAAGGTTTTATATTGATCCAATCACAGACCAACCGGAACTGAATTAACCACGAGGAAAATATTTTTAACAAGAATGTTCCTGCTTCATCTTTTCTCAGAGGAGTTTCTTCTGTACAAAGTGTTGTTGTCTCGTTCCAAACGTTCATTGTTTTGTGTTGAATTCTTACTCCTTAAGTTTTTTGATCGTTCACATTCGTCTCCGCTCTTCACCCCACGCTTCCTAAAAAACACTTCCTTGTTTCAAAAATACGTCACATTTTGTTTGCGTCATATCGGGCTTTCCTCTGATTGTTTAAAACGCTTCTCAGCCACGGCCATCAGGAATCCAGATACTTGTCTTTGTAAAAAAAAAAAAAAAAGGTTTAGATTTGATCTGGCTCTAGTTTAGTATTGGATCAGAACTCATGTTACCAAAGTTCTTCAAACAGGTTTAATTCAAGATCAAGTAGAACCAGTAAAATAATAATTATCTTGTGACTGGATGCGGACAATATTTATTTTGTTCAGCAGGAAAAAGGATTAAATAATGTGACACTTCCACTTCTTTTGGAACAGGGAAGAATGTTTATGTAGTAACAGAATGTGCAGTTGAGTGTTTTGTGCATGTTTTCAGTCTGGAGAACCTGGAGTCTCATGTTTGTGTGTGTGTTTTCAGTCTGGAGAACCTGGAGTCTCATGTTTGTGTGTGTTTTCAGTCTGGAGAACCTGGAGTCTCATGTTTGTGTATGTTTTCAGTCTGGAGAACCTGGAGTCTCATGTTTGTGTATGTTTTCAGTCTGGAGAACCTGGAGTCTCATGTTTGTGTGTGTGTTTTCAGCCTGGAGAACCTGGAGTCTCATGTTTGTGTGTGTGTTTTCAGCCTGGAGAACCTGGAGTCTCATGTTTGTGTATGTTTCAGTCTGGAGAACCTGGAGTCTCATGTTTGTGTGTGTGTTTTCAGTCTGGAGAACCTGGAGTCTCATGTTTGTGTGTGTTTTCAGTCTGGAGAACCTGGAGTCTCATGTTTGTGTGTGTGTTTTCAGTCTGGAGAACCTGGAGTCTCATGTTTGTGTGTGTTTTCAGTCTGGAGAACCTGGAGTCTCATGTTTGTGTGTGTGTTTTCACTCTGGAGAACCTGGAGTCTCATGTTTGTGTGTGTTTTCACTCTGGAGAACCTGGAGTCTCATGTTTGTGTATGTTTTCAGTCTGGAGAACCTGGAGTCTCATGTTTGTGTGTGTGTTTTCAGTCTGGAGAACCTGGAGTCTCATGTTTGTGTGTGTGTTTTCAGCCTGGAGAACCTGGAGTCTCATGTTTGTGTGTGTTTTCAGTCTGGAGAACCTGGAGTCTCATGTTTGTGTGTGTGTTTTCACTCTGGAGAACCTGGAGTCTCATGTTTGTGTGTGTTTTCACTCTGGAGAACCTGGAGTCTCATGTTTGGTGTGTGTTTTCAGCCTGGAGAGCCTGGAGTCTCATGTTTGTGTGTGTGTTTTCAGTCTGGAGAACCTGGAGTCTCATGTTTGTGTGTGTGTTTTCACTCTGGAGAACCTGGAGTCTCATGTTTGTGTGTGTTTTCACTCTGGAGAACCTGGAGTCTCATGTTTGTGTGTGTGTTTTCACTCTGGAGAACCTGGAGTCTCATGTTTGTGTATGTTTTCAGTCTGGAGAACCTGGAGTCTCATGTTTGTGTGTATGTTTTCACTCTGGAGAACCTGGAGTCTCATGTTTGTGTATGTTTTCACTCTGGAGAACCTGGAGTCTCATGTTTGTGTGTGTGTTTTCACTCTGGAGAACCTGGAGTCTCATGTTTGTGTATGTTTCAGTCTGGAGAACCTGGAGTCTCATGTTTGTGTGTGTGTTTTCAGTCTGGAGAACCTGGAGTCTCATGTTTGTGTATGTTTTCAGTCTGGAGAACCTGGAGTCTCATGTTTGTGTGTGTGTTTTCAGCCTGGAGAACCTGGAGTCTCATGTTTGTGTGTGTTTTCAGTCTGGAGAACCTGGAGTCTCATGTTTGTGTGTGTGTTTTCACTCTGGAGAACCTGGAGTCTCATGTTTGTGTGTGTTTTCACTCTGGAGAACCTGGAGTCTCATGTTTGTGTATGTTTTCAGTCTGGAGAACCTGGAGTCTCATGTTTGTGTGTGTGTTTTCAGTCTGGAGAACCTGGAGTCTCATGTTTGTGTGTGTGTTTTCAGCCTGGAGAACCTGGAGTCTCATGTTTGTGTGTGTTTTCAGTCTGGAGAACCTGGAGTCTCATGTTTGTGTGTGTGTTTTCACTCTGGAGAACCTGGAGTCTCATGTTTGTGTGTGTTTTCACTCTGGAGAACCTGGAGTCTCATGTTTGTGTGTGTGTTTTCAGCCTGGAGAGCCTGGAGTCTCATGTTTGTGTGTGTGTTTTCAGTCTGGAGAACCTGGAGTCTCATGTTTGTGTGTGTTTTCACTCTGGAGAACCTGGAGTCTCATGTTTGTGTATGTTTTCAGTCTGGAGAACCTGGAGTCTCATGTTTGTGTGTTGTTTTCACTCTGGAGAACCTGGAGTCTCATGTTTGTATGTTTTCATCTGGAGAACCTGGAGTCTCATGTTTGTGTGTGTGTTTTCACTCTGGAGAACCTGGAGTCTCATGTTTGTGTATGTTTTCAGTCTGGAGAACCTGGAGTCTCATGTTTGTGTGTGTGTTTTCAGTCTGGAGAACCTGGAGTCTCATGTTTGTGTATGTTTTCAGTCTGGAGAACCTGGAGTCTCATGTTTGTGTGTGTGTTTTCAGCCTGGAGAACCTGGAGTCTCATGTTTGTGTGTGTGTTTTCAGCCTGGAGAACCTGGAGTCTCATGTTTGTGTGTGTGTTTTCAGCCTGGAGAACCTGGAGTCTCATGTTTGTGTGTGTGTTTTCACTCTGGAGAACCTGGAGTCTCATGTTTGTGTTGTGTTTTCACTCTGGAGAACCTGGAGTCTCATGTTTGTGTATGTTTTCAGTCTGGAGAACCTGGAGTCTCATGTTTGTGTGTGTGTTTTCAGCCTGGAGAACCTGGAGTCTCATGTTTGTGTGTGTGTTTTCAGCCTGGAGAACCTGGAGTCTCATGTTTGTGTGTGTTTTCAGCCTGGAGAACCTGGAGTCTCATGTTTGTGTGTGTGTTTTCACTCTGGAGAACCTGGAGTCTCATGTTTGTGTATGTTTTCAGCCTGGAGAACCTGGAGTCTCATGTTTGTGTATGTTTTCAGTCTGGAGAACCTGGAGTCTCATGTTTGTGTGTGTGTTTTCAGTCTGGAGAAGCTGGAGTCTCATGTTTGTGTGTGTTTTCAGCCTGGAGAACCTGGAGTCTCATGTTTGTGTGTGTTTTCAGTCTGGAGAACCTGGAGTCTCATGTTTGTGTGTATGTTTTCAGTCTGGAGAACCTGGAGTCTCATGTTTGTGTGTGTTTTCAGTCTGGAGAACCTGGAGTCTCATGTTTGTGTATGTGTTTTCAGTCTGGAGAACCTGGAGTCTCATGTTTGTGTGTATGTTTTCACTCTGGAGAACCTGGAGTCTCATGTTTGTGTATGTTTTCAGTCTGGAGAACCTGGAGTCTCATGTTTGTGTGTATGTTTTCAGTCTGGAGAACCTGGAGTCTCATGTTTGTGTGTATGTTTTCAGTCTGGAGAACCTGGAGTCTCATGTTTGTGTGTTTTCAGTCTGGAGAACCTGGAGTCTCATGTTTGTGTGTATGTTTTCACTCTGGAGAACCTGGAGTCTCATGTTTGTGTATGTTTTCAGTCTGGAGAACCTGGAGTCTCATGTTTGTGTGTATGTTTTCAGTCTGGAGAACCTGGAGTCTCATGTTTGTGTGTATGTTTTCAGTCTGGAGAACCTGGAGTCTCATGTTTGTGTGTATGTTTTCACTCTGGAGAACCTGGAGTCTCATGTTTGTGTATGTTTTCAGTCTGGAGAACCTGGAGTCTCATGTTTGTGTGTGTTTTCAGCCTGGAGAACCTGGAGTCTCATGTTTGTGTGTGTGTTTTCAGCCTGGAGAACCTGGAGTCCCTGTTCCTCCATAAGAACCTCCTGACGTACCTGCCCATGTGTCTCGCCCAAATCAGCCGACTGAAGATGATCGTGGTGAACGCAGACGAGATCAACAGTCTCCCCACCAGACTCTGCAGCAGCCCGGACATCAAGTACAGAACATGTTACTACTACTATTACTATAACATACTACTGCTACTGGAGTATTCCCAATAACATGATATTAAGGGCGTTTTCACACAGGCTCCAGTTAGGTCGACTTAAAGAGAATTTCGGCCCGAGAGCGGCACTTTAGGGTCAGTGTTTTATTTTTATTGGTTTATTTGGTCGGGACAGTCCATGTTAATGAACATACATGGGTCTCATGCATGTAAACAAGCCACACCGGAGTGTAGCCTTGGGCTAATTTGCGTCCGTCATACCCCATGCGCACTCTCAAACACACTCTCATTCATCCTGGCCTATTGTACATGTTTTTAGTGGTAGGGGAAACCGGAGGAAACCTACACAGACACGGGGAGAACATGCAAACTCCACACAGAAAGGCCCCGTCCAGGTGGGAATCGAACCTGGACCTTCTAGCTGTGAAGCACGAGCTCTAACCACTGTACTACCGTGCCGCCCTGTGTGAATCTAACCGCAGCACTTTACGACGGTCTAAACAGCCGCTCCGACTACGGGTGAAACAGGTGGTCTCGGAGCGGCGCATCTCACTCTCTGCCTCGGAGCGGTTGTGGTGTGAAGGCGGCCGACCTCTGGTGAACTATTCTCGCTTTGATGCCTCTTTTTTGCACGAAGAAAGAATGACTACGCGCTGCATGAGGAGGTTTGGATTACTGCTCTGACTTTAAATCATCTTTCCTGTCTTTCCCTTCCTGCTGCAGTGAAACTTTCCTCTCCATCTGCTGATTAAGTACATTTCTCCGCGCTTCACGTCTATAAGCCTCAGTGTATTTAACCATGAGGGAGAGGAGTCACCACTGCGTAACATCGGGGAAGTGTGCCTGTACGTGTGCGTGTGTCAGTGTCGTCACATTGACAGGTTGATGTCCGTTGTCATGGGAATAAGTTAGTTGAACAGCTGATCGTTGTTATGTGGCTGATGTTGCGATGTTTTGTGCGAGCGCGTGTGAACACGGACCTAACTAACTTTGGAGTAAATACAGTTGGAGCCAAGACGGTCTCGAGGCGACCTACAAAGCTCCAACATGTCGGAGGAGGTTGTTTCAGAGCTAACAGATTAAAGGAGAAAGGAAAGTGCCGTTTTATGTCAGACCAAAATCCCACAGACCTGACGCTGATGTCGTTCGTTGTAGCTTGCGCCATGCCGTACGAAAAATAGCCTTTCTCGCAAACGCAAAGCTCATAAACAAACCTGAGAGTTAGCGCTCGTATCACAAATGAATAAAAGGCTTGTCGTCATCACTCAGTTTCCATTATCTGTCCATAATGAAAACGGTCATTATGGACAGTTTTCCATAATGAAAACTATGGAAAACTTGAGCGATAATCTGAGGCCAACTCCAAAAACACGATTTACATAGTCCTTGTGTGCCGGTTTGGTGAAATTTCTTATTTGAAAGTCCTTATACCCTGTTTGACAGGGACTTTCAAGGGCTGTGGTTTTTTGGGAAAATATTCATGTTTGATGGAAAATGAGGTGCGGGCCAGATCGAATCGTTCCACGGGCCAGATTTTGAACCTCAGGAATAAAGCGGCCGAGAAAGAGAGCAGCTTGTCTGAAATCGAGGTGGTTCTAGATCGCCCAGAAACAAACCTTACCAAACGCGTCCCCAGACAACGACAGCGATACTCGGTCATGTGATCAGCTGTAGTGAAACAATCCTGTGTTATTCCTATCATGAATAACTCCGCCTTAATCCTGGGAACGAGACAGGGAAGCTCTCTCTCTCCACGTGGGCTTGGTTCTCGTCGAGTTCTCTTGGTTCCAGTCTAGGTTTAGTGGAGGTTCTGACGCTGTGTTCCGTGCTGCAGGTTCATCCGTCTGCGCGACTCCCCGACGGTCCAGCAGAAGCAGAGGAGGGAGGAGGAGCAGAGGAAGAGGGAGGAGCAGAGGAGGACCTGGAGAGGAGCAGAGGAGCAGGAGAGAGACGGCTCGGAGAAAGAGTTCCTCCAGGCCTATGTCAGCTCTCTGGCTCACAGAGGTACGAGACACAGAGCTCTGTTCTCCTGTGGAGCAGGGGGTCAGGGCTCTGGGCTTTAATTTAGGTTCTGAGATGAGCTCAATGCCTCTGTACTACACTGCTTCCCAACCTTTTTACAATAGAAAAATCTCAAGGCACCCCAACAAACAAAAATATCACAAAAAGCATATGTATTGAAATAATAGTGAACATCTAGTCAAAATCTATTCACTTTGAGTGTAATCTGTGCCTGTTTGAATGTGCGGATCACCGCGGACCCTGAGAGTTAGCGCCGTGTTGGGGCCATAAACTGACGATCGCCGCCGTACACCGAGTATCATCATATTAAGCCACGTCTAATTGCATCATCTTCACAACAGGGTTTTGTGATGAATATGATGCAGATTTGCATAAAGCCAGCAGTGCTTTGCAGATTATAATTCAGAGAACGCTTTTATGGAGCTAAATATGCCGTGTGTCAGCGATCTGTACGATCTTTACCTTTGCTCTCTGCAGAAGGAGAGACAGACACACACGTCCGTCCTGTTCATCTGGGAAAGATTAAAACCTGACATCTCCTTAAAACGCTTCATTGCTGCCTCTTGCAGATTTGCATTTTGTTGTTAGTTTTAATGAATGAAACCTGTGCTTCATTGAGATCTGTTACATGCTTCATAATGGGTATATTGTAATAGTTGCAGGGCAGGTTGGATAATGGCTTATGTGTGGCCCCATACACGCGGATCAGGTGAAACTTCCCTGGGAAACACTGCCTTCAATAAGAGCAAAGTAAAATACTTTATACCCCGCAGAGCTAAACCCTAAAGCGACGGTGAAGTTTTAGCTTTTAGTGCCAGTTTCCTGAAGTCAGACTGTTTTTAAGATAATATAATTTAAACTTTTGTAACATCAGCCTGTCAGCGACTGTGGCTGTGACCTGCACATGACAGCTCTGCTTGTTTCCTGTCTCTGGATCCAGTGATGCCGGTAAAGTTACTTTAATCTGATGACTTTTTCAGTAAGGAGTAATTACTATTACCTAACCAGTAATCAGTTTAAAGTGACTTACTAGTGTCATCGTAAAAAGTTATATTTGCTTTCTTTCTGCGTCGCAAGAAGTGACAAACGTAAACAACAGGAGGAGAGATGCATGTTTTCTCACTGGAAATACTGGAGTCACTATTAGAGTTTGTGTGGGATAAAGATGACAGTATTAAGGTTCGCTCTGTGCTGAAAACAAAGTGTTATCGGGCTTCAGACACTACATCACATTAACCTCTTAATCCCCACCTGAACAGAGCACATTTTCTCAAGTTTGGCTTTACCCAAATCTAAAGCTTCTTGGAAAAAAAAAAGTCAAAATAGAGATGAAAACGCACTCGAAAAGCAACAATAATACAATAAATATAGCCGCAAGCGGCGATTATCGGCCCTCGCTGACCGCCCTGCCTAAAGAAAGGGGGCGCTTCGCGCCCTTTTGTCTCCCTCAATCTAAAATTATGGTATTGCTACTGCCTTTGTTTGTTTATAACTTTTTTCCCAAGGGTCTTAGTTTTGGGATTTTTGGAATGCGCTAACGCGCACTCCCTCCTCAATTTTGACATTATACAGAGAAAAATTAGTATGAATTTGTATCACACTGTATCTGCAAACTGAAGCATATTTTTACATTTTACTTAGGGCTGCGGCTGTGCCGCAGAACATCCACAAAGGTTATCCAAAGTACTTTGGATAACCTTTGGTTCCTCACTTCTCGCTGAATTATGGAGTTTAACATTTTACCATCAGAATAAAATGGGACGTTCTGGTAATCGCTACGGCAACACCGTGAAAAATATGGCCTGGGTGTGATTGACTTTTCTGATCGGAACGACCAAATAGAATTTTGTGCCAAATTATTTTAATTTTCGCAAAACTAAAATTTGTACTCTCCATATAATTCCTATAGGGGGCGCTATCGTGCCCAATTAGAATTTTGCTAAATGAAAGTGTTTAGGACTGTGACTTTAACAACTGATAACAAAATGAGCAAAATCGGACTTCATATGTGCGAATGGGAGCCATTTTTTGTTTGTGAAAAATCTCAAAATACTTCGTACAGTTTGCGGCTTCGCCGCATAAAAACCGTAAAAGTTAGAAAAGTAATTTGGATAACTTTTAAAGTTCTACTTCTCAAGATTATTTTCCACCCAAAATTAGGTCGTTCCGATAAACGCTCTAGGAGGAGAAAGATTTTGTACAAAGTGAAAAATAAAGGCGGATTCCCGCTTCGCGGGCTTTCATCCAAAATGGCCGACACCCAATATGGCGGACGGCGTTGCCGTAATAATATTTTTTGCTCAACTTGTCATGATGCACGTCTTTACCGATTTTTATGATTCTACGACAAACTTCAATTTTGGCCAAATCCTATCTCGCAATGTTAAAAAAAAACTGAGGTGGCGCAATCGCGCCACTATTTTGAAATTCAAAATTTGGAAATAGTCAAAAGTTGCGTCGGATCAGGTTTGAATTTTGGGCCAAAATCGGTGACTTTTCATAGATGTTCACTGGGTGAAAATTGCGACGGTGCGAAAGAAAGAAAGAAAGAAAGAAAGAAAGAAAGAAAGAAAGAAAGAAAGAAAGAAAGAAAGAAAGAAAGAAAGAATAATATTCCCATACGAAAACAATGTTCCCGCTTACGCGGGTACCATAAACTATATATTTTCGGAAAGCGCTCGCGCATTCCTACCTCATGGTAGAGGTCCTGGGTCGCCCATTGACTTTTATGGGCTCTGTACAATTACAATGTTGATTTTTGCATTATATATGTATGTGCACGGGACGTGCACGACAAGAGGAGTGTGTTAGTGAGTGTTTGAGAGGAGGGGAGCGCTTCGCGCTGGTTTTGTGCGTTTTGTTCGCACTTTGGGGAGTGCGCTCCGCTTCGCTCCGCGCACTCTATACGATTACAAGAGCCCCTTCGCCAGCCCTGATGGCGCTCGGGCCTAAAAAAGTGTCAAAAACACAACTAAAAACGGATGAAAAACACGACAAATATGTGACAAAAATACGGCGATGCTAGGTTAGGTTCAGGTGACGTAACAACATTGTAAACAGCCCATAGTTTAAAACTGAGACGGAGCAGCTGAGAATTCTATTGTGGTCACCATGGTAACTGTTGAGCTGCTGATTTTTTTGGTCTTAGTTTTTTGCTATTATCTCTGTCATTACTGAGACAATCTACCTGATATATTAATTTTTTGCACTAATTGTTGTTTTGTCCGTCTCTGTCTCACGTTGCAGCTGCATCTGCAATGTGCCCAGAACAAATTTCCCCATGAGGAACAATAACGTTTACTTCAATTGATTCAGTTACCTTTAAAACCAAGTAATCAGTAGAGTAATCAAGTTACTTTTTAAAGGAGTAATCAGTAGTCAGTAGTCGGATTACTTTTTCAAGTAATCTGTAGCAACACTGTTCGGATCTAACGTTCCCTGTGGTTTGTCTCTGCAGACTCTGTGCCGTACTCCACCACAAAGGTCTCCATCTCCTGCCAGCTCTGAGGAGGAGGACGAGAGGAAGAGGAGGAGAGGAGGAGAGGAGGAGGAGGAGGACGAGGAGGACGAGGAGGAGGAGCCTCTGTCGTCTGTGACTGTGGCTTTAGATGAGTTAGTTGTATTTCCATTCCAGACTTAGAGAGAGTCCATGACCTGTGACCCGTTTGTGCTGAATGTGCTTTAGTGGACGTTAATCTGAAACGAAACAAATGAACGACGTGTGTCAGACGTATCGGAGCAACGTCTGCGTCTCTGAGCGCCCCCTGTGGGTGGAACATTGTTTTATTCATGTGTCAAATGTGAAAAACCAAAGGAAGTGACGCGTTTCTTCAGATCATTTACAGAAACACTTTAAACTCAACTCTCTGGTCGTCACACCCGTCACTTTAAAGCAGTACTAAGTAACTTGTTTACCTTAATAAATCCTTTCCGTAGTCCCTCTGGGGGTAATACAAGTGTTAATGGGATGATTGGGGGGCCTTTCTTCTCCCCCTGGTGTCTCTGGTCAGAAAACTATGCTTGCAACTTGACTGCCACCGGGGTGGAGCAGCAATACACACTAATGGAATCACTTAGAAGAAGCTAACAGGCTAACGGGCAAAGCTAACTGCGGGCTAGCGCCACTTTAAACAGTATTTACAGCCAAGTTTGAGTGAAAAACAATATTCCCCCATTGTATAACTGGATGTACAATATCCCTCTCTCCCTTCACCTTTTCTGTCAGCGTAGTATTTACTCTCCAAGACATTTAATAAGTTAAAAAATCGTAACTTACTAAGACACCTGCAGTTGCGCTTATGGCCTCTAGGGGCAAGAGTTACTTAGTACTGCTTTAAAGTTTGTTGTTATTAAATCAAACTGGGGTTTGTCAATGAACACGGTTCATTCAGCGGCGAATCAGAGGGGGCGGGGTCTGAGAGGGGCGGGGCAGTGGGGCCCGGATGTTGCTCCATGTGTCGAAACAATTTTTGAATGTTAATGTAAATAATCAAACTCATGTCACGGTGAAAGTGAAAAGTGGACGTTTGCAGAGCCTTTAATGATGGAGAAGGGTTTGGAAAGTTCTAAAAAGCTCTTGGTAAATGATGATGATTAGTGATCAGGTTTTACACAGCAGCGGCAGCAGTGAGTCCAGTTGAATGCTTTTTAAAGGGTTTGTGCAAAAGATTTCAGTCTGACCAGCGGAATGAGTTTTAGACCAGAGTGTTTGTGTTTTTAACAAATGTCTGCAGTAAAAATGTCATTGAGAGGGTTCTGTCTCTGAGGAAAAATGAAATGCCAGTTTGAATCCAATTTATTTATAATGACCTTTAATGCTTTTTAATGCCCTGGGAAGCTTCGGATCCAGGCTGTTGTTTATTTGTTTTGTTTGTTGTTTATTTCTTTTATTTGCTGCTGCAGTATCAGGACGATCAGGTTAAGAAGACGTTTGGTAGTTTCCAGAGAGCGGCTGCGTGTGACCAAAGTTAATTTCTCTGTTTTGTAAATGAGTTTGTGACGTTTTGTGTTTGACAAAATAAAAGATTAAGATTAACCCTTTATAGGGCAAGTGACTATTTTTGGTAACTTCTGCACACTTTACATATGGCCTCCCTGCTGCACATCAGTAATGTAAAGAAGCATGCAGTCCTCACTCAGCCAATCAGACGAGATCACCCTACATCACAGATCCCACCACTGTGGCATTTGACCAATCAGCAGAGACCGGTCTCGCTCTCAACTTCCTGTTTTCTCTGAAGTCTGAAAAAAACCAAAGGCTCCATCCGAAACCAGTAAATTGGTAAGAGGTCTTACGCCAAACCGGATGTGCGTCAGCGTCCGCCATGATAAGAAGCCTCCGAATTGGGTTGTCTGTTAGGAAGGAGTTAGGGAAAGTGGCCTGTATGCTAACTATCATAGCCACTTTAGCATAGGGACCTCTGATGCTAACTCACTGGCGATTAGGAGCTATGTGCCATCCCATAAGCCAAGTACCTGTACTTGAGTAAATGTGACTGAGAGTAGAAACATTAGCTGCTCATTGTCCCGTTTGACCTGGAGTTAAGTTCACTGGCCTTTAGTTTCATCAGCTCTAAACTTGTGGAAGAGCTCCCTCTGGTGGCGACAAACATCATCCTCTGCTTCTTCAGGGAAAGGCTTTTTCAACTTCACGCGTTTTAATGCAAGTATTAACCCCTGCAGCACATTTTCTCCAGTTCAGCTTTACCCAAATTTAAAAGCTTCTCGACTGGAGCTCGCAGCCTCATTTGAAAGCTAAGACCTACAAAACTGATCTAAGATTCTTCCTCGCATTGTCGCCGCACTGACGTCACGTTTTCGTTGTATTTTTGTCGCTTTTTTGTATTCGTTTTGTTTTTATATCATACCTTTCAGTTACCTGTTTTGTTGTTTTATCATAATTTTGTCACCTTTTTTGTTGTGTTTTTATCCTCGTTTACATCTCGATGCCTTTTTCAAGAAGCTTTTAGATTTGGTTAAAGTCGAACTGGAGAAAATGTGCTCGGTTAAAGGAATAGGCCATCGTTTTTACAAACTGAGAAGCTTAGTTGATGTGTACCTGTCTGGTCTTTGTGCGTGCGCTCAGTCACGCAAATGTTGTTAGCATTTAGCCTCTCCCAGCAAAGGTATAGCTCCAAACTGGGGTGAAGTTAGAAGCTACCAAGCTGTTCCTGGTTTCCCATATTTAAATACAGTTATGTGAGCCTTTACACGATCCAAGTATATACACAAAATCAAACATGAGCATTTTCTAAGCAAATAAAAAAGGGGAACTATATTGTGAGGCGTAATAACACCTGGAGTACTTCGACGTCCGCGCAGTAATAAAGTATTTGCGTGGCAAAAGTTAAAGGCTGATAGTTATGCAACCCACTGTACCTTTGCTGGGAGAGGCTAAATGCTAACAACATTTGCGTGACTGAGTGCACGCACAAAGACCCGACAGTTACACATCAACTAGTCTAAGCTCAGCTAAGAACATTTCTCAGTTTGAGGGTAATGCAGCAGCACTAAAGATGTTGCTTTTTTCGTAGTAAAGATTTGTAAACGACCAAACCGAGGAATCTCCAAAAGAACTGGACACAGCCCACGACTTTTATGCACATTTTTCATTTCAGCTAAATCTGCAGCTGAATAATTTTTGGACCGTATTGCATCTTCCACAAATGTTGAGTAAAACGCAGCCAAGCAAAAAAATGTGATGCCATTTGGAATCCAATTGAACGCTTAATGACTCCTTCATTTCAGCACAAACGATAGACCTTTGACAGCACATCTGCACGCCACCTGCTGTTCATAGAGTAGGGCTGCAACTTATTTTGGTAATCCATGAATCACTTTGAAAAGGTGCACAAAGTGTCTTTTTTTTTTTAAACTTTCTCCCACATTAAGCTAAAGCGCTTGTCATACTGATGGAGTGAACCTAAATTGAATGTCTTTTTTTACCCAAACTGGTTTAGACTAAAGCAGCAGAGCCCAAAGCCCTCAGGCGTCTTGTTGACTTAGCACACATCTCCAGGGACACTTGTTTGTTTTTTAGGTTTTGGAATCATGAAACTGTGGTACAGTTAGGCATTAAGGTTCTAACCCTAAATAAAAAGGTGAGGAGCACGGTTTAAACTTGCCCCAGCTGAAGGTTTTTTTAAAAATCTGATTTATTTGAGCTATTATTTACAGTGCGTTATTTACACTATTTACATCATTACATTATCACAAAAAAATAAAAATAAAAATAACTCAAGAGTAGGCCGAAGCAAGAAAGCTTATAAGTGCCTACCCCAATTTCAAAAAATACAATACAATAGAAAATATTGTGATTTAGTTTGATAATTTTCTCTTTTTTTAATCTTTGCTTATATTACCATTCTGTTCACCATTCTATTGATATTGATACTTATTTAGTCAGTGTTTTAGATATACATACAGAAATATGTATACATATATATACATACATACATTACTAGCGCACATATTTATTATACATATATTACCATAATGTCAATAGCATTCTCAAAAGTATCATTCTCAAAAATACCTTCAAATTTATCATGTTTCTCATTGCTATCATACCTGCTTCAACTGTAATAATGTTGGTTAAGATTGTTCTGTCAGTGGTTTTTGATTGTTTTCCCTATTTATGAGGTGCGTTAAAAAGCCAGGGTATTATGTGGCAAGTTGGTAGAGGGCGGTAGCCCCCACCAGCGAGCCCCCACCCTGCTGCCCTAACTAGTTGATGTTGTGAACCGCTTTATAATCTTATGCCGAGTGGTGCTTTAAAAAGACAAGATTTATGAGCCGTTGAGAGGGGGACCCTACAACAGGTCCACATCTCACCTGAGGGATAGTTCAGGTCAGGACATAGGAGCCATTATTGTAGGAATTAGAGTGTGGCCTGTGATGCAGAGGGGGAGTGTACCATTTGGTCATTGCGGTGCAGATAAAGAACTGTGAGCGGTTTGTGTTGGGGCCGGCGTTGGCCATGGACAGGATTCCGGGGCCGGTGTGCTTCAGCTGGAAGTTCTCGTCAGCAAACTTGGTTCTGTAGATGGACCTTCCTCCGGTTCCGTCGTGGACACTGTGTGTATGGCATAGTATCGGTGTAATGATAAAGCATTACACAATACATAGAACTTTTGAAAATGCAGAACTGTTCTCTATAAATGTAATTTCAAGTTGGTCCCGTCCTGGGCAGAAGGTCCACCAGCTGTTCCAACCTCAGTATGGCAGATATAGGCTTATTTCTATTGAAGAGGCTCATATGAGGTGGCTCACAAAGAGGCCTTAAAGAGCAACTAAACGGGCATGCCAAAGCCTTTCCCTACCCACAAACAAAAGTCAAAAAGTGCTGTGAAAGAGGCGGTCTCTGAAGTTTGGGGGTGACATGCGGGGGGTGAGTGTGTGGGCCTTTGCATTGGCACAATCACAGCAGACTGATTATGTGGGAGGGACTTTGTTATATACCACAGGTACAGGGGCAGGATAATTGGCAGCACCTAATGACGATGTGTGGAGCTGGTGCGGCTTATGACGTTCTGTGGAGGCCGTGGACACTCCAGCCAATCAGGAAATTCTAATTTAGTAGCAGAGTTTACCCTGAAGGGGGCGCAACCCATTCATTTTCAGGCCAAAGTTAGGATTTTACACGTTTGCGCAATAATGTCAGAATAATGTCAGGGACCAGTAGACAACACTATGAGACACCCATTGAGACAGTTTATTAGTAAAAGTTGGTGTTTAGTTACTCTAACACGTAACACGTGTCTGATGTTCCTGGAGGAAATAGCGTTAAACGTAGTAAAACCGTTTTGGCAAAAATACGTCCTCAGGTTCGAGTTTGAGGAGCTATGGTTACCACAGTAATTGTCACAGTAGTACATTTGGGCTAAAAAAAAACATGACTGTCTTCTTTAAAATGATACCAAATACAATGGTGTAAATCATTTTCTAATGGGCTGGAAATGGCCTAAACCAAACTTTGGACCAGTGTCAAAAACAACTTTCAACATGGGGTGCATACACTAAAATGGCCACCATTTCCCCCCCCTGCGATATTTCCAGCAGAGCAGACCCTCCAATTATTGGTCCTTAGGGTTAAAGTTAACAGAAACAAAAAAGTATGGCAGACCATGTCGGGTTCAATCCGATTTAAAGAGCTTTTGAGACTTTGGCCCCGACTATTACCTGTAGATTCTGAAACCGCCACAGACGTGTCAGTCTGCTTAAGCTCAAAGCCAGTAATCTAGAACCTTCTGAACCGTGGCACATGCAAGTGCACAAACCGTTTTCAGTAAAAAGTCATTTTAAATAAAGTCCACACACAGATCAAGGCAACGCTTCTTTGTTTTATTTAATTTTAGACTCAAACAAAAACCGTTTGGACAGAACAGAAGGAACTCGACGACGCGTCACAAATGCATCATGGTCAGAATATAAAAAGGGGTGGGGCCGGGGTGTCCAATAGGAATGCAGGACGGGGTGACGGCTAAGTGCTGTTTCAGAGCTGACCGCAGTCATCGATGGTCACCTTTTTGGAGGTTTTCCCGGACTGACTGCCGAGGGCCTCCATCTTCCTCACCACGTCCAAGCCCTCCACCACCTGGCCGAACACCACATGCTTCCCATCCAGCCTGCAGGGGGCGCAACAGAGCAGGGGTTAGTCCAGCTCAGGATTAATACAACGCCTGTGGTGTTTAGGTTTTTACAAAGTAACATTCAGGGCCCACATGATCCAGGCAACAGGAAATATTAGTTTGTTGCTCCAGTTTTCCATACACTTTAGTCAAAACTTCACATGCAAAGAACCGTACATACCGGACTATTGAGCACACCTGAATATAAGCCGCACCCACATTTTAATTAAGACTTTACATACATAAAGCCAGGTGCATTAGAGCCATCAGCGCTGGAAATACTGGACCTCTTTGTGTCCAGTCAAATATTTCAAGAGAACAGGTACATTTACTAGGGCTGCACGTTTTCAAGTTTTTCATTAACCATTAAGAGGCCCTTAGCGGTTAATACTCTGTTAACCATTGGTGTGCGCACTAACCAACCCCCCTTTCTCACATCTTTCATTAGAAATGTTTTTTTTCAATCCAGGTGCATTGTCATTGATAACATGACTATTCAGTTTGACAGTAAAATGTATAAATTAAGCACACCGTTGTATAAGCCGCAAGGTTCAAGACACGGGAAAAAGTAGCAGCTAATAGTCTGAAAATTATGGCTTTCCTTGGGGACGAAAAGCTCCAGAAATAAAGGACAAGAAAAAGTATAATGTTTGGATGATTTACAGACTCATGATCACCTAAAGAGATTGAAAAAGTACCGTTACAGTCAGGATAGGCTTTCCTTTTTATATCAGACGTATTACAAATGTCTTTACAATTGCTCTAAGGAATCACCATGACACCGCTGCAATAGTTTAACAGCCTCAAAGTGAAAAGCCAGACTCAATTCTCTGAGGACAGGGTTTGGAATATTTAACCAGAGCATTTTTAATTTTCAGAAGATAAAAAGCCGTTTCAGACTCAGAGCCCTCAGTTTTCTGTGGCTTCACATCGTGAAAGTGGTTCATGTTTGAAACTTTCTCAGCCAGTGCAAACTAGGGCTGGGCACCATAAAAACCATACCAGTCTGATATCGAAAAAATACAAGTATTGAAAGTCTGAACCGATAAAATTAGAAATGACAACTTTAGGGGATAGGAGCTCAGGTCAGGACATAGGAGCCATTATTGTAGGAATAAGGGTGTAGCCTGTGATGCAGAGGGGGAGTGTACCATTTGGTCATTTCAGTGCAGATAAAGAACTGTGAGCCGTTGGTGTTGGGGCCGGCGTTGGCCATGGACAGGATTCCGGGGCCGGTGTGCTTCAGCTGGAAGTTCTCGTCAGCAAACTTGGTTCCGTAGATGGACTTTCCTCCGGTTCCGTTGTGGTTTGTGAAGTCTCCGCCCTGAAACAGGAAACAGTCACTGACTCCGACTTCATTGATAACATGACTATTCAGTACAAATGTTTGGAAGAACATTATTGCTGCTGTGACAGATTGGCTCTTTGACTTTTATCACTGGTGTATTCTGAGGTTCCAGGTAGGGCTGCAACTAATGATTTTGTAATCGATTATTTTTACGATGAATCAATGAATCGCTTGGCTGTGAATGGTGTAGAAAAAATTGTTTTAATTTTTTTATCCCATAAAGCCAAAGTGGCATCGCTTGAGGACATGTTGATGGAGCAAACTTAAAGTAAATGTTTGTTGAAGGCTCTTAGTGCTAATTCTGATTGGATGAAACAGACATTCATGAAATTTACAATGTACAAAACACTACAGACCCCAACTATAAAAACGTAGGTTTTCATCAAAAATACTAAATTTCATGTCATTTTTTGCTTTATTTTAGTCCGTTTTACTAGAAAACAATTAATCGATTACTAAAATAGTTGTCTACTATTTCAATAATCGATTAGTTGTTTCAGCCCCAGTTCCAGGCCAGTCTCCCTCCCGAGACGTAGGATAGTATGGTCAGTCCTGCTTAACGTACATTTAAAGACGTAAACACTTTGTCTTGTCTTAAAGCAGAGTGAATGACAATAGTTTTATACGAGACTGTACTGAAACAAAAGTTCATGATCCCCACTCAAAGTTCATAACTCATTCAACATTTGGGAGGAATAAATGCCCCATGAGCCTTTAGTGCCTCCGCTTGGCACAATAATTAAAGACTGTGAAAATAAATTATTTTTTCTTGAATGCGTTTCTTTGGCACAAGACTGTCTTCCATAATATTGTTTATATTGCAGAATACATAAAATGGTCTTCAGGCGTCAGGCCTTTTCGTGCCATCAATCCCACTCAATACTCAACTGCTGCATAGAACTCAATATGGCCTGAGTGCATTTAAACACTGGGCTTGGCCTGGAATATTTTGTAAATGCATGATTTAATGGGATACTTTCACATGACTTTCCATCCGTTCATATTTTTGCAGATTTAGTAGTTTGTAACTTCATAATTAAATCCATCAATCATTGACAGTGCTTTATAAAGGACAGGTTAAAGCCTCAGGGGAAACACTTTACAAAAGAAACGTTGAAGTGGAAAGCATTTAGTCATTGTCAAGCATTGTCATTAAAGCACCCATCTCATGAACTCAGTGCTATATGAAGTGGCAGGTACCTGGCACATGAAGCCGGGGATGATGCGGTGGAAGGAGGAGCCTTTGTAGCCGAAGCCCTTCTCGCCGGTGCACAGGGCACGGAAGTTCTCAGCCGTCTTTGGAACCACGTCGGGACGCAGCTGCAGAGAAGAGAACGGTCAGTTTATAACAGATATGGGGAGCAGGCACACGTACGGTCAAGGTCACTTTGAAGTAGAGCTGCACGATATTGGGGATTAAAACAAGATTGTGATGCTCTACTGAAGCCAACTGTCTAAACAAGACAGACTAAATCAGAAGAGGCGGAAACAGAACTAAATTAGGGAAATTAAAACATATTTTGTCTTGGTAGAGTTGGGGGGAAAAATATGCTTTGTTATCGTCAGTTTAGTGATTAAGATTACTGTCACAGACATAGCGCTACGATGTAGTGTGCAACTTTTTACTTCTGCTTCATTAGTCAGGGTTTCCAAGGGCATTAAAAAGCATCAAGCCAAAATCAAGGCCTTAAATGTCATTAAACAGCATTAAATTTGATTCAAACTGGCATTAAATCAAAATTACTAAATTATGACACCCCTCAATTACAATGTATAAATTGAGAACACCAAAATGACGGTTAAGTTGTTCCGCTGCAGCTTTGGTTGAAAGTGACCGCATTTTTGCTCAAATGTTTGCTATTTTGTCCAATTATCTTTCCGCTGCTTGATGAAATTTATGCAAATCCTAAGAAATTATGCGGCCTGAAACCTGAACCACAGCCAAACCACAAACCATGGCGAGGCGGCGTTGTCAAAACTTTAATGACTGAGCCACGATTCAACCCCGCAGTGCACAAACTGTTAAGAGGCCGTGTACAGGGGAATGTTTCACCTCATGGAAGAGTAGAATTTCTATTTAAAAAAAATAAAAACAGGCCATGGTCAAGACGCAGAGTCACTGCAGCATCGAAGTCCTCATGAATACTTTATGTCACAGGTGATTCACTGGTCAATTATTGATCAGTTTGGCCCATTCCACAAAGTCTCAACTCAAATATTTTATTTATTGGTTTATTTGGTCGGGACAGTGCATGTTAATGAACATACATGGTCTCATGCATGTAAACAAGCCACACCGGATTGCGGCCTTGGGCTAATTAGCATCCGTTGCCCCTCATGCGCACTCTCAAACACTCATTCATCCTGGCCTATTGTACATGTTTTTAGTGGTGGGGAAACCGGAGTACCCGGAGTAAACCTATGCAGGCACGGGGAGGACATGCAAACTGTACACAGAAAGGCCCCGTCCAGGTGGGAATCGAACCCCGGACCTCCTAGCTGTGAAGCACAAGCTCTAACCGCACGGTAGTACAGCGGCTCACGATTGGGAAGGGAAGCTGGTGAGCAGGACAGAGCACAAAAGAGTCAAGACCAATGAAATAGAAGTACTTTTACTACAAAAATAATCCGTTAAGGGGGTTTCAACACAGGGTCAAATAGGATGTCCCAATATCATGAAGTTTGACCTTTGTTACACCTTAAATTGCACGTTAACCCATCACACTTTTAAAGATTAGTAATAGGGATGCAGTGGAAAGTTGAACATATCCAGTCAAATTCCACAGCTGGAATATTCTAAAGCCCACACTAACAATTCTAACAAACCAAAAAAACAGCCAAGATTAATCTGCATACAAAGTGCACAATGCTGGAACAAAAGAATTAGCGACATAATTTGCTAGTTTTCGATATGTTGGTGCGGGACTCGTCTGGGGAACAACGCCCTCCGCGGCACAAAATGGCTGGACCTGTCTCTGCCGTTCTCCGAAGACAAACTGAAACACGCCCCACAGACACGCGGGGAGGATTAAACTTTATTCCGTTCAGCTTCTCCGTGGCTCATATTTGCCCAGAAATATCTATTAACGGGATTTTACAGTTTTTAAGCTACCGGGTCACAAGAATGGTTACTGCAGTGAAGGGAGGGGGACATGTTAGCCATTTTTAGCCCGTTGTGTCCCTTTTAACCGTGTCACGAACCAACACGCAGTCGTATTTAACATGTACGCGACTTCGAAGGCGGTTGTGTCGAGTATAATGTAGAAGTAGCGGTTCCTTTTCCCCGGTGGAGTGTCTGTAATGGCGTCCGGCGGAGGGGAAGCTACATCCGCATGCTAGCTTCACCGAGAGCCCCTCCTCCCTCCTGAGCCCCTCCTCCCTCCTGAGCCACTGCAGCCCCAAACACGAAGAACTTTCCAGACTTTCAGGCCACTTCCGAGGCCTAAACAAAGCTTTAAGAAAAACATTGGAAGTGGACGGTTTAATTTCACAAACAGCATCGATAAGGACAAAAGGTTTAGCAGCAGCGTTTTAGATATTTACAAGTAGTAGCCTAAGCGACGAGTACCAAATAAACTTTTTTTTTTATAAAGCTGGGTAAATCATTTACATGGTCTAAAAATGGAACTAGGGGGCATGTTCTGTTGCAACCGCGTTAATTGTGGGCCTCCGTTCAGGAGAAATGCCTCCAGGAAATGCAACAGAAAGCGCAATAAAAAAAAGGGGGAACACAGTATTTTTGCGACGGTATACGTGAGAATAGATTGGGGAATGACACAAAAAGTCAAATTAAAATGAGCAATTAAAGTTTACGAGTAAAAAGTGGGAGTAGCTGCGGGAACAGAAAGACTTCAAAGTAAACACGCCAAAACCAGGACTCCGTCAAAATGTAGCATTGTGTCTTGACAGTCGTCACAGAGATAACTGCAATAAAATGACAAAAGCGGCACCAGAATGAGCGCATGAGGGGAAAGGCGGAAAGGCCTGTGTGCCAACGTTAACCCTGGACTCGTGCAAGAGATACAACACAATGCACCTCGATTATTGGATCTAATGTGGTAATGCGACACAATAGGAACGTAAGCGGCGCATGAATGAATGGGAACCTCCATCAAAAACTGCTAAAAATAGGTACGGGGGTCGCGCTCTGGCACAAAGTCAGATTTATTCAAACTACAACGAGTCATATCGGGAATAGCTGGGGTAAGAAGAAAGCAACAAACGCATCAAAAGGAAAAATACGCTTAAACTAATGAAGGGAGCGGGTTTGTGCTGCGATGATGTAATGGCTCGTTATTTAACAGGGGGTCGCAGCGAGAAGCAGCGGTGAGCACGTGCGCGACCACTGCGCCTGTGCCGCAACCAAAAAAAAAAAAAGCTGCTAATGCTACACGGAAGCCGCTTTCCCGAGGCCTCTCGGCGGGTGCAGCCCTTTCTCAACGGCCGGTGCAGTGGACCAGCAACTCGGAGCACGAGGAGACCGGAGATTAGCCCCGTTAACAGCGGGGTCCACGCGCTGCAGACGCACGCGTTTGAATGGAGAGGCCGGGGTTTACCTCCATCACGACGCGGCCGAGGGGGGCTCCGCCGACGCCGACGTCGAAGAAGACTCTGGTGTTGGCCATTTCTGCGGTGCTTTGTTGAAAAGAGCTGGAGCGGAGAGTTTCCCGGCGGCAGAGGCGAAGCGTAGGACCACGGCAAACCGAAAAAGATGGTGGAGCGTGGATAAATTTTATATAAGGACCCAGGGGGGCGGATTTGGGCTCGGGGGAGCCAATCGGAAGCGCAGATGCGGTTGATCGAAGGGCGGTTTAGCCAATCAGCGGCGCGGGTCGTTCCGTTCATATTGATTGCGCGCTGTGATTGGAGCGAAGGCGTTACCGGTGCGTTTGGTTTTTACGCCGGAGCCGGACCGAGGTTTATCCAGAAGCAGATGCCAAATTCAACACTTTTTATGCCATATTTCATGAAACATAAGAACGAGAATTGAACAAAATGGAAAACATTTGAGCGAGAATGCGGTCACTTTAAGCCAAAACTGCAACTGAACATGTTTTAGACCAAAATGTTGGTATTTTTCGATGAATTGATACGGTAAAACTGTTTAGCAATGTCAAATTTTTTCTACAATTTAGATTCAATGCCAGTTTGAATCCAATTTAATGCTTTTAATAACATTTAAGGCCTAAGGCAAAACAGAATTTAAAGTGTATTATGTCATGTCTGTCCCTCTATGTCCCACTTCTCTACAGTTTTAGGTGGTCAGGTGGTCAGTGTCGAAAACTAAACAGTGAAATCCAGCGAGCACCGCCCCTCCCGGAATGACGCAGATGAGTGAGCGAGCACGCAGCGGCGAAGTCAGATCGCGCCACGGGTGATTGACAGCGGCGCGGGTCAATGATAGCAGCGCGGGCTTTGGAGGAGGGAGAGAGGGAGGGAGTGTCCCGCAGTGGGAGCGCGGGCACGAGAATGGAGTGCGCGGTCACGAGGCCAGGGCGCGGTCCGTGCGCGTGCGTGCGCTGCAGAGGAAAAGTTTGAGCTGAGGAGGAGGAGGAACCAGAGGAAACGGGACAGACTGACCACTGACCACCTGAAACAGTAGAGGAAATGGGACATGGAGAGACAGACATATTATATCTATGGACAGACATGAGAAATTGAAACTTTAACTTTTTTTGTTGCCAAATTCAAGGCCTTAAATGTCATTGGATTCAAACTGACATTGCTCAACAGTTTTACTGTGTGGGTTCATAAAAAATACCAACATTTTTGTCTAAAACATGTTCAGTTGCAGTTTTGGCTTAAAGTGACCACACTCTTGCTCTAAAGTTTTTCATATAATTTTTCATATTATTAAATATGCAGCGATTTTTTATTTTATTTTATTTTTTCCCTGCGTTTGTGGCATTAACAAATAGTATCTGGGCATTAAAATGGAATTATAAAGTACTGAATTTTGCTTCTGGCTAGATGAACCCTGATTTTATATAAATGTTCCCCTTCTCTATTATAATTTTCTCTTCTGCTTTGTCTGATTATTTTCTGTTTGTCGCTATTCGACGAAACGGACAAAATAAATACTGAAAATATCACTGTTATTTCGGTGTCATATTTTAGGCTGTAGGTGTAGGTTTAGATGAACATGCTGTATTGCTGTTCACCTGCAGAGGCAAAAGGCTATGAACACTCGAAACTTTCATCACAGATCATAAATTCTGATGCATATCAGTGCTTTGAGTAGTTTTGGAAGAAATCGTGATAAAAGATGATTTTGTATAAATAAATGTTAAATAAAGCTAGACAGCTTTATTGAAAGGTGTAATTTACTCTCGGACAATCAGTTTGGTTTTAGGAATAATCACTCAACCTCACACGCGCTCTTTGATATAATTGAAGAAATAACTAATGCTGTAGATAACAAGAAATATGCAATAGGGTTATTTATTGACCTGAGTAAAGCGTTTGATACAATAAACTATGATATACTAATTAATAAACTAGAACATTATGGGATTAGGGGGGTAGCTCTACAGTGGGTTACCAGTTATTTAAAAAATAGAAAACAATGTGTGAAAATAGGTGATTATCAGTCGAGTTGTCGACAAATTATGTGTGGTTTACCTCAAGGTTCCATTCTGGGCCCAAAATTGTTTAATATGTACATCAACGACATTTGTAAAACGTCTCAAGTACTTAAATGTATCTTGTTTGCTGACGATACAAATATTTTTGCATCAGGTGATGACTTACAGCAACTGTGTCGGATTGTTAACTTGGAACTCAAAAGTGTCAATAAGTGGTTCAAACAAAATAAATTATCCTTAAATCTGAGTAAAAGCAAAATGATGATATTTGGCAACTGTAATTCCAATGCTCAGGAAGCAATTCAGATAGAGGGTGTTGTCATAGAGCGAGTGCATGAAATCAAATTCCTTGGTGTTATTATAGATGACAGAATTACTTGGAAAGCTCATATTAAATATATATCTACGAAAATTTCTAGAAGCATTTCAGTAATAGCAAAAGCAAAGCACATTTTAAACATCAAAGCTCTACATATCTTATACTGTTCTCTGATTTTGCCATATTTATATTATTGTACTGTGGTTTGGGGTAGTACTTATAAAAACACATTAAAACCAATAGTATTGTTGCAAAAAAGAGCTATCCGAGTAATTCATAAAGTTGGGTTTTTGGACCACACAAACTCATTATTTTTAAAATCAAAGATCATGAAGTTCTGTGACATTGTTGAGTTCCAAACTGTACAGATGTTATACAAAGCAAGATACAAACTGTTGCCAGGCCAAATACAAAGAAGGTTCCAAGAACGTACTGGTTGTTATGAATTACGTGACGAATTAAACTTTAGGATTCAGAAACATAGCTCAACTTTGAAAAGTTTTAGCCCAACAGTTAATGGTGTACAATTGTGGAATAAACTGGAAATGGAGTTGAAACGAAGTCCAAACATCAACCTGTTCAAATATAAATACAAACAAAAGACTTTTGAAACATACAGAGAACAAGAAATGTGTTGCCACTAGGAGGCGCAGTAGGATCAATTATGTGTATTTCCTCTATAATCAAGGAAGAGTGTTGCTGCTTGGAACGGTTGTCATTCTATTGCTCAAATTTACAAATTGAGAATTAGGGTAGGCAAGTTATGAATCTGTTGAGAGGGACCCTCCCAACGGGCTCAAAACCTTGTCTTTTAATGCACCACTCAGCATAGGAACATCATCTACAAATCAGCTGTTAGGGCAGCTGGGTGGGGGTTTGTTGAGGGGGAGTTACTGCCCTCTTCAACTGGCCCGTTCTACACCCTGGCTTTTTAATGCACCTCATTATGCAGGGCTTACATCACACTTCACATATAACTCAATTAAACAAATATAATAATAATGATAATTAAACCCAAATTAAATTATATTAAGGATGGTAATGACAACTGGGAAGTAGCAAGATCTCAGAATATAATATGTATTAATGCACCTTTAATAATGATAATTAATGATAATTAAACCCAAATTAAATTATATTGAGGATGGTAATGACAACTGGGAAGTAGCAAGATCTCAGAGTATAATATGTATGAATGCACCTTTATAACATAAAAGTAGCACATTCTTTTGTTGTTCTTTATTTTGCTGTTGTTTTTGTTTTATTCTTCTTCATCATTTATTGTTACTTTGCCCTATGTTCCTTTGTTTATGATTTGCTACCTTGTAAATATTAAATGTAATGTTATTATTTTTATTTTGGGGTGGGCGCTTATAAGCCTTTGGCTTCAGCCCACTCCCTTTGAGCAGGTTAACTGCTCAAACAAATAAATAAACTGGCGTCCGCCATTGTTGTAGTATCTTAATGTGTATTTGTCTGGTGTTATAGAATGAGTTGTTTGTGTAGCTTTTACAGCTTTGTTTTTCCAAACAAGTTCTGCTCTATTGTACTTTACTTTCACTGTCAAACAGCACTGAACATTGAATAAGTTGATAAAAGTTAATGAATTAAGATGTACATCTGCTTTGAGCAGATTTTTTAATAAGACAGAGTAATTCCCTGAAATAAGATGGAAATGTCAGACAAAGAGCGGTTCAGAAGCCCCTTATGAGAGACCAACAGGCCCGGTTAGAACCATGAGGCCGTCCTTCTGTGGACCCACCACCTGCAGGAGGAGCCATAGGGGCTGGTGCAGCTCCAACAGCTGCCCCCACGACCCGGCAACGGACAAGTGGAAGAAAATGGATGGATGGATGATGGAATTGGTGAATGAGAATCACACTTTGGCTATATTTAAAAACTGGGTTATGGCACTCGTTTTTGGGTCCTAAAACTATGACAAAATGAGTGAATTCAAAATTTTGTAAATGAGGCCTTGGGGAGTGTATATTTTAAAAAGTCATGGATTTGGAGTTTAAATGAAGTTGGTATGAAAGGCTAAAGACAATAATATAGCTGGATTCACAGACATGGGGACACTGCCATTGAAATGAATGGAGAGCTACTGCTGTTTTCAAGCTTTAAGCCCTATAACTATTGTAAAAATATGTTAATTCAAAATCTGGTGAATGTGCATGTACAGGAGGTCCTCTGGGATGGATAAATAATAATGGTTTCATATCTGAAGCACAAATGAAGTCGGTACATAAGGTCAACAACAGAAAAACCTGCAGGATCGGCTCAGGTCCATTTAAATTAATGGGATTTTGTGCAACTATTTGCAGGGACTAAATAATAATAATAAAAAAAAACAGCACTCACTATAACGTTTAGCCTCTACCAGTGCCCACTTCACCAAATGCTTCAAATAATATCCACTTCAGGAATTTCAGTGTTATAGAGCCATTTTTGGCTAAAAAAATGGACTTTTTTTTACATAAACATGGCCCACCGACCCCAAAATAATAAAAACTGGTACATTTAGTGTCAGTGCATTTTTATGAAGTCGAACTAAAGATAGAACCCACATTTATTTATGAGTGAAACAGAGAAACAAAGTGGGGTCATAAATGAAGGGACCACGAGTGTAACTCCTCAGAATGGAACACACGAGAGTTTAAGAGAAAGAAGCAAAGGCCAAAGCTGAGAGTCTTTCAAAGAGTGTTTATTAAATTACAAAGGTTAATCTTATTGTTCATAATAATAATAATGGCGTCATTACAGAACAGACAGAGCGGTACAGTTCTCATAGACACAAAACCGTTTTTTTTGTTTTACACATAATTAACAGTGAGCCTTCCTTCCTTCCGCAGAAATAAAGATCTGCCTTAAAGCCGTCGACACGGAGTCACCGAACCGTCCGGGAATCTTCACATTTAGTTCAAAAGAACTAACTTGATAAACTGTTTCCCTTTTTCCTTCCCGTGTCTTAAAAAGCGCTGAAGTCGGACCCAAAACGGCCAAAAACTCTTTCATTCACAGTGGCCGAGGAAACGCGGCTCCAAAATGTACAGTCGGATAAAAATACAAAGTAAAAACCATCACGATGACGACTCTTCACACGCCAAACATTTTAAAACCGTTTGTTCTTTTTTTGTCCGTTTAAAAGCCACAGATGAGACACAGAGTTTGTATTTTACAGCGCGGCCTCCGATTGGTCAGTTTGTGTCAAACGGAGGCGCATGATTGGTCGTTTCCAGCCCCAAAGGTCAGTTCTGGTGAGGGCGGGGTAGGAGTAGCTTATGGGTGAGTCTTTGTCTTTTCTTTGTGATTGGTCAGTTGTTCTCGAAGAGGGACAGCAGGTCGTCTTGGTTGTTGTTGCTAGGCAGGTCGGGAGGGCCCAGGTAAGACAGCAGCTCGTCCGGGTTCGTCAGCTCCGGGAGCAACTGGAAACCAGAGAGTCAGAGGTTAATGCTTCAATGTGAGGAGGAGACAGAGCTGCTGCTGCTGGGGGAACAGGGGGAAATAAGTTCATGTGAAATGTACGCAGTAGATTAGTGACACGATATTTTATTACAAAAACATTTTGTGCATAAAATGGCCCAAATATTTTCAGCCACAAAATCTAATAAACGTTCAGGAGCGACTAAAGTGTAGATGTTGTTAAAGAGTGGAATGAAAACGGCCCTAAAGTTTAGTCACTTTGTCTGCACATGCGCCCTGTGTATATTTCTCCCGTCTTTAGCCGCTGCTGTCTCCCACAAAGGAAATGACCAATGGTTGTTTTCAGCCACGACTCATTCTATCATCTTTACAGCAGGTTTTTGATATAAATATGCGTCAGAATTTCATAAAATAAACAGCGTTTTGCAGCTTGTGATCCAGAGAATGCTTTTATGGAGCTCAATGTCTTCTATTTTTTCACAGTATGTGCCTCTGTGGAATGAAATTTAGGGTCACGATTATCTTGGCCAAAATAATTGCGATTAATGATATTATCACGATATTTGCCGATGGTTTAAAACTTCCACTGAAACTGCAGAAATTATGGAAAGGATGAAATATTCCTCTTCATCGTCTGCTATAAATGTCATATTGAGTGAGACTTAAATACATTTAAACAATTCAACTCAAAACTCATATTTTTTGCAGTAGATTATAAATACAGAATGAAAACCAGCTGATCTTTTCGTAGCCATAATCAGAGAAAGTCATTGTTGCTGGTTTTATAAGGCAGCCCTTTATGAAGCAGAAGAACCACAGAACATTAGAACATCAATGTTTAGGTCGTGTCAGCAGCTCGTTGGTTTATTATTAAAAAAAACAACAACAGCAGGGCAATGAGGTGCTACCAACATCACATTAATGGACTTTCCTGCCTGGTAAAGATGACAAACTCAGACCTGCCAACATTGAAAATTTTTTATGAGTACAAAAAAAAAAAAAACGCGCGAACCCAGGGCAAGCCGGATATGTTGAGGCAAAGCAATCTCTCCCGATAACTGTCGTGTCGTATACTTTAAAGGTCAGATCTAACTAATAATGAAGTATATTGTGGTTGTTACTATTATACTATTGCAGTTGTTATTGCCATTGTTATTGCTATTGCTGTTGTGTTGTTATCATCACTATTTAAACTTTAAATGTAACAGTCTAGGATTAATACCTAACAATCTGTGGATTATTCTTAGAATCCAACTCAATCGATTCAGACAGCAGTACTGCTATTGATGCTGATGGTAATATAAAGGAAATAAACTCTTAGAAGTAAAACATGCACATATCTATGTACTCCGCATTCAACATAACCCATAGTATAGGGCAGACATGTGGGGGCCGGCAGCTCGAGGAAACCCTCTTCTGGCAGCAGACTCCTAACATTGTCTCTTTTAATGCATAGTATAGGACACTTAACAAATGATGGTCCGGTTGCTCGGGGGCTGCTCCCCTCTGGCAGCAGGTCCAGTCACAGAAAAGAAGAAAAGAAAGAAAAGCCCCGAATCCCTTTTAACACATATCAGTAAGACCATTCTTGTTATCATGAACATCAATCAGTCTGCGATTACTGTACCTTTCATGAATAAATGTGGAGTATTTTATGTACCATTCAAACACTTTGATACAGAGTAATGTTATATGGGTTGTAATGGTGATGGTGAACAACGATAATGCCAACATGGTAATGAATTCTGTATGGGAGACAGAAATAATACACTGGTTGTAGCGTGTGAGATACTGTGAATGTTGAGCGTGTGAGATACTGTGAATGTTGACCTGGTATAATGCAGTGTCGCATTTGTTAATATGTAACCAACTCGGTTGATAGTTGTTTTGTAAAATGGTAAGAAATATGCACTGTTGTCAGTTATTGTTATAGTTATTGTTATTGAAGTTTATGAACAGGGGTGGGAGTCAATAAGCTTGTCTTCTTCCCACTCCTTTTCGAGCTGTAATGTAAATTATTTTTTCTTTTTTCTTTTATTATGTATATATATATTTCTGTTTTTCTTTTCTTCTTTAGCTCGAAATAAAATATTCAAATCAAATCAAATCAACTGTTTGTGGTTTCCAAGTATTTAAAGGGGGGGGTATTATGCTTTTTTCAATCACATAGCACCAGTCTATAGCATACTACAATGATGACGTAACCTTCTGTTGGTCTGTATATGCAGTAAATTAAAATAACTGCCTTGAATAAAATTGCTCTCTCAAAATGGCTGTACTGAACGTCTTGAAATAGGCCTCTGTCTCTTTAAGAAGCTTTCCGACACGCCCCCTTCAGCACACTGCTGTGGCATCTAAACAACACTACTGTGCGGGGAGGGGGCTCTGCTGAGCTGAGGAGCAGTGGTTGGTGGCTTGGCTGGTGACAAAAGGTCCAGAGGCGTCTCCAGGAGGTGGGGGCGTTCCTAGGAGGACTGAGGCATAGCTACACCTAAAATGGCTGCCGTCTAAGTTTTTACTGATTACTCAAAAATATGTGAATGAGCCAAGGCAACACTCCAGGCATGTGTTTAATGAGGGAATGACATAACATGATATAAAGCTTGAAAAAGTCCATTTTACATAATACCCCCCTTTAATATTGTTTACGAAGAGAGGAGCTCGCCAGATGCATTCAGACATGCAAATACATAGTGAAAAAGGTGACAGTTCATGGGGCTGTGGTGGAACGCGCAGTTTGCGTGAATTGCGTGCATAGAAATGTAGATTCTATGCAGCGTTTCCCCACATATTTCAAGGAGACTGTGGTGGGAGAGAGCGCCACCTTGGGGGCTCCGGGGGTCCTCCCCGGGAGATTTTGTTTAAAATTTAGACGCGTTTTCCTGCATTCTGGTGCATTTTAAGCAAAAAATAATAACTATTTTTGGCTATTATGCTGCTGTGAAAAGAATAATTTCTGTTTAATTTACATAGGGTACAGCTTCTTTTTTTTAATATAATATAATGGATCAGTTTTCTTTCAAGGGCTCAGGCCCTTGATTCTTCTCTCAGCTCCGCCCCTGCAGCTCTCAGATACAGACTCTGAACCTCAGCCTGATGCTGCAGAGAGAAAACACTGACTAACATGAGCAGCTCTCACCTCGTGTAGGGCAAGAGCAAGAGAGAGGGAGGGGAGAGAACTAAAGATTAGAACTGGGGTCCTGAATTTAATTCCATTGCGATCCAAAAAAATAAAGTAGAATTATTATCAAGCAAAGGTCTGGAACATAATTTACCGTAATAATAATTTGTGTGCTTTGAAAACAATAAAACAATTCATTATAGTTTTGTTTTTACTCTAAAATTACATTTGGGGTTCTAAATAACAGAATATATACACTTTTTTCCACTTCCACTTTTTTGTAGCGCATATGATTAACAACTATATTGACTCAACACTAAACTTTTTTGTTTTAGAACTGTAGTTCTCCTAATGGCTTCAGTTTCATCAGAGTGGACGGAGACAATAAAGGATTTGTACATAATGTTAAATTCCAAAGTTCTGTACATCAGAAGATACCGTCTTCTATTTGAATCATGTACATAATAAAAGGATAAAAAACATTATTACATTTTCATTTTTGAAATATAGATTTTAAACTTTTATTGACTATTTACAGGAATAAGGCCCATACACTTCAGAATATGCCAACCATTACCATAGACAATAAAATGGTATCAGTTTTTTTCTGGCTACAGCTTAATGGTTTGGCATATTTTAATAGTTGCAAGTCCAAAGAGTATAAACTTTGGTTCAGTTTCAGTAAACTTGCCAACTTAACATCTCTGATCAGCTGGAACCACGCCAGAACCGCTCATATCTATGAGCACCCAATGACCACACGGTCCACCTGGAGAGGTCAGCCCTCTCCTCACTGACCGCAACCGCGCACTGAGCCATGGGCACTTGCCCGGTCAATTTAGCCATAGGATTTAGCCTCACAGTAAATAATAGCTATCCATTAGCTTTGTAGGTTTTAGCTTGTAGATGCTCTCACGTTTCACGCGGCTATTGTCAAATATGAAAGCTACAGTCATCACAAAACTTGGATTAGTTTGGTGCACAGTCTCATGCACAGCTGTGCGCTGTAACTTTGTTGTTGTTGTGCAGACTGATGCATGAACCGCTACCGCTAGCTACTAAGTGCAGTAAAAGTTCACATGTATACAGCGGTTTAACTTTCACCTCAGCGTGCGATGTCTCATACGGTTCATTGCCCTCAGTGGTGTGTCTCTTGGAGCGGGGTTAGCGAGTACACGGGCCTACTGTCAGCCGGTGGCTGCGGGCAGCTGTTGCGCTGCCCTGCCCAGGTGAAGTGAGTGAGCGAGCGCGGGGCAGCGGGGCTCACTCAGCCTGGAGCTGGAGGCTCCTACGGCTGCAGCCACGGGGAAAGTGGCATATTTGACGGCACCAGTGAACTTTTACAGCCTGTGCATAGTTTATTTACGTGTTACACAGATCTCTGCTCAGCGGCAGAATGAACTTCAGTGACAACATCTTCATAATGCGTAGTTTAGAACAGGAGGTCAAAATGCGTGTCTGCTACGCAAAATGCGTACATGTTGGCAGGTCTGCAAACTGTGAGAAAGCTTCTGACTGAAGCAGGTTTAATTCATCCTGTTATGTTCCTTAAGTTTGTCTCTTTTCTTCCACATGTTCCTCAGTTCAAGTTCATTTTGCTTTAATCCAAAAACAATTCCACAGCTCAGACTTTACTTTCTCCTGAGGGTAGAGTGTGGAGTTACTCAGATCCACCTCGTTCACAGCGTTTCTCACTCTTTCTGCCAAAGTCCTGCATTGATTTTGGGAGCTGCGCCCCCTTGTGGTGTAACACCATAATTCACAGAGATACATTGGAGGGGCTGGCGGCAGTTTTCTGCTGTATTTAATGATTATCTTCTAGCGTGATGATCACGATTATTCAAAAATGTGGCGATCAATTAATTGACGCATTTTTTTATCGTGATTAATGATATTATTGTTTATGTCCCATCCCTAGTGTAAGAATACCCTCTGCTCTCTGCTCCTTCCCGATGCCAGCACTCTTCGCAGGAGGGAGAGAGAAACGCCTGTCCTGTTTACAACTATTACACGTGGATACCAAACATGTCAGTATTTGTGAATGAATGAGCGCAGCCATATTGGAGTTACTAGTTTGGTCTGTTTTTTACTCTGTTGGAGTTCAAACTAAACAAATCTCTACATGAATGTTTCACCTGCGGTTCATTTAATTTACTGTAAAGAGTCTCACGTCGAGAGAAGGCTCCGGAACGTCCGACCCCAGTCCAAATCCGCCGTCTCCACCGCCGTGCAGCCGGTTCTGCCCCGCCCTCTGCATCATAGCTCCGCCCCCTGAGCACCGTTGCTGTGGAGACCGGGCTGCTGCGACAGAGGAGCGCCGTGGGACGAGGACATCTGCAGAGCACACAGAGGTTTGTTAGTGTGGGTTTGTTTGCCGTCGGTCGGTCGCTGGGGGACTCACCTGTATCTGCGGGTTAAGCTCCGTCTGGTAGGACAGCGGCGGCGGCCCAGGGGTCCCAGGCCCGGAGCTGTAGTCGGAGAATCCCGGTCCGGACTGGGGTCCCGGGGTGGAGCCGGAGCCGGGGGTGGGGTAGGACGGAGCTGAGGACGACACGAGTAACAGAGGAATCCATTAACAACAGAAGAACTTGGTAAAAAAAAAAGGCTTGAATTCAGCTCAGAAAGTATTTAAACAGACAGTCTTTCCCAACCATCAAACTTGTAATCCGTGACAAAGTTTTCCTGCAGGATTTCTTGAAATTAATTCAATCCATTCTTTGTTCAGCGTAAGAAATGTTCCCTGAGCCACTGGCCGTCAAACTAGAGGTCGACCGATATGGGTTTTCTAAGGCCGATGCCAATATGCTCGGCCGATATTTTTGGCTGTTTTTTTTCCAAATGTCTAGTTTATAATCTTGTAAAAGCAAACACTAGGCCACTCCAGCAGAGGTCGATTTTATTTCATTACTTTAGGTGATTCAACCATCGTTTCTGTCCCAGCTTTGATTAGTTATTATATAGCTAGCATTAGCATGCTGCTGTTAGCATTAGCATACTCTTGCTATCAGATTTGCAGAGGTTAAAACTAACTCAGCGATTAAATTCTCCAGTGTCTGTGCTTTAAAATAACATACATGACGTCCACATTCACTGAGGTTTAGTGAAACTATTTAACAAACTTGTAGCTAAACCATTTTCATTGCGACGTTTCTCCCCTGAGGCCCAGGGAGTCACGGAAGGACTCATTTTTAAGCCCAGCCTTAGATCTTTCCAATACAAAAGGGGAGTCTCTATCACTTTCGGTCTCAGAGATATCGGCTTTTATCGGCGCTAGATCGGCCGATGGCTGATATTGTACAATCCCTAAGACCTCTACGTAAAACGACCCCAAAGACGCATGGATCCATGTCAGGATCAACAGATGGACACATGTTCTTTCATTAGTTTCTCCAAACGGACCTTTGCTCATATTGGCCAAAACATTCTCGTACTTATTCTAGACCTTTAGTCTCCAAATGCACCAGGCTCGTGTGAATGTTCCACTAACCCAGGTTAGATTCACCGACCTGGCGTGCTGTAGTCCGGCGTGTTGCTGCTGCCCCCCCTGTCATCCCGGGGAACTGCATGGGCGAGGAGGCGGCAGAGGGGCGGGGCCCATGGAGGAGGGGGAGGGGCCGAGCGAGGCGATCATCTCCATGACGCTGGGCAGCACCATGTGGCTGGGGCTGAGCGTGCGGCAGCGTTTGAGCTGCGGCCCGTCGCACTCCTCCTTCACGTGCAGGTCGGGCTTCACCGGCACCGGGCGCCAGCTGCACACCGGGTCGATGCTGATCTCCTCGTACTCCGAGCTGCGGGCGCAGAGGGGCACAGGGTTACCGTGACGACCAGGGGTACAGGCTAATGACGCTGTCTTTTTATATCAGCAGCACAAAGTCAAATGTAATGCATTTTAATGCTTAAATACGATGGGGGTCATTTACCAAGCGTTTGCTCATGTGGAAAGCGAGTAGCACGTGTAAAAAAGGATCAGCAGTCGACTCATTTATGCATTTGTTTTTACTCACGTAGCATGGTCTTACTTACATGACCCCTATGACACTGTGGGCAAAACTTTTTTTTTTAGGTTTTGAGCTTTGATTATTTTGATGATCTACTGGAAACGTTTCAGTTGTTTTAAACGTGTTTTATAAATAAAGTGGATTGTGGGTTAATAGGTAAAAGAAGAACTCACTTCTGGACGTAGATGAGGATGGCGAGCATGTACTGGTCCACCTCCAGACCCTCCAGCAGCGCCGTTTTACTGCCGACAGACAGGCACAGGTCAGAGGCCGGTTCACACGCTCCACGGGGAGTTTAGGAAAAGGAGAAAGTACTCACTTGCAGACGGGACACCTCCAGGTCCCCTCTCACAGTTCAGCTGAAGGTACGACTCCAGGTCGAAGCACTGGAACAAACACAAACGTTATTCAACAACTCCACAGAGCGAGTTCCAGATCAGGACCCAATACTTATATGAAAATATTTATCGTCTAGAACAGGGGTGGCCAACTAGTCAGAGACCAAGAACCGAAATCTTCAACCTTAATCCTGTGAAGAGCCACAAAGGCACCGATCATTCACGAGATCCAGGGGCGGTAGTTTAAACTGATTAAATGTAATGTGACCGTTATATTTAATCACAATAAACTACAACTTTATGCCTGGCCTTTTTATTTTATTTTCAATAATTGTATTAGATTTAACAGTTTTAGATTTAAAGATTGAAATACATTTATATTAAATAAACTGACATTTTGTGCTGTTCTGCTATGACTGGGACAGAATTAGATTTTTTGATTTTTAATGCCCGAGTGTGTTAGTATGAAGGGCCCTGCCCACTGAGCCCCCTCCTCTTGGTCCTGACTGGACTGTGCAGAGAACGCACTCTAGGCTGTACAAAGTTCATAAACTTTAATCAGGAGCCTCTGGAGGACGTCTGAGATACTGTTTTATGTTGCATTTGTTACAGTTACAGCACATGTGACAAAAGTCAATGACTTTGCGTATTTCCGCGTTACGACAGATGGGAGCAACATCCGGGAACTTTTACTGGGCAACGCCCCCTTTTGGGGAATCGAGAGTTAAAAATTGCATTAGTGTGTACTGTATGTGAAACAGAAACTATTTCTCGTTCGGAGGCTAAAATATTCCAAACCAGTGATCAGAACCACAGGACAATGTCCGTTCTTGATTACAGACACATCAAGTCACTGTCAGAAGACGATTGGAAGATTTTTTATTTTTTGTGGACACTTATATGAGCGAGTTTATCGATCACTAGCATCTGTTATGTTCATGTCAGAGCTCATTACTGAGGAAACAGCTCCCCTGGTGGCCGTGTATTATGCTCTTTGTATAACATCTTTAATAGGTAATTATTCAAACTCATCAAACCTGTTCAGCATTAGGCCTAATTAATGATTCTCTCGGTTTTAAAACGCACATTAACGTTAGCATTAGCAGCTAGGTTAGCTGCTGAATGAACCATACCATTTCCTCTCATAAGCTACAAAACTACATCGTAGGCTGTATGATTTTAATTTAATGATAATATAAAAGCAACCGACTAAAAGCTGAAGCTGTTGTAGTGACATTATGAAGCATCCAGCGAAAAAGTTACACAGGCAAATGTCACAGACAAGTCATGATCACAGTGGGTTTAGCAGCTCAGTTTTAAAACGTTAACCGTCTTCTCTGTGCATGATCTGAAACAACAGGTCACTTCCATGGCTTCCTTTTCACGTTCCATAATTAAATAAAACAAAGAAAACGTTTTTTCATGTGTAAATTAAAAGTTTTCAGACGATCTTTCCTCATTCATTCCAATGTACGGAGCTTCTGTTTCCCCCCGAAAAGGAGCGTTAACCTTTTGGCGCCACTGATGTGACGTAGACGTTGCTCCATCTATGTCGCACTTCGCATCATATGCTTCATTAAAGCTCGGCTTTTTTCCATTTCCTAATTTTGATCTTTTTCTGTGAATATGAGGCCAACTTTCATCAAATAAAGAGTAGAATAATCAGAAACTTGAAAGCACAGAAGCTGATCCCAGTGCCACAATCTGCCTGACTGTTGTTTAACCTACATCCCGCTGTGAGTGAAGCTGCACGGGCACCTTTTACACGCCGCCTCGAAAAGGAGGGAGACAGGGAAACAGGTGGGAAACAAGGTCCGTAGGACTATGGTTGGATTTTGGTAAAGGTTCTTAAAGACGGTTACAGTTTATAGGATATATGTACCAATTCTTTTGCAAAGAGCCGCATTGTATTAAACATATCCAATCATGCAAAGAGCTGCACTCTGATTGGCCAAGAGCCGCGTGTTCGCCACCCCTGTTCTAGAACCATAAAACAGATTAATAATGCATTCCTTTTCCTTCCATCTTTTATGTTTGTATCATTTATTTGAGATGAAACAACCAAAAACACTTTCCATCACATTTCCCCCCATTTCTTGTACACTTTTTCCCCCCAATGTTCCTCCAATTTCCCCCCCAATTTTCTCCAATTTTTTTTTGTACTCTCTTTTCTTCTCTAGTCCCCCAAACACCCTAATGCTTGTTTATTATTATACTGATCAGGTCCAACACCTCCCAGAGCGAGCTTAGTTCTTCTGCTACTACTCCTGTGGTTTCCAGTCCTACAACTACTACTATTGCTCCGGTTGCCTATTCTACTTGTAGTTGTCTTAGAGTATAAGTTCCTCACTTGTAGGTCTCGCTCACCTGTATGTGTCTGCAGTCGTGCCCTCGGGCCGGCAGCTGTATCCTCCTGAAGGTGATGGGACACTTCAGTGACACTCGGATCGCCGTCTGCTCCACGCCATCCTCCCCGTTCAGCCCCGCCGTCCCCGCCACCGAGCTGAAGTTACGCTTAACTAAAGACAAACACAAAACGTCACCATGTACTTCCTCGAACTGAGTCAGCTCTTTTTCTTCATGATAAAAACTTCAGCCTCTTCTATGGTTCATGAACGTAGACGAAGACGACATTTTAAAAAGGTCCTACATCATTCTTCATTCAGGCCTTTACCACGACTTCATGACCCTTAGCCTTGAGGTTTGTCGGAGTTTAACTTACTGCGATATAAAACTAAATTACACTCATCAAATTTTGAGGAGCAACTCGTGTGTAAAATGCACACACACAAAATGACGGTTCATGTGGCCAGTTTAGAATTATATCCTAATTATTCTATTTTGAATGTTCCTATTTTTCGCCCCCAATTTTTTTCCTGTTTTATTTTAAATTTTTCCATTTTTACCCCTGTTTTATTTTTAATCTTCCCAATCCCCCCCCCCATTTTTCTTCTTTTTTATCTGGTTTTAATTTTAATTTTCCCCCAAGATTTCTTCCGTTTCATTTGTATTTTTCCCCATTTATTTTTTCAATATTTTTTTTCCTCTCTTTTTTAAAATCCCTTTCTCCCAATTTTTTTTAGCCATTTTTTTTTTTTTTTTTAAATGTTCCCCCATTTTTTTATTTCTAATTTTCCCCATATTTCTTGACATTGGAGATCAACACGATATTGTAAATTTGCAGATCTTCCAAACAGCGATTTCGATATGATCTTTTAGACGATTTATTGCCCAGCTCCAGGTGGGATTGATGAAGTCGATTTTGTTTTTTGTCCTGAGCTGCTCTCGTGTGGGCGGGGCCTCAGTATCTGGATGAGTTCAGATTGATTAAAGCTGTTGAGTTCATAGCAGCAGCCTCTTACTCTTGGTGACGCAGTGCTCGGCTGGCAGCAGCCTCTTCTTCATCAGCCCCTGCAGCACGGAGCGAACCGACGGCCTGTGCACCAGCTGCAGCACGAACAGGTGGGACTGGAACAGAACAGAACAGAGGGTCACAGGAGGAGGAGAAAGGTCTGCTTTTTAATTCCTCATTTTTCCCACTGTTTTCCCCCAGCTGATCTGGATGGCGTTGCGTGTTAGCATGTTAGCGTGTTGAAATACTCACACAGCAGCAGGCCGTCACGGTGATCTGGATGGTGTTGCGTCCCGGCTGACACACTTGCTTCAGGTAGAGCGGTTTGTGCGACGTCTTGTTGTCGCCGCGCTCGATGGTGAGGGGCGTGGCGTTCACACTGACCTGGGCCAACGCAGAAACAAAAGGTGGTATCGCAGTAAGTATCAGGATTAGGGTTTGAAATCCCTCCCTCGTTCCTCTTTCTCCCGTTACCTGCACGGAGGCGGGCCAGTTGGTGTTCATCTGCCGGTCTTCGTGGTGGTAACATTTGAACTGCAGCTCCAGGTCCGGCCTGAAGGGAAAACAGCAGAAAAAACACAACTGTAGTAAGGCTTTAAAACCTCTTAACCCTCACCAGAACCCAGCACACTTTCTCCTGAATCTAAAGCTTCTTACAGCCTATAGGCCAGTGCCTCAATTGACCTTTCGCAAAGCCACGCCCCAAACCGGTAATTGTCCAATCAGACATCCTAGCAACCGTTACTATGAAGCTAGGTCCGTCATGCCGCAGACCTCCAATGCAAAACAATGGGACATACCAGCAATGAGCAGATGCACTTTTTTTTACTGCTAACCACCAAAAACCCACCACACAAAGAAGAAGAAGCAAAATGGTGAAGCAATCTGCCTATGGAGGATGTAAATCAGACACTAGGGACCACAAGAGTGTGTCAGGGAGAGTCCAGTTATTCCCCTTCCCAAAGCAAAACACAACCTGAGCACTGCCTACAATGGATCAAACAATGTGGACGGCCTACGCCCAGCTAAATTTCTCCAAAATAAACAAGCAAATGTCTGCTCTAAGGTAAGGCAAGAGCCTATAGTTAGGCTAACACCTTAGCATGCTAACATCGTAGCTACTGACAGTCACATAATGTTACACAAACTGGCACTGGAGCTGTAACTTTACCTGCGGCGGTGAACTTTTACAAGCCTACAGTCTGACGTGTTTTGCCTCCCTTTTTGATAAAAGTACTGTGTATTTTTTTCACGGCCCTTATAACTGGCTGTAGCTGATTGTCATTGTGGCACCTGTAGGGTTAGCTAGCGTTAGCTAACTTTAGTGCACCGGAGAAATGCACGGAGAAATTTTCCTATTTTTAGAAATATTTCAAACATTTAAGAGGGTGCTTACCGGGCAGTGCAAGAGCACGACTGGTCCACAAGGCTGTGCTGTTGCATTTAAGGAAGAGATCAGAAGGTTTCTGATATTTCTGGAGACCTGTCTGTTTGCTGTAACTGTCAATAGTCCTATATCCTTCGTTGGATAGTTCTTGAATATATCCCTCCACTGCATACTGTAACCCCTTTTGCCTCAATCTGGAGAATATCGTAGAGGTATTGCTCCAAAAAGGTCACTGACAGGCATGGCAATCTGTTGCGCTGCTGGTGTTTTACCATCAATTGTCGGGCGTAGCAACAGTAACTAAGGGGGCGGGGCTTTTGCGAAAGGTCAATTGTTAGCCAACACCGGCCAAACTGATCTAAACAGATTTTTTATTATACAGAGCTTTTATTTAGGTAATGCCAAACTGGAGAAAAACTGCTCGGTTAAGGCAGGTGTTAAAAGGTTAAATAACGTCGACAGGACCGGGGTGATCCGAGTTCAGTACGTTTCACTTCCATCTTCAGAGAGTCAGACAAGGAAGCAGCGTAAAAGCTTTGAGTAAAAATGGAAAAAAAGCGTTGAAATAGCTAATAATAGCACAAACTCCGGCCTTTGTGAAAGCGGTCGTCCTCGTCATGTATCCGTTATAAAAGAGTGCGTCTCGGCGGCGTGTGTGCTGTACCTCAGGATGAGCGTTTTGTAGACCGACTCGCGCAGCTGGAACACGTGGTTGGACACGGCCAGATTGTGCTCCAACCTGAAGGGCTCCAGCACCACGCCGTCCCGGACCGGGAACGTCAGCCGTAGGTCATCACTCGGGTTTCCTGAGGCACAGAGAGAGAACAGACTATAAACCAAGAGGCACAGGGAGAGAACATGCTCCATCAGCTACGGGTCAGTCCTATGTAGATGATATATCATGTATAATATAGCTTCATACAATAATAATTCACTCTTTTCATGATTTCATTTGTAGAAAATGTAACGTTTATTAAAAAAAAGTAAAATGACATCCAACAGTTAATCATCATTTGCCAATAAAGACCAATTAGAGCAGATTAAAGAAGAACACCCTCACTCAGCACCTGTGGATGCAGTGTGGGAGGGGCAGCTTCCATCATTCTGCCCCAGTCCGGCTGTGATTATAAACTTACCACCACTGAATCTGAACTAAGGCTGGGTACCTTTAAAACTGCTCATTTCTTTATTTTCCTTTATCCTTTTATTATTAAGATAATTAAAAATAAAATCTAAGAAATCAACCATAGACTTTGTGTAAAGTGTTTCAATCTTTAGTTTCTGTACGTTGAGCGTCAAAGATTACTACAATAATTTGTCAAAGACGTGCACGATCATGTGCACGTCCTCGCGAGGTTAGAGAGCCGAGTGTAGAGAGCAGAGTGTAGAGAGCGAGGTTAGAGAGCCGAGTGTAGAGAGCAGAGTGTAGAGAGCGAGGTTAGAGAGCCGAGTGTAGAGAGCAGAGTGTAGAGAGGAGGGGGGAGGAGCGAGGTTAGAGAGCCGAGTGTAGAGAGCAGAGTGTAGAGAGCGAGGTTAGAGAGCCGAGTGTAGAGAGCAGAGTGTAGAGAGCGAGGTTAGAGAGCCGAGTGTAGAGAGCAGAGTGTAGAGAGCGAGGTTAGAGAGCCGAGTGTAGAGAGCAGAGTGTAGAGAGTGAGGTTAGAGAGCCGAGTGTAGAGAGCAGAGTGTAGAGAGTGAGGTTAGAGAGCCGAGTGTAGAGAGTTGAGAGCAGAGTGTAGAGAGCAGAGTGTAGAGAGTGAGGTTAGAGAGCCGAGTGTAGAGACAGAGGTAGAGAGTGAGGTTAGAGAGCCGTAAGGTAGAGAGTGAGTAGAGAGCCGAGTGTAGAGAGCAGAGTGTAGAGAGCAGAGTGTAGACAGCGAGGTTATGTTTATGTTTATTTGGTAGGGACAGTGCAAGTTAATGAACAAGCCACACCGGATTGTAGCCTTGGGCTAATTTCCATCCGTCGTCCCCCATGCGCACTCTCAAACACACTCTCATACATCCTGGCCTATTGTACATGTTTTTAGTGGTAGGGGAAACCGGAGTACCTGGAGGAAACCTAAGCAGACACGGGAGAACATGCAAACTCCACACAGAAAGGCCCCGTCCAGGTGGGAATCGAACCCGGACCTTCTAGCTGTGAAGCACGAGCGCTAACCGCTGTACTACCATGCCGCCGGTTAGAGAGCAGTTAGAGAGCAGAGTGTAGAGAGTGAGGTTAGAGAGCCGAGTGTAGAGAGCAGAGTGTAGAGAGCAGAGTGTAGCGAGTGAGGTTAGAGAGCCGTTAGAGAGCAGAGTGTAGAGAGTGAGGTTAGAGAGCCGAGTGTAGAGAGCAGTTAGAGAGCAGTTAGAGAGCAGATAGAGAGCAGAGTGTAGAGAGCGAGGTTAGAGAGCAGTTAGAGAGTAGAGTGTAGAGAGTGAGGTTAGAGAGCAGTTAGAGAGCAGTTAGAGAGTAGAGTGTAGAGAGCGAGGTTAGAGAGCCGTTAGAGAGCAGAGTGTAGAGAGTGAGGTTAGAGAGCCGTTAGAGAGCAGAGTGTAGAGAGTGAGGTTAGAGAGCCGTTAGAGAGCAGAGTGTAGAGAGCGAGGTTAGAGAGCCGTTAGAGAGCAGAGTGTAGAGAGCGAGGTTAGAGAGCCGTTAGAGAGCAGAGTGTAGAGAGTGAGGTTAGAGAGCCGTTAGAGAGCAGAGTGTAGAGAGTGAGGTTAGAGAGCCGTTAGAGAGCAGAGTGTAGAGAGTGAGGTTAGAGAGCCGTTAGAGAGCAGAGTGTAGAGAGCGAGGTTAGAGAGCCGTTAGAGAGCAGAGTGTAGAGAGTGAGGTTAGAGAGCCGTTAGAGAGTAGAGTGTAGAGAGCGAGGTTAGAGAGCCGTTAGAGAGTAGAGTGTAGAGAGTGAGGTCAGAGAGCCGAGTGTAGAGAGTAGAGTGTAGAGAGTGAGGTCAGAGAGCCGAGTGTAGAGAGTAGAGTGTAGAGAGTGAGGTCAGAGAGCCGAGTGTAGAGAGCGAGGTTAGAGAGCCGTTAGAGAGCAGAGTGTAGAGAGTGAGGTTAGAGAGCCGGTGTAGAGAGCAGAGTGTAGAGAGCAGAGTGTAGCGAGTGAGGTTAGAGAGCCGTTAGAGAGCAGAGTGTAGAGAGTGAGGTTAGAGAGCCGAGTGTAGAGAGCAGTTAGAGAGCAGTTAGAGAGCAGATAGAGAGTAGAGTGTAGAGAGTGAGGTTAGAGAGCAGTTAGAGAGCAGTTAGAGAGTAGAGTGTAGAGAGCGAGGTTAGAGAGCAGTTAGAGAGCAGTTAGAGAGTAGAGTGTAGAGAGCGAGGTTAGAGAGCCGTTAGAGAGCAGAGTGTAGAGAGTGAGGTTAGAGAGCCGTTAGAGAGTAGAGTGTAGAGAGTGAGGTTAGAGAGCCGTTAGAGAGCAGAGTGTAGAGAGCGAGGTTAGAGAGCCGTTAGAGAGCAGAGTGTAGAGAGTGAGGTTAGAGAGCCGTTAGAGAGCAGAGTGTAGAGAGTGAGGTTAGAGAGCCGTTAGAGAGCAGAGTGTAGAGAGTGAGGTTAGAGAGCCGTTAGAGAGCAGAGTGTAGAGAGTGAGGTTAGAGAGCCGTTAGAGAGTAGAGTGTAGAGAGTAGAGTGTAGAGAGTGAGGTCAGAGAGCCGAGTGTAGGAAGTGTAGAGGGAGGTGAGGCGAGTGTAGGAGGAGGTTAGAGAGCCGTTAGAGAGTAGAGTGTAGAGAGTGAGGTCAGAGAGCCGAGTGTAGAGAGTGAGGTTAGAGAGCCGTTAGAGAGTAGAGTGTAGAGAGTGAGGTTAGAGAGAGTTAGAGAGCAGAGTGTAAGAGCGGGTTAGAGAGCAGTTAGAGAGCGTTAGAGAGTAGAGTGTAGAGAGTGAGGTTAGAGAGCAGTTAGAGAGCAGAGTGTAGAGAGCGAGGTTAGAGAGCAGTTAGAGAGTAGAGTGTAGAGAGTGAGGTAGAGACAGTTAGGAGCAGTTAGAGAGCAGAGTGTAGAGAGTGAGGTTAGAGAGTAGAGTGTAGAGAGCGAGGTTAGAGAGCCGTTAGAGAGCAGAGTGTAGAGAGTGAGGTTAGAGAGCCGTTAGAGAGCAGAGTGTAGAGAGCGAGGTTAGAGAGCCGTTAGAGAGTAGAGTGTAGAGAGTGAGGTTAGAGAGCCGTTAGAGAGCAGAGTGTAGAGAGTGAGGTTAGAGAGCCGTTAGAGAGCAGAGTGTAGAGAGCGAGGTTAGAGAGCCGTTAGAGAGCAGAGTGTAGAGAGCGAGGTTAGAGAGCCGTTAGAGAGTAGAGTGTAGAGAGTGAGTTAGAGAGCAGTTAGAGAGCAGTTAGAGAGCAGAGTGTAGAGAGTGAGGTTAGAGAGTAGAGTGTAGAGAGCGAGGTTAGAGAGCCGTTAGAGAGCAGAGTGTAGAGAGTGAGGTTAGAGAGCCGTTAGAGAGCAGAGTGTAGAGAGCGAGGTTAGAGAGCCGTTAGAGAGTAGAGTTAGAGAGTGAGGTTAGAGAGTAGAGTGTAGAGAGTGAGGTTAGAGAGCCGTTAGAGAGTAGATGTAGAGAGTGAGGTTAGAGAGCAGAGTGTAGAGAGTGAGGTCAGAGAGCCGTTAGAGAGTAGAGTGTAGAGAGTGAGGTTAGAGAGCAGTTAGAGAGCAGTTAGAGAGCAGAGTGTAGAGAGTGAGGTTAGAGAGCCGTTAGAGAGCAGAGTGTAGAGAGTGAGGTTAGAGAGCCGTTAGAGAGCAGAGTGTAGAGAGTGAGGTTAGAGAGCCGTTAGAGAGCAGAGTGTAGAGAGCGAGGTTAGAGAGCCGTTAGAGAGCAGAGTGTAGAGAGTGAGGTTAGAGAGCCGTTAGAGAGTAGAGTGTAGAGAGTGAGGTCAGAGAGCCGAGTGTAGAGAGTAGAGTGTAGAGAGTGAGGTCAGAGAGCCGAGTGTAGAGAGTAGAGTGTAGAGAGTGAGGTCAGAGAGCCGAGTTAGAGAGCGAGGTTAGAGAGCCGTTAGAGAGCAGAGTGTAGAGAGTGAGGTTAGAGAGCCGAGTGTAGAGAGCAGAGGTAGAGAGCAGAGTGTAGCGGAGTGAGGTTAGAGAGCCGTTAGAGAGCAGAGTGTAGAGAGTGAGGTTAGAGAGCCCGAGTGGTAGAGAGCAGTTAGAGAGCAGTTAGAGAGCAGATAGAGAGCAGAGTGTAGAGAGCGAGGTTAGAGAGCAGTTAGAGAGTAGAGTGTAGAGAGTGAGGTTAGAGAGCAGTTAGAGAGCAGTTAGAGAGTAGAGTGTAGAGAGCGAGGTTAGAGAGCAGTTAGAGAGCAGTTAGAGAGTAGAGTGTAGAGAGCGAGGTTAGAGAGCCGTTAGAGAGCCAGAGTGTAGAGAGTGAGGTTAGAGAGCCGTTAGAGAGTAGAGTGTAGAGAGTGAGGTTAGAGAGCCGTTAGAGAGCAGAGTGTAGAGAGCGAGGTTAGAGAGCCGTTAGAGAGCAGAGTGTAGAGAGTGAGGTTAGAGAGCCGTTAGAGAGCAGAGTGTAGAGAGTGAGGTTAGAGAGCCGTTAGAGAGCAGAGTGTAGAGAGTGAGGTTAGAGAGCCGTTAGAGAGCAGAGTGTAGAGAGTGAGGTTAGAGAGCCGTTAGAGAGTAGAGTGTAGAGAGTGAGGTCAGAGAGCGAGTGTAGAGAGTAGAGTGTAGAGAGTGAGGTCAGAGAGCCGAGTGTTAGAGAGTAGAGTGTTAGAGAGTGAGTCAGAGAAGCCGAGTGTAAGAGTAGAGTGTAGAGCGTGAGGTCAGAGAGCCGAGTGATAAGAGAAGTGAGTTAGAGAGCAGTTAGAAGAGCAGTTAGAGAGCAGAGTGTAGAGAGCGAGGTAGATGAGCAGTTAGAGAGCAGTTAGAGAGCATTTAGAGAGCAGAGTGTAGAGAGGCGAGAGGTTAGAGAGCAGTTAGAGAGTAGAGTGTAGAGAGTGAGGTTAGAGAGCAGTTAGAGGAGCAGTTTGAGAGCAGAAGTGTAGAGAGTGAGTTAGAGAGTAGAGGTGTAGATGAGCGAGGTAGAGAGCCGTGTAGAGAGCAGAGTTGTAGAGAGTGAGGTTAGAGATGCCGTTAGATGAGAGAGTGTAGAGAGCGAGGTTAAGAAGGCCGTTAGAGAAGTAGAAGTGTAGAGAGGTGAGGTTAGAGAGCCGTTAGAGAGCAGAGTGTAGAGAGGAGGTTATGAGAGCCGTTAGAGAGCAGAGTGTGAGAGGCGAGGTTAGAGAGCCGTTAGAAGAGCAGAGTGTAGAGAGTGAGGTTAGAGAGCCGTTAGAGAGCAGAGTGTAGAGAGTGAGGTTAGAGAGCCGTTAGAGAGCAGAGTGTAGAGAGTGAGGTTTAGAGAGCCGTTAGAGAGCAGAGTGTAGAGAGTGAGGTTAGAGAGCCGTTAGAGAGCAGAGTGTAGAGAGTGAGGTGAGAGCCGTTAGAGGTGAGTGTAGAGAGTGAGGTTAGAGAGCCGTTAGAGAGCAGAGTGTAGAGAGTGAGGTTAGAGAGCCGTTAGAGAGCAGAGTGTAGAGAGCGAGGTTAGAGAGCCGTTAGAGAGTAGAGTGTAGAGAGTGAGGTTAGAGAGCCGTTAGAGAGCAGAGTGTAGAGAGCGAGGTTAGAGAGCCGTTAGAGAGCAGAGTGTAGAGAGTGAGGTTAGAGAGCCGTTAGAGAGTAGAGTGTAGAGAGTGAGGTTAGAGAGCAGTTAGAGAGCAGTTAGGAGAGAGTGTAGAGAGTGAGGTTAGAGAGCAGAGTGTAGAGAGCGAGGTTAGAGAGCCGTTAGAGAGTAGAGTGTAGAGAGTGAGGGTCAGAGAGCCGATGTAGAGAGTAGAGTGTAGAGAGTGAGGTCAGAGAGCCGAGTGTAGAGAGTGAGGTTAGAGAGCCGTTAGAGAGTAGAGTGTAGAGAGTGAGGTTAGAGAGCAGTTAGAGAGCAGTTAGAGAGTAGAGTGTAGAGAGTGAGGTTAGAGAGCAGTTAGAGAGCAGTTAGAGAGCAGTTAGAGAGCAGAGTGTAGAGAGTGAGGTTAGAGAGCAGTTAGAGAGCAGTTAGAGAGTAGAGTGTAGAGAGCGAGGTTAGAGAGCAGTTAGAGAGTAGAGTGTAGAGAGTGAGGTCAGAGAGCAGTAGAGAGCAGTTAGAGAGTAGAGTGTAGAGAGTGAGGTCAGAGAGCAGTTAGAGAGCAGTTAGAGAGCAGAGTGTAGAGAGTGAGGTCAGAGAGCCGAGTGTAGAGAGTAGAGTGTAGAGAGCGAGGTTAGAGAGCCGTTAGAGAGTAGAGTGTAGAGGGAGGTAGAGGTCGTAGAGCAGGTTAGAGAGTGGTTAGAGAGCCGTTAGAGAGCAGAGTGTAGAGAGTGAGGTTAGAGAGCAGTTAGAGAGCAGAGTGTAGAGGTGAGGTCAGAGAGCCGGTTAGAGAGCAGAGTGTAGAGAGTGAGGTTAGAGAGCAGTTAGAGAGCAGGTGTAGAGAGTGAGGTTAGAGAGCGAGTGTAGGAGGAGGTTAGAGAGCAGTTAGAGAGCGAGTGTAGAGAGCAGAGTGTAGAGAGTGAGGTTAGAGAGCAGTTAGAGGCGAGGTAGAGAGTGAGGTTAGAGAGCAGTTAGAGAGGCAGAGTGTAGAGAGCGAGGTTAGAGAGTCGTTAGAGAGCAGAGTGTAGAGAGTGAGGTTAGAGAGCCGTTAGAGAGCAGAGTGTAGAGAGTGAGGTTAGAGAGGCAGAGTGTTAGAGAGCGAGGTTAGAGAGTCGTTAGAGAGCAGAGTGTAGAGAGTGAGGTTAGAGAGTCGTTAGAGAGCAGAGTGTAGAGAGGCGAGGTTAGAGAGTCGTTAGAGAGCAGAGTGTAGAGAGTGAGGTTAGAGAGCCGTTAGAGAGCAGAGTGTAGAGAGCGAGGTTAGAGAGTCGTTAGAGAGCAGAGTGTAGAGAGTGAGGTTAGAGAGCCGTTAGAGAGCAGAGTGTAGAGAGTGAGGTTAGAGAGCCGTTAGAGAGCAGAGTGTAGAGAGCGAGGTTAGAGAGCCGTTAGAGAGCAGAGTGTAAGAGAGCGAGGTTAGAGAGTCGTTAGAGAGCAGAGTGTAGAGAGTGAGGTTAGAGAGCCGTTAGAGAGCAGAGTGTAGAGAGTGAGGTTAGAGAGCCGTTAGAGAGCAGTTAGAGAGCAGAGTGTAGAAGCGAGGTTAGAGAGCAGAGTGTAGAGAGTGAGGTTAGAGAGCAGTTAGAGAGCAGTTAGAGAGCGAGGTTAGAGAGCAGTTAGAGAGCAGAGTGTAGAGAGTAAGGTCAGAGAGCCGAGTGTAGAGAGTAGAGTGTAGAGAGTGAGGTTAGAGAGCCGTTAGAGAGCAGAGTGTAGAGAGTGAGGTTAGAGAGCCGTTAGAGAGCAGAGTGTAGGAGTGAGGTTAGAGAGTAGAGTGTAGAGAGTGAGGTTAGAGAGTCGTTAGAGAGCAGAGTGTAGAGAGTGAGGTAGAGAGCAGAGTGTAGAGAGTGAGGTTAGAGAGCCGTTTAGAGAGCAGAGTGTAGAGAGTGAGGTTAGAGAGCCGTTAGAGAGTAGAGAGTGAGGTTAGAGAGTCGTTAGAGAGCAGAGTGTAGAGAGCGAGGTTAGAGAGTCGTTAGAGAGCAGAGTGTAGAGAGTGAGGTTAGAGAGCCGTTAGAGAGCAGAGTGTAGAGAGTGAGGTTAGAGAGCCGTTAGAGAGCAGAGTGTAGAGAGTGAGGTTAGAGAGTCGTTGAGCAGAGTGTAGAGAGTGAGGTTAGAGAGTCGTTAGAGAGCAGAGTGTAGAGAGTGAGGTAGAGAGCAGTTAGAGAGTAGAGTGTAGAGAGTGAGGTTAGAGAGCAGTTAGAGAGCAGTTAGAGAGTAGAGTGTAGAGAGCGAGGTTAGAGAGCAGTTAGAGAGCAGTTAGAGAGTAGAGTGTAGAGAGCGAGGTTAGAGAGCAGTTAGAGAGTAGAGAGTAGAGTGTAGAGAGCGAGGTAGATAGAGAGGAGTTAGAGAGGAGCAGTTAGAGAGCAGTTAGAGAGTAGAGTGTAGAGAGGGGAGAGAGCGTTAGAGGCAGTTAGAGGTAGAGTGTATGAGAGCGAGGTTAGAGAGCAGTTAGAGAGTAGTTTAGAGAGTAGAGGTAGAGAGCGAGTTAGAGAGCAGTTAGAGAGCAGTTAGAGAGTAGAGTGTAGAGAGCGAGGTTAGAGAGCGTTAGAGAGCAGTTAGAAGAGTAGAGGTAGAGAGTGAGGTTAGAGAGCAGTTAGAGAGCAGTTAGAGAGCAGAGTGTAGAGAGCGAGGTAGAGAGTCGTTAGAGAGCAGTGTAGATAGAGGAGGTTAGGAGAGTCGTTAGAGAGCAGAGTGTAGAGAGGAGAGGTTAGAGAGCGTTAGAGAGTAGGAGTGTGTAGAGAGTGAGGTTAGAGAGTAGAAAGTGTAGAGAGGAGGTTAGAGAGCGTTAGAGAGCAGAGTGTAGAGAGTGAGGTTAGAGAGCCGTTAGAGAGAGTTAGAGTGAGGTTAGAGAGTCGTTAGAGAGAGAGTGTAGAGAGTGAGGTTAGAGAGTGCGTTAGAGAGGAGGTTAGAAGTGTTAGAGGCAGAGTGAGGTAGAGAGTGAGGTTAGAGAGTAGAGTGTAGAGAGTGAGGTTAGAGAGCGTAGAGAGCGAGTGTAGAGGTGAGGTTAGAGGTGTTAGAGAGTAGAGAGTGAGGTTAGAGAGCGTTAGAGAGCAGAGTGTAGAGAGTGAGGTTAGAGAGCCGTTAGAGAGAGGTGTAGAGAGTGAGGTTAGAGAGCGTTAGAGAGTAGAGTGTAGAGAGTGAGGTTAGAGAGCCGTTAGAGAGTAGAGTGTAGAGAGTGAGGTTAGAGAGCCGTTAGAGAGTAGAGTGTAGAGAGTGAGGTTAGAGAGCCGTTAGAGAGCAGAGTGTAGAGAGTGAGGTTAGAGAGCGTTAGAGTAGAGTGTAGAGATGGTAGAGAGGTTAGGAGAGGTTAGGAGGAGTTCAGAGGAGGTGTAGAGAGTGAGGTTAGAGAGCCGTTAGAGAGAGAGTGTAGAGAGTGAGGTTAGAGAGCCGTTAGAGAGCAGAGTGTAGAGAGTGAGGTTAGAGAGCAGAGTGTAGAGAGTGAGGTCAGAGAGCAGAGTGTAGAGAGTGAGGTTAGAGAGCAGAGTGTAGAGAGTGAGGTTAGAGAGCAGAGTGATAGAGAGTGAGGTTAGAGAGCAGAGTGTAGAGAGTGAGGTTAGAGAGCAGAGTGTAGAGAGTGAGGTTAGAGAGTAGGAGTGTAGAGAGTGAGGTTAGAGAGTTGTTAGAGAGCAGAAGAGTGAGGTCAGAGAGCGTTAGAGAGCAGAGTGTAGAGAGTGAGGTTAGAGAGCAGAGTGTAGAGAGTGAGGTTAGAGAGCAGAGTGTAGAGAGTGAGGTTAGAGAGCAGAGTGTAGAGAGTGAGGTTAGAGAGCCGTTAGAGAGCAGAGTGTAGAGAGTGAGGTTAGCAGAGTCGTTAGAGAGCAGAGTGTAGAGAGTGAGGTTAGAGAGTCGTTAGAGAGCAGAGTGTAGAGAGCGAGGTTAGAGAGTCGTTAGAGAGCAGAGTGTAGAGAGTGAGGTCAGAGAGCGTTAGAGAGCAGAGTGTAGAGAGCGAGGTTAGAGAGCCGTTAGAGAGCAGAGTGTAGAGAGTGAGGTCAGAGAGCGTTAGAGAGCAGAGTGTAGAGAGTGAGGTTAGAGAGCCGAGTTAGAGAGCAGAGTGTAGAGAGCGAGGTTAGAGAGCCGTTAGAGAGTAGAGTGTAGAGAGTGAGGTTAGAGAGTCGTTAGAGAGCAGAGTGTAGAGAGCGAGGTCAGAGAGTAGAGTGTAGAGAGTGAGGTCAGAGAGTAGAGTGTAGAGAGTGAGGTCAGAGAGTGTTAGAGAGTAGAGTGTAGAGAGTGAGGTCAAGAAGAGTGTAGAGGTTAGAGAGTAGAGTGTAGAGAGTGAGGTCGAGAGAGTCGAGGTTAGAGAGTAGAGTGTAGAGAGTGAGGTCAGAGAGTAGAGTGTAGAGAGCGAGGTTAGAGAGCCGTTAGAGAGCAGAGTGTAGAGAGTGAGGTTAGAGAGCCGTTAGAGAGCAGAGTGTAGAGAGCGAGGTTAGAGAGCCGTTAGAGAGTAGAGTGTAGAGAGTGAGGTTAGAGAGCCGTTAGAGAGCAGAGTGTAGAGAGTGAGGTTAGAGAGCCGTTAGAGAGCAGAGTGTAGAGAGTGAGGTTAGAGAGCCGTTAGAGAGCAGAGTGTAGAGAGTGAGGTCAGAGAGTCGTTAGAGAGTAGAGTGTAGAGAGTGAGGTTAGAGAGTCGTTAGAGAGCAGAGTGTAGAGAGCGAGGTTAGAGAGTCGTTAGAGAGCAGAGTGTAGAGAGCGAGGTTAGAGAGCCGTTAGAGAGCAGAGTGTAGAGAGTGAGGTTAGAGAGTCGTTAGAGAGTAGAGTGTAGAGAGTGAGGTTAGAGAGTCGTTAGAGAGCAGAGTGTAGAGAGTGAGGTTAGAGAGTCGTTAGAGAGTAGAGTGTAGAGAGTGAGGTTAGAGAGTCGTTAGAGAGTAGAGTGTAGAGAGTGAGGTTAGAGAGTCGTTAGAGAGCAGAGTGTAGAGAGTGAGGTTAGAGAGTCGTTAGAGAGTAGAGTGTAGAGAGTGAGGTTAGAGAGTCGTTAGAGAGCAGAGTGTAGAGAGCGAGGTTAGAGAGTCGTTAGAGAGCAGAGTGTAGAGAGCGAGGTTTAGAGAGCCGTTAGAGAGTAGAGTGTAGAGAGTGAGGTTAGAGAGTCGTTAGAGAGCAGAGTGTAGAGAGCGAGGTCAGAGAGTAGAGTGTAGAGAGTGAGGTCAGAGAGTAGAGTGTAGAGAGTGAGGTCAGAGAGTCGTTAGAGAGTAGAGTGTAGAGAGTGAGGTCAGAGAGTAGAGTGTAGAGAGTGAGGTCAGAGTCGTTAGAGAGCAGAGTGTAGAGAGTGAGGTCAGAGAGTCGTTAGAGAGCAGAGTGTAGAGAGTGAGGTTAGAGAGTAGAGTGTAGAGAGTGAGGTCAGAGAGTCGTTAGAGAGTAGAGTGTAGAGAGTGAGGTCAGAGAGTAGAGTGTAGAGAGTGAGGTCAGAGAGCCGTTAGAGAGTAGAGTGTAGAGAGTGAGGTTAGAGAGTCGTTAGAGAGTAGAGTGTAGAGAGTGAGGTTAGAGAGCCGTTAGAGAGTAGAGTGTAGAGAGTGAGGTCAGAGAGCCGTTAGAGAGTAGAGTGTAGAGAGTGAGGTTAGAGAGTCGTTAGAGAGCAGAGTGTAGAGAGCGAGGTTAGAGAGCCGTTAGAGAGCAGAGTGTAGAGAGTGAGGTTAGAGAGCCGTTAGAGAGTAGAGTGTAGAGAGTGAGGTTAGAGAGTCGTTAGAGAGCAGAGTGTAGAGAGCGAGGTTAGAGAGTCGTTAGAGAGCAGAGTGTAGAGAGTGAGGTCAGAGAGCGTTAGAGAGCAGAGTGTAGAGAGCGAGGTTAGAGAGCCGTTAGAGAGCAGAGTGTAGAGAGTGAGGTTAGAGAGCCGAGTGTAGAGAGCAGAGTGTAGAGAGCGAGGTTAGAGAGCCGTTAGAGAGCAGAGTGTAGAGAGTGAGGTTAGAGAGTAGAGTGTAGAGAGTGAGGTCAGAGAGTCGTTAGAGAGTAGAGTGTAGAGAGTGAGGTCAGAGAGTAGAGTGTAGAGAGTGAGGTCAGAGTCGTTAGAGAGCAGAGTGTAGAGAGTGAGGTCAGAGAGTCGTTAGAGAGCAGAGTGTAGAGAGTGAGGTTAGAGAGTAGAGTGTAGAGAGTGAGGTCAGAGAGTCGTTAGAGAGTAGAGTGTAGAGAGTGAGGTCAGAGAGTAGAGTGTAGAGAGTGAGGTTAGAGAGCGTTAGAGAGTAGAGTGTAGAGAGTGAGGTTAGAGAGTAGAGTGTAGAGAGTGAGGTCAGAGAGTAGAGTGTAGAGAGTGAGGTCAGAGAGTCGTTAGAGAGTAGAGTGTAGAGAGTGAGGTCAGAGAGTAGAGTGTAGAGAGTGAGGTCAGAGAGTCGTTAGAGAGTAGAGTGTAGAGAGTGAGGTCAGAGAGTAGAGTGTAGAGAGTGAGGTCAGAGTCGTTAGAGAGCAGAGTGTAGAGAGTGAGGTCAGAGAGTCGTTAGAGAGCAGAGTGTAGAGAGTGAGGTTAGAGAGTAGAGTGTAGAGAGTGAGGTCAGAGAGTCGTTAGAGAGTAGAGTGTAGAGAGTGAGGTCAGAGAGTAGAGTGTAGAGAGTGAGGTTAGAGAGCCGTTAGAGAGTAGAGTGTAGAGAGTGAGGTTAGAGAGTAGAGTGTAGAGAGTGAGGTTAGAGAGCAGAGTGTAGACAGCGAGGTTTAGGGCTGCAACTAACGATTATTTTGTAATCGATTATTTTTACGATTAATCGATTAATCTCTTGGCTGTGAATGGTGTATTTTTTCATTTTTTTATCACTTAAAGCTAAAGGGGCGACGCTTGAGGATGTGTTGATAGAGTAAACTTAAAGTAAATGTTTGTTGGAGGCTCTGAGCACTAATTCTGATTTCTGATGAGACACAAGACTGATATTTATGAAATTTTCAATGTACAAAACACTACAGACCCGAACTTTAAAAACAAAGTAAGTCGTCATCCAAAATACTACATTTTCATGTCATTTTTGCTCTATTTGAGTCTGTGTGAACCAGAAAATGATTAATCGATTACTAAAATAGTTGTCGACTATTTCAATAATCGATTAGTCGTTTCAGCCCTAGCGAGATTATAGTACAGACAGTTACCGGAGCTGGGAGGAGGAGGAGGCAGCGACGCCATGTTGGGTTTGACGTCCGGGAGGAAGGAGGCGGGCGAGGGCTTCACGTCGCCGTTGCCGGGCGACAGGTAGGGCGGGGCCATGGAGCTGTTGCCGGGGGTGATGGGTGGAGTCGGGTTTCCGGGAAGCGGGGAGCTGGGGTAACCGGGCAGCCCTCGCCCAGGCTGAAAACACACACAGGGTTTTAAAACACTCTACGGATCATCGCAGGCACATCTTCTTTAAGCAGATTTAAAGGTTCAGCACAAGATTTTATGATTAGGAAAAATGAAAGAGTGACCTTCAAGTGTACACAAATATGAATAAAAACATGTATAGCAAGTTTTCAGTCATTTTATTTTTCTTATAAAAATAATAGGGATGGTCTGATAGGAAAATTTTCTGCCGATATCGATATCCGATATTTGCCTCGCTGCTGTGGCCGATATCCGATATTTGCCGATATTTATTTTGACATTAAAAATCAATAAAAATGTTGTAAAGTTTGCAAATTATCGTTCCACTATTGGAAAATAAACAATACAATGCTTATGTCTGGGACTCACTGTCTCACACATGGAACAAACAATCCTTTTCATAAGAAAAATATTACAAAGATCAAATGCAACGTTACAGTGAAATGTCATTTTGTTTTCTGATAAATATTTACTCAGACCTACTTATTATTATACTTTCACCCATCTCCTCTATTAATGGGAAACAGTGACACTGGGAATATGCTAGGCTACTAAACAACATGGTAGGCTACATGTTTAAGTTACATGTTTTAACTTTAAACAAATCTGATCAACTTCTCTGAGGACAGCTCTGTATGAAGCTTTGGATTGCAAAAAATAGCATCATCATGTCACTTTAACAGCATCTTATACTGAACTTATGAGGCCACAATGCGAAGATTTAGAGTTGGTTTAGAGCAGGCAATAGGCAAACAGATTTAAAAGATTAGCATGAGTTTTGGACTGCATTGTTTTCAATGACACTGTAAATGCATGAACGATCGCAAATGTGTCTAATTAAATATGCGCGAAAATGCGGACATAACACCTTGTTTTCACGGGTCATTAACATGAGGAAGTGGGCACAGTAAACGTGAATACAGCCATTACTGTAGTAAACCTACATGATGACACAAAGCCAATGTTCATGTGTTGTAGCATTTAGCCTGCGAGAAGTTAGGCTATCCTAACAAAGTTATAAACCGGACCTCAGGACAGAGAAACTTTTGCAACACTCACCACTCAGATGTAGCGACAATCCATCAGAAAAAGATTCATGTTAATCCTGACTCAAATAATGTCCATGGAGGCAGTTTTAGTCATGTTTGTAACAGCAGCATCTTCTGGCTCTGTATCTCTGTGGTGTCGAAGTGTCCGCTCCACTTTGTTTAAACTTAGTAAAAACATACTTTCTGTTGGAGATGTGTAAATTTATGCTGCAGTTTCTTTCTTTTTAGGAGCCACTTTTTTTCCCCAAATAATTTGAATAAACTTGCCCAAGTCAGGTCAGTGTCTACCCTGCTGCATGCACTCAAGTGTGCTGCATCACGGCGCAGTAAATAATTCAAAGGAGAAAAAATATCGGCTGATATTTTCCCATATCGGACCGATACCGATTTGTGAAAAAACGGATAATTATCGGCCATCCATAAAAAATAAGGCATTTTATATTCTAAATTTTTTTTTATATTTTTGACGGCCCATTAATGTTCAGAACCAGGATTAAAGGTGTGCTTTTATTTTGTGACATATTAGTTCCAAAGATTTGCTCAGAGGGATTTTTGGATCTGTTTTAGTTTTGGAATAAACTAGTTACAAGTAAAAACATTTGTCAAAAAAAATCTAAACCTTTTCAAACTCTTTCCAAACTTTACCAAACCAAAATTGCTGATATTGTCCAAAGATTTGCTTAGAGGGATTTTTAATCTTTTTTTAGTTTTTGAATAAACTACACAATGGTGTGACCACGATATAGTGCACTATACTGTACACTACTGTGTAAAGCAAATGTTAAATTCTTAAAGACAATGCTTTATGCCCCTTTTGCTTTGTTTTGTTGTTTATATAATCATTGGAAAATGTGGCACCATAAAAACTGTAAAGTTACTGTTTATAAGTTACATCAATGATCAGAGTTCCTAAAACACTTGCCCTTTGCACCAATAATAGATTAACACTAAATATATTTGAAAATAAATATAAAGTTGAGCCAATCCCTCTATTTATTAAATAATTTAGTTGCAAATAGGGTTTTTGGATTGAAAATGTTTTTTTCTTGTGTGAGATTAAAATGCGATTAATTACAGACCTGTAATAAACTTGATTAAATGTTTTAAATGGAGTTCCACCACTAATTTTGACATAAATCATGAGAAAAAAACTTGAAATTATAACTTGTAAAAATCCCCCCAAAATGTATTGAAATTATACATTTCTGAAGAAACAGGAACGATACAAAAACTACAAATATTTTAGGTCGACTTGAAGCTTTTATAACTTACTATACTATAAGTATACTGAGGGAGGCCCATCTTATGGCTCTGATACTGCGGCGAGGAGGCGGAGCGCTGGGGGGCGGCGCCGGGACCACCTGAAGAGAGGGAGACAGGGTCAGAGTCAGCTTTAGAAGGTGGAACTGAACAATAACATCCCACATCTGTTCACAAAACAAGGATGTTTTTTATCAAATATAGCACAAACAAAAGTGCTCTTCCTGCATCAAAACTCTCCATTTACATTTCCTAAAAGCCTTTACTAAAGGGGCTGCTGAAGTGAATCAAATACAGTCTCCTTCTAGCCTGGCTAACGCCAGACTGCTGTGTGCGCTCGAATCTTTTCGAACTTCACAACAGTCTGGGGACCATGGCCGACATTTTTCCATGGATTTGGGCACCAATCACAGAACGAGGAGGGACGGTAAGACGATGACGCGCTATTTGACATAAAGCTTGTAGTTTGTTTAGGGATAAAAAAATATTTACGGATCCAACATGACAGCAGCAGACGCGATGCCATCTTTCGATCAAGCTTTAGAACGTGTTCTAAATAGTTTAGCTCAAAAGTTTACAGCAGGTACGTCATACGTCATTTGATACCATGATACGATGGGCTATGGCTACGTGCAGACGCATGAGAGACATTCGTAGCGCCCAATAAACGGATATGGACAATCGTAAACCACACCTCTCCTACGAGAAAATGAATTGGTGATCCCCAGACTAAATATCACTTGTGATTTTAGTCTGGCGTTAGCCAGGCTAGTCTCCTTCAAGAGGCTCCTCCTTCTCTTTCGGCTGCTACACGTGGGATATATTTACACCAAACACAGAATGTCTTAGTGGCTTTTAAATAGAGGCTGACCGATATATCGGGCCGATATTTGGGAATTTTTCGATATCAGCTATCGGCCGATCTAATGCACATAAACGCCGATATCTCCGGAACCGAAAGTGATAGAGACATCCTGTTTTTTGCTATGGAAAGAGCTCAGTCAGAGCTTTAATGTGAACTCAACAACATTCTAACCCTCTTAGCCCTCAAGGGGACTGAGAAACTTTCTTGAGAAACAAGAAATAAAAAAAATAAAATAAAAATCGGCCGTGCATATCGGCCAATTAAAATCCCAAAATATCGCATCAGCCTTACAAAAACCCACATTGGTCGGCCTCTACTTTTAAATGAACAAAGGCTTCCTACATCTACAGCACCTTGTTCCCTTACTTCTTAACTCCCACCTGAAATGAGCACATTTTCTCCAGTTCGGCTTTACCCAAATCTAAAAGCTTCTTGGAAAAAAGCGTCAAAATAGGGACAAAAAAAAAAAAAGCCACAAAAGGCAACAAAAAGCTACAAAGAAGCAACAAAAAAAGCAACAAAAATGTGCCGAAAAAGCAACAATAACACAACTAAAAAGTGACAAAAACACAACCAAAAAAAAACTACGAAAACAAGACAAAAAAAAGAGACAAAAATGTGACATGGCGAAAACGCAACAAAAAAGTCACGATCAGTTTGTAGGCCTCAGCTTTCAGATGAGGCGTTACACTGGCCTATAGGCTGCAAGTTTTTAGATTTGGGTAAAGCTGAACAGGAGAAAATGAGAAGAAATGTTGGGCAGAATAGTTATTTTTATTTAAAAGTTAATGACATAGGTCAAGTTCCAGAGCAGTTTGACTCATTTCCAATACGTTTGTTAAGTGTGACAGCAAAAACAAAACTTTATCTGAATCTCCTGCTGAAATAACAACAGATAAAAGGCCAACAACTGTTTTACATCTAATTTGAATAATACATCTCATAATTTCGCCAGGAAAAATTAAGATATTTTTATATTTAAAGTAAGCCTTCATTGTGTATGGAAAAAAATAATTAGATAATAGATACTCAAGAAACTCCAGAGTAAATGTAATATTTCTTTGTGATCAGAAAAGAGCCTGTAGTCGGCTCTACAGTTGCCTGGCCTGCCAGATACTCCTCCTTTCTGTTCAAAAGAAGAACCGTCTGGGCAGCTGCTCGCAGCCAATCATTTCACGATTTGACCCACATCGGTCCAATCATGCACCAAGAGACGGAAGCCGTCACCTGTCACCACCATGGTCACCACCACGCACTCTTCCAAAACATTAAAGATGGCGGCCGATACACTGTTTTCTTCGGCTCTTTCGTCTGTTTTAAATCATTCGTAGAATATGAAATCCCTAAAACCGGAGCAAGGAACAGCGTTTAAAGCGTTCCTCGTAAAAAAGGAAGTTTTTGGAAAGGCTTTCTGCCGCTTGTTACTGCAACGTATCTAGCGTTGCTCTAATTGGTTGATGCCGTCTGTCAATCACGCCCACCGGGAAATTGTTGAGATCACGCTTGCTCCCAGACTATATGTCTTTGAAATGTCTATGAAAAGGCATGTCGTTTGGCAGGCCAGGCAAGCTCTACAGCAGGTTAGAATCAGATACATCCCATTACAGAGAAGTGGAGCGATGACATCATCACCTAACAGACATAACATGGTCGGCACGGCAACAGTTTAAAATTGTTGCCTTCATCTATGTCACTTCCTGTCAGTGTCCAATAAGGAAGTGAAACTATAAAAGAAAACTAACATTTTGGCAAACTCTTGTGTCTAATGAGTCATACACTTTAACGTCCCTGCACTGTTGTACCAGAGTCATGGCAATAAAGCAGTACATGAGCTAACCACTGGGGGGCACTATTGCACACAGCTCCACAGGTGAAGCAGAACAAACGGCTAAACTTGGAAAAAGTAATTTAAATCATCATCAAACTAACCATCACTGCTTTACCTCAGGTTCTTCTTCAGTAAATGTGGAGTGAAAAACATTGGCGGCTGCACCTTACTGTTTACTTTTCTGAATGCTTTCACGTGATGAAGGCCATAACGCCGCAACGTTGACTTGATGTCCTCATAAAATACAATGTAGTATAGTTTTTCCTGATGGATGTACCATGGGCTGCTCCCTCCGCCCCATGGGCCACAGTCAGAACGCGTTAGAGTTCGTACCTGTGTGGTAGGGCATGTTGGGGCCAGAGTATGGCCCTGGTCCAGGGACAGGCCCAGATCCAGGTCCAGATCCGACTGGGACTCCGTACTGTTGCGACATTCCAGGGAACGACTGCGGAGCGACGGGAAGAGAGAAGAGTCAGTTTGTGCTCTTTGTAATAGAGCTGGGCGATATATCGTCTACACGGTCATATTGAAATTGCTGTTTTGGGAGATCTGCAAATTTACAATACTGAGTTTATCAAATTGTTTTTATGGATACAAAACTGGGGCAAAATGGGGAAAAAGTAGGGATGAAATGGGGAAAAAATGGCGGAAAGTGTTTTCTTTTTCTGCCCTTTTGTAGTCTGTTCATCTTAGTGAGCGCCAAATCAATGTAAATGTTTGCAGCATATTTTTTAAACATTTCTGATCATTGTTATGGAGAAAGTCCCACAAATATTGAGATAATATTTTTTTATCAATATCTCCCAGCACTATTTTGTGAAATGGTAAAAAGCTCTAAATACTAGATGCCGCATAAAACCTCCAATTTAAGATTTGCAAATATTCCCTCAAACAGAGGAACGAGTAGAAAACTACAATGTACAAAAGCAGAAAATTGTACCCAAGTTCCTCCAAAGCTGCAGCTGGACGGGTGTCTCACCTCGGAGTTGTAGGGTCGCTTCAGTCCCTGCTGGGGCCTCAGGTGTGCTTGCTGGGGGCCCGGGCCGTAGTTGGGGTGCTGGGGTAGCCTCTGGGGCCCCCTCCAAACATAGGCCCCATGGACTGGGGGCCGCGGTTTTGTCCTGGAGCCATCCCAGGACCCCGAGGGCCCGACATGAACTGGGGGCTGTATCCGGGACCTCCCATCTGCGACAGAGAGGAAAAGAGGAAAATAATAATAATAATAAATAATAATAATTGTATTGAATGCAAGTAACCCTTTTTAACCTCTTGACCCCCGCCATTTTCTCCAGTTCAGCTTTACCAAAATCCATAAGATCAAAGCCTACAGGGCAGTGTAACGCCTCATTTGAAAGCTAAGACCCACAGAACTCATCTAAACAGAGCTTTTTCCTCGTCATCAGTTTCTCATCATATTTTTGCCACATATTGATGGCTTTTTGTTGCCGTTTTTGGCTTTTTGTTGCGTTGGTAACTTTTAAAAATGTCTGACAAAATCATACAAAACTAAATTTGACAGCAGTTGTAGTTTTGCTGTAGTAAGACATTTACAACGGAGCCCAAGAAGTGAGATCAGACAAAAACATTTTTGGGGGGGGGGGTGAAAAATAAATAATAATAATAGTAATAAAAATAATAAATTCATTAATTAAAAAATATATTTTTTTTTACTACATATTCTCTCGGGGGAATGAGATATTATCTCAGAGGAATGACAATTATCACGAGGGACTGAGATTATCGCTGGGAATATCTCATTCCCTCGCGATAATCTCTCATATAGAGCTGGGGTTTTGCCTGTTTTCAGAGCCCTGTATGTGTCAAAGATGAGAATTAAAATGGATTTGACTGCATTTGTAGTTTTTCAAATAGCGGACGATTCTTTATTTGAAACTTGCTGCATGTTTTTCTGTCTCTTACAGAGCAGTTTAATTTTTTATTTTTATTTTATATTTTTATTGTATTTCATCAGATTGGATTCCCATTGTTGGCAGATGAATAAACTCACAGTATCTTTTCCGATAGAACATAATGGTAAATCGTTCAGTTCTAGCACTCGCCTGTCTGTAGTTGATCTGTTGTTGGGAGTATAAGTAGTAGTGTTATGCAGTACTCACCTGTCCGTAGTTGACCTCCTGCTGTTTCTCCTGTATCGCCGCAGCGACCGTGGCCGTGGCGGTGGCCGTTGCCGTAGCAGCTGCGGCGGCCACAGCGGCGGCAGTGGCGGCCTGAGTGAAGTCCGCGGAGCCTCGAGAGCCGCCGGGATTCGACGGGTAACTGCGCATGGAAACATACAAACATACGGTTAATATCCACAAATACTAATGTACTACTACTACAACGTCTGAAGGTTCATCTGCAACAAGTCAAATCTATCGAATGCTTTTAACGCAAACAAATAAAATTAACCTCAGAAAATCAGACTTAATTTGGCAATTTTTCCTTATATTAACTTTTAAAGGGGGGGTATTATGTAAAATCGACTTTTTCAAGCTTTATATCATGTTATTATGTCATTCCCTCATTAAACACATGCCTGGAGTGTTGCCTTGGCTCATTCACATATTTTTGAGTAATCAGTAAAAACTTAGACGGCAGCCATTTTAGGTGTAGCTATGCCTCAGTCCTCCTAGGAACGCCCCCACCTCCTGGAGACGCCTCTGGACCTTTCGTCACCAGCCAAGCCACCAACCACTGCTCCTCAGCTCAGCAGAGCCCCCTCCCCGCACAGTAGTGTTGTTTAGATGCCACAGCAGTGTGCTGAAGGGGGCGTGTCGGAAAGCTTCTTAAAGAGACAGAGGCCTATTTCAAGACGTTCAGTACAGCCATTTTGAGAGAGCAATTTTATTCAAGGCAGTTATTTTAATTTACTGCATATACAGACCAACAGAAGGTTACGTCATCATTGTAGTATGCTATAGACTGGTGCTATGTGATTGAAAAAAGCATAATACCCCCTCTTTAATACTTTTTAAGACCATGTGGACTAGGGCTGAAAGATATATCGTTATCGTATCGATATTGAGATATGAACATTCAAGATATTAATATCGAAATAGCAACAATATATTGTTATCGTATTGATCTCGAGATATGAACATTCAAAACATTAAAATCAAAAAAGTAAGATATAAACTATATAGATTTGCATGAATAAAACTGCCCTCTTTTGCAATATGTTTCTATTTTTCTGAAAAATGCTTGGTTTTTACCTTACCCATAGTTATATCGTATGCATCGATACTGGTATCGGAGCCAATTTGGCACCCTAGGCAAGATTGAACTTTTCCTCCATTTGAAGTGATTTTGGTGGAGATGTGTGTGAATTTGAAGCCAAATATCAAAATACAGAATCCAAACTGACATGATTAAAGTAGATTTGGAATGTCTGAGATTGTTATAAATGATGAAATGATTACAGGAGGGGTCCCGAGTTGTTGGTTTTGGAACCGCTGTTGTACAAGTTCAAAGTGCAGAGTACACCAAGTACTGGCTTTGAAAAAACAGAACCAAAATAAACACAATATTATATCATATTACTGAATTGTCCATCTGTGAGATCAATAAAGCATCCATCTATAAAGATATAAAAGACTAAGAGAAAAACAGTAATAAAAACATGAAAATCGCTGAGTTCACCTTGGGTTAAAAGAAAAATGGATTTAATGCTTTTTAATGCTGTTCCAGGCCTTACAGGGACTGACTTGGGGGCGTTTAAAGCCGGGGACCCACCTGCCGCCGTAGCCTCCCGGGGGCGCCGCCGTACCCGCCGGGCCCGCGCCCGTACATGCTCTGGTTCATGTAGCCTTTGCTGGGCTCGCCGTAGCCCTGCTGCCCCATGTACCCTCCAGGAGCTCCGCCCATCCCCGAGGGTGGCCCCTGCATCATGGGCCCCGCCGAGGGAGAGGCCCCGGGGCCCATCACGCCTCCTCCCATGCCCTGGACAGAGAGGACACACGGTCAAAGGCGGAGGTCCTTAGCTTTTAAATTAGGCACATTTCACATTACAACATCCAAAAGTAACAAGAGCTGGGCACCGTTAAACAATACCAGTCTGGAATCGAAAACATTAAAGTAGCAAAAGTACCAAAAAGTACATAAAATCTTTAGATCCAAGTTTGGAGGCTGTTGGTCAATTCAAAACTTGAGGAAAAAAATGGGGGAAATAAAGTGACAAAATTTAGAAGAAAAAAAGTGAAACAAGGTGAAAAAAGATGAAAAAAGTGGAAATGGGGGGACGTGGGGGGATTGGAAAAAAATTGAGCCAAAAAGTTGGGGGGGGAATTAAAAAAAAAGTGGGAAAATTAAACATTGTGAGAAATAAAAAAAATTAATAAAAAGTGGGGGAGGGAAATTGGAAATAAAATGTGGGAAATTCGGGGAAAAAGAATATTTGAGGAACATTTAGAAAAATTGGTGGGGGGGAGGGGAGACTGGAATTATATTGGGGGATTAAAAGTGGAAAATGGGGGGGGGGGACACAGGACATTTGAAAAATTGGGGGAAAAATAATAAATAAAAAAGCGTAAAAATATGGGGTGGGGATTGATTGAAAATGAGGGAAAATATGGACAGTGTTTAATTTCTGCCCTTTTGTCGTTAAAGTTTCTCAGTTGTTTCACCTCATAATAAATGATACAAATGTAAAAAATGTAATGGAAGAAAAGGAATAAATTAACATTATTGTTCTGTTTTCTGGTTCTAGGTATCGTTCAGGTATCGCTATCGAATACCAAGTATCGTTAAACCACTGGTATCGAAAAAATGTAACAGTGCCCAGCCCTAAAAGTAACAGCTACACATTTACTAACAGGTCAGTAATAGGGGTTTATCGAATCGCAATCAAGGTTTTTTCTTCCGTCTCTGCCGGCGTTCACCGAATGTTCACTCTGAACAATGAGCCTCTGCTCTCAGGCTCAGCTGTAACGCTTTCCTTAAAGCAGATTCTAAAGTGTTTAGATCAGGTGTGGAGAACCTCAGTGTCATATTTCATATTAGTATAGATCAGGGTCATGTGATTCTGCGTGACGTCTCGCTGCAGTGACCGACTTGATTGACGAGTGCTGCATGTTGGTGACTGCTAAGAAAAGGAAGGTGGATCTTGAATATTCCAGGAAAAACGGACAAATGATTTCTTCTTTGCAAGCCAGTGTGCGTAGTGTGTGGCGAGCGTGGCAGAGGGGTTAGTGTGTCTCTGTGTGGCAGTTACCTGGGAGGCAGAGGGGTTAGTGACGCCCCACACTGTGGTGACCACAGACAGAGAGCCCGGGGGCTGGTTCTGCGGCTGCTGCCAGCTCTGGTCATACGGGTACGAGCCGTCGCTGTCAGAGAGAGAGAGGGTTAGGAACGTTCTGATGGAAAACGCTGACATTGAGACCAAAATCAGCCTGTTGTGAAGGACTTACCTGTGAGGGTTGTTAAGCCCTGCCTTCATCTGGTTCAGAGGGTTCATGTTGATGCTCAGTGCAAACGCTCCTCACTCCTGAAACAACAAAACGAAGTGTTGAGCCGGTGGATACGGCATGATTTTGAACGTCTGCAGTGAATCCTGTGATCCTGGGAAAATCTTCAGTCGTAGCTCAAAATCGCAATCAAAATCACAATAATATTGTTAATCGCAATCAAAAATTTAGCAATTAATTGCTTGCCGTATTTTTTAATAATCGTGATCACCACGCAAGAAGATAATGGCTGAATACACCAGAAAAAAAGGCCTTGTTTTGGATTTACAGCAAAAGAAAACTCCCACATGAGGAACATGTGGAAGAAAAGAGACAACCACCTGCATCGTTTACACAGCTACAGACAAACGTATGGAATGTAAAAGGCTGAATTAAACGTGCTTCAGTCAGAAGCTTTCTCACTGTTTGTCATCTTTACCAGGCAGCAAAGTTAATTAATTAATCCAACGCTAGTAGAACCGCATGGCTTTATTATGTTGTTTCTTCCTAAATAATTATACCAATGTGCTGCTGACACGACCTAAGATTATAAATAGAATCGTCATTCAAACAAAGACGAGCTGCAACCTACATCAATAGTTCATATTTTACTTTCCAGCTCTTTTCCATAGAACTTGCGTCCGGCACTGGCCTCAGATAAACACACAGTGTTTGGAACCTGAAACGGCTACGATGATCTTTGGCGGTGGCTACAATTCTCTCATTGAACAGTTTCTCCATTCCCATTCCTACGTAACGCCCAAATAACGATCAGGGAAAACATTTCTCTCCAAAGCTGTGCCGTATCTGCCGCTGCTCCGACTCACACGAGAACACGACTTTCTAGAATGTCTTGAACAAGACCCCATTATCAAAAACCTCTTAACCTTCACCTGTACCGAGCACGTTTTCTCCAGTTTGTCATCATGACAAACTATACTTAACTAGTCACGTAAACATATTTAAAAAAAGGGAAAACGTGGAAGAGCGTGGTCGCTTCTAACTTCACCCCGTTTGGGTCCATAGAAATATGCTGGGAGGCCAAATGCTAACAACATCTTTGGTCTTTTTACGTGACTGAGCGGACACACAAACACCAGACAGGTACGCATCAACTCGTCTAAGGTCAGGTTAGAAGGTATTAGGGAGAGAGGCCTTTTCTTTTAAGTTGCAATTTTATACAGATTATTTGTGTGTGCATACGAGTTCACACTTCAGTGTTCACCACTGAATTAAACAGCAGAAACAATCCAGTGCATCAGACTCTCATGAATTAGCCGACTAAGAGAACGGTCTTTAACACTAGTTTGTCTCATGGCACTCAGTGTGTTCACTCGGCTCTAGATGCAGTTCACTCAAGTTAAAGCAATCTTTGTCAGAACGGTGCCACTCTGGTACAAAGGAAACACAAACGAGTCTGTGCCACTGTAGAGCATCACCAACCACCACCACACTTCATTCAGGTGAACATCCCGTCCCTCTACGCCCATGTCTCCTGCTTAAAGCCTCAGATTGCCCTGTGCAAAACATCGACACAGACACGCAAACCATGCAACTTATATTGTCGCAATAACTTCTGTGAGTTAGCTGTACCGCGTGATGCTAAGGATGTAACCACCCCGATGCGCCTTGTGCCGTTTCGCACGGACCTGTCCTGCTTACCTTCTGATCTTCTGACAAAGAGACAGCTGCCTCCGAAAGTTAAAAAGGATCCAATGGAGTAAAAAGTGATGCAGCGATGCGAACGTGACTAAAGGTCAGCACCAATGGCCACTGGCTGCTCTGCTTTGCGACGACGACACTGGAGGCCGCCATTGCTCCGCCATTGCTGTAGTACCTCCATATAGCCGCTAGGCCCCATTGGAATGCACTGGACTTCAGACACGTTAAAAACAACTTTAATGCCCGGTGCCTAATTGTTTGGAACTGTCTACAGCTAGATATTCCTCCTGTGATTACGCTGGGTTAGACACAATCAGAGGCACCGGGCTGGTTATCGTAGGATAGATTTTAGAAATCTCGTACTTAACGGAGGTCGGACTGTTAGCATTGGAGCTGCGCGAGCTACACGTCACACAAGGGCCGAGTCTACAGTGAAGATCCCGCCCTTATGCCCTTATTAGGAACATGTTTCGTCAGAGCTGGGGAGGAGGAGTCTGTAAATCTGCCATGATTTCCCCCTCGAACGTGGTCATTATGGTAAACGGGGAGGAGTGAGTATTGACGGTCTATTAATAATATGTCTATGGTCCGCACACACTACACGATTTTTCCAGTCTTAAACGATTTTATATAGAATGGGGGGGGTTCACACTACACGACTGGATTTAGTGTGATTAGAACATCTGGGTGTTCACACTTAACGACTGAGAATCGTAAGAGTGAACACACTACACGAGTCTGACAAACAGCTGATGTTTGATAACACAGCGCGTCTGTCCTCTTTACCGCTTCATTTCTCCTCCGGTTTCAAAAACTGACCCCAAAATCCGCAAAGATAGGCCTGTGTTTGTGAGCGTGGGAAAACATGTGCGTGCCACAATTGGTCAACAGTGTAAACAGTGTCACAACATGGCAGTGCAAGGCTACTACTGCTACTTAGCCTTCAACTTGGCTATAGTTCTGTCAAATGGAGATAAAAGTGGACGATACGAAGAACCGAGACGTATTTCAGTGGATTTAATAAGAACAGGAAAGAACTCTCGCACACTGTATATTTGCAACACCCGTGTTCCGTTATTAGATGAACGTTTCGGCCAGTGGCCTTGGTCAAGCAAAATGTTTTTTATGAATGAGAAGCCATCCTTAAATAGGGCTTGGATTTAATAAGAAAAGGAGACGGGCCTCCGCCCCGAGATGGAGGAGGCCCAAACTCAGTAAGTGCCGCTAAACTCTGTTCACGGTTGAAATGTAGCTTGAAAAGGTGGTTCTCATGAACTTTTGGTGATATAAAGTTGTGCTGTTTCGTGTGGGAATCACTGTGGCCATGAAATGAGTTGTTTGTGCCGCTGTTTTGACAGAAATTAAAAAGTTTTTTCTGTCTTTATTTCACTCTGTCATTGGCCGCTGCTTTCTGTGTGTTCACTTTGGGGACGGTAAAATCACCCACGTTTCTCCTGTGCATCCGAAATCGGGCTTAAAAATCAAACATGTTGGATTTCCTGCGACTGTAGTCCAGTTGCGTCTGACTGCTGCCCACACTACACGATTCGAACGGCAGTCCAGTCGTGACCCCCCTTACTACGCGACACGACTCTCTGTGACTGCCTTCGACTAAACACGACTCGGGAAGACTCGGCGCAACTGAAAATTGTATCAAAATCGGGCATAAAAGTGGTGTCGTGTGTGCTGACCTTAACAATGTTAGCCGCTCTGTAAACAGCCGTATCCAAGCGCTGCACCCGGATCTGACCCTTTCTTATAAAAACAAACATTATATAAATAACTTGTTAGAGGAGTAGGTCTTAAAAACTCACGCTGCAAATTTAAGACCTAAACCCACATTTTCAGCAAATTTAAAGACTTAAGGTCTTATTTATTTGTACAAAATCCAATTTAAGACGTTTTAAGACCCCTCATAACACAAATCTACAAAGCTTCTTGAAAAAAGCATCAAAAGGAGATGAAAACAAGGATGAAAATGCAACAAATGTGACAAAAAATTCACAAAAGAGCAACAGAAAAATGGATGAAAAAGGTGGGGTGTGCAATTAATCGAAATTCAATTACAATTTCGATGATTACACTAAACGATTATAAAAATAGCATAATCGAGAAAAAAGAAGATAATTAAGGATGCCTTCCCGCTTGTCCATCTGATCAGCGCAGAAAGTCCCTCCTGCGTGGTTTGTTTGTGAGCGTGTCTGATCCGCTGAACTACAAGCGCTGCGTGATGGAACTGTTGTAAACGGTGAGTTTTCTAGGTCTTTGCTTTCAAATGAAGCGTTACCTACACCTATAGCTCGAGTCTCCAGTCAAGAAGCTTTTAGATTTAGGTAAAGCCAAAATGGAGAAAACGTGCTCGGTTAAAGTGGGGGTTAAGAGGTTTTTAACCAAAAGCTTCTGAAGTGATTCCAAACGTGCCCCGTGAATACAGTCTTAATCACAAATGTAATCGCAGTTTCACACAAAAGCACTGCAGCATAGGGCTGAGTACAGCCCTATGCTGCAGTGCTTAGGGCTGTATCGGTATCGGTATTTTTACCGATACCAGTCTGGTATCGGTAAAAAAACGTTTAGGTTCTACTGGAATTGAAAAAATTCAAGTATAAACAATGATTTTTCACCCATTTTTGCCAATTTATCCCTATTTTTCTATTTATGTTGGCCAATTTTGTAAAAAAAATAAAATAATGTTTTTGCCACATTTCTTTTTTAATTTCCCCAATTTTTTTGCTCGTTTTTATTACTAATATATTAATAATAGTAATGATATTTTGCCAAAAGAATTATTGTTTTTCCCCATTTAAAGGATCTGTATCATGCTATTTTAGCCATTCCAAAGTAAAGTATAGGCATTTATTTTGTATAATTTGACACAAAAGCTTGCTTCAAATTTCAGTCAGAACTGCAGCCGATTAGTTTTGTGCTTTTGACAAATGTATGCAGTAAAAATGGTTGAGCCATGTCGCTGTTGTGGGTACTGTCTCTGACGAAAAAAAAGGATATTTTCAACGAAATTTTTATTTAATTTAGCCATAATTCATTTTTTTTTAAATTATTATTAGTTTATTTAACAGGGACAGTACACATTAATGAACATTTATGTAAATGTGTCAGTATTAGTTTTCAACTGTTGTCCCTGGGCAAGGTGTATAATGCCAACAACAATTATAAAACATAAAACAATTTAAAATTAATGACTTGTTAATGACTTGTTAATAGCCCACGGAAACCCTGCATAGAAATTAACTCTAAAACAAATTGATTGTAAAGCTTTGTTTCAAAAGTACTTAATCTTAAAATATCCCACAATAAACGCGAAACACAATGAAATAAAGCATTACGTTACAAAAATGCAAATGAACAGATGACAAATATTGAGCCCAAAAATGTCATGTTCATCTGTCATTTATTGAACGATAAGTCGATATAGTCATTACCGTGACAGCCCTGGACTAAACTATATTTCGAATATTAAAATGACTTTGTAAAGTGGCCGTAGTAGTGTTGCAGGTGTACAGCATAGACTGTTTCAGTCACTAAACATCCAGCCAAATAACTGCAGATGGATCGGTTTAAACATCAGCCCCGCATGCTCCGCAGTCCTGCTAAAACACTCCGGAGATGTTTCTGTAACGTGTCCTTGCCACGAAACCACAATAAACCGGAGATAAGCCGAGATACGCGTCGCTCGTCTGAACCCAGGCGTCCGTCTGCGAACCTCAGACAAAACCAGGGAGACATTTTGAGATTCCTCTGAGGCTGCTAACGCTAACAAGCTAACACCTTTATGGCATTCTGACCCGAGCTAACGAGGCTAACGGGCTAACGGGGCGAAAAAACGACTGTGGAAAATGTGTAACAGTCAGTAAACACATTGGAATTACACGCTCGGGTGGCGCTCAGGAATGCGAACAATGCCACATGTTTTAATCGATTATAATCAACCGTGTCTGGGTACAGAATGTGTGATTATTACATTAGCTTGTTAGCATTGTAGCTACTGGGCTGTGACAATGGAATGCCACGGTTAGCAACAACGCGCTAGCTCCCCACCGTAACGCACACAGTTTGGCGTTTCAAATGCTATTTAGGAAATAAGCAGATATGAACAGTGCTTCGAGATGGTCAAGCGTTCACATCCGATCACGTCGCCGTCAGAATCCCCGGGTGAAACGCAGCAGGAACGGCGGTGCCATACAGCGAACCTACCTCCAGGTCCTCTCCCCGGTGTTCGAGCCCTGCGCCCGGGCAGCGCCGTGCGACCTTCCCCTGGGCCTCCGTCACATCCAGCTGAGGCGATACTCCGGGAAGTCAAAGCAGGGCACGTATCTCCCACAACACCCTGATAGGAGAAATTATCCACACAAAAAATGTAATTTAAAAAGCCTCCTTCTCCTCTTCCAGCAGAGCTCCAGACAGCCCAGGGCACTGCGGCTCCCCTGTTGCCGACCTAAGTGCCTGCTCCGTGGGATTCACGCCGCGGCAGCATCCCCTGGTTCCGGAGGTGATCGCGATGTTGGTTCCGGGGAGAGACGAGGCGCAGGCGACGGTCCACGGGTAGGGGGTAAAGGAGATGAGGAGCCGAGAGAGAGGTTTTGACACACGGGTCCAATGTTTCCAGCAAACCGGAGGAGGCGCCCCTGCAGGAAGGAAGGAGAAGCGCAGGAGGGGGAGAAAGGAGGCGACTGAGGAGGTAGGAGGCGAGGAGTGGGCGAGCGAGGGAAGGAGACGAGGAGGGGGGTAGGATGCAGGTATTTGAAGTATTTGGTGGTATTTTGCTTCTTGCGAGTACTGCGTTCGTTCGCACTTAAAGCGTCAGCCGGCGCAGTCACGCTGCACAAAGGCGAGAGACAAAGGTGAATCCAGTCAGAGACGGAGCCTTTTGTTCTGAGCACAATCTGCAGACATTTAGGCAGAATATAGTACAGCGTAAAGAGGGAACTCAACAAGGGCTGCACCATATATAACAAATGATTGAGTGAATGGAGAAAAAAAATCCTATTTGTGAACCTATTCATAACCATGGCAATAAATACTGTTCTGATTCTGGTAAAGGTGAACTTTATTGTCCCTGTTAGAGCTGGACCAGTACTTAAACAATGCTTTTTGATGATATCTATACTAAAATATTTGTCGCCTCGAACCAGAAAAAAGAACAAAAATGTGTGGAAGATCTGCACATTTACAATATTGGGTTCATCTCCAATGTCAAGAAATGTGTGGAAAATGGGAGAAATTGCAGCAAAAATAAGGAGAAATGGTTAAAAAAAATAATAATAAAAAAAACCCGGGGGAAATTGTGAATAAAATAGTGCAAGAAATGAGGGAAAGAGGGAAAATATTAGTTATGAAAAATTAGCAAAAATTAGGGGGGAAATTGGTGCAAAAATACGAAACAACAACAAAAAATTGGGTAAAAAGAGGCAAACATTGAGCACAAAATAACCTCTTAACCCCCGCCTTAACCGAGTGCATTTTCTCCAGTCCAGCTTTACCCAAATCTAAAAGGTTACAACCTATAGGCCAGAGTAACGCCTCATTTGAAAGCTAATACCTACAAAACTCATGTAAACAAATCTTTTTCCTTGCATTTGTGCCGCATTGTCATCACTTTTAAAAAAGAATTCTTCACTTTTGTGTCACATTTTTGTCACTTTTCTGTTGCTCTTTTGTTGCATTTTCATCCTTGTTTTCATCTAATTTTTTGTTGCTATTTTGACACTTTTTTTTTTTTTAAAGCAGATTTTAGATTTGTGTAAAGCTTAACTGGAGAAAATGTGCTCGGTTAAGGTGGGGGTTAAGAGGTTAATATAACCAGCAAATAATGCACACCTTTTATTTAGCCATTTAAGGTTAGGAAGATAAAACATGAGCTCAGACAAACTGCAGCTCCAGTGCGCGGCCACCCGATGGCGCTGTCGCACTGAAAGCGAGCTGCAGCTTGGCCTGAACTTCAGTTACCTCATGGAGAAAACAAATCGAAAAGGTTTTATTCTAAAAAAACATTTTATTTCAGAAATGACTGCACAAATACAACCAGGCTTTAAATAGTGCTACATACAATTTACATCAAATCCATAAATATTAAAACGATTCAAAAACATTCATGTGGAATCGGTACAAAAACAGCAATAACATTAAATCAGCAGCAAATTGAAGAGAAACGGGACTAAAAGTGTAAACTGGGTCTGAAGGAGGACTACGCCGAACTAAAACACGTCCAATACAGGCGCTGATTATCAATCTGAGGCCCTTATTGTTTCCAAAAGTGAAGACAATAGTAAAAAGCTGTTGTGTAACTGTTAGTGCGGTAAAAATAAATAAAAGTTGGATCAAGAACTCAAACAATGTCAAACTATAAACCAGTTAAAATAAAATAAATTAAAAAAGATCCAAATATGTTTTGCTAATGAGATTTCAAAATGGATGGAGCTTTGATCGCAGCTGTTGAAGGAAGCGGATGTTTTTGAAGACGGTGTTGCGATTATACTTGGGCTGGGTGCTGTTAAACAATGCTAGTGTAATATAAAAAAGTAAAAATATCGATAACAGGGCCCGAAAACAATATTATAGACCAAGTTTTGATGCTATTGGTCCAGGGACAGGATTAAAGGAAGGGACTTGTTTCAAGGTTAAGGTTAACCTCTTAACCCTCACCTGAACTGAGCACATTTCCTCCAGTTTGGCTTTACCCGAATCTAAAAGCCTCTTGAACAAAGCGTCAAAACAAGGATGGATATACAACAAAAAAGCGACAGAAAACACAATAAACTAGCCACAAAACAAGACAAGAGCAACACAAAAGTAACAAAGAAGCAACAAAACACGTGACGGAAAAGCAACAATAACACAATACACTAAAACAAGACTAAAAAGTGACAAAAATGTGACCAGGATACATAAAAAGTAAGACAAAAACGCAATGAAAAATGCAACATAAAATTACAAAATCACACCAAAAAAAAACTAAAAAAGAGAGACAAAAACACAAATGAGGCATTACTCTGGCCTATAGGCTGAAAGCTCCAGTTGAGAAGCTTTTACATTTGGGTAAAGCCGAACTGCAGAAAATGCGCTCGTTTAAGAGGTTAGGGTTATACTTTTTATCGGTATCGTAAACCAAGTATTGTTAAAGCAGAACTAAGTAACTTGTTTACCTTAATACATCCTTTAATACAAGTCTTAATGAGATGATTGGGGGGTATTTCATCTCCTCCTGGTGTCAGAAAACCACACTTGCAACTAAGAAGCTAACAGGCTAACGGGCAAAGCTAACTGTGAGCTAGCGCCACTTTAGCAGTATTTACAGCCACGTTTGAGTGAATAAAAATATCTCCATTGTATAATTGGGTTGTGGCACAATATAAAATATCCCTCTCTCCCTTTGGCTTTTCTGTCAGCGTAGTATTTACTCTCACGGAAAATTAAGGAGTAAAAAAATTTACGCAACATGCTACGAAAGCCTGCAGTGGCGTTTATGGCTTCTAGGGGCAACAGTTACTTAGTTCTGCTTTAAAATACAGGCATGGAAAAGAATGGTTACGGGGGCCGGGCTTAGAATAAAGTATTTACTTCTTCCCATTTCGGACATGTACTTTGTCTTTTTGTGCATAATAGATATACAATAATGTTTTTCAAGGTTTGAATAGAAAAATCACTCAATTGAGAGAAATTGTCCTGATGTGTGCTCTGTGCTTTAGACTGAAATAAAACCTAAATGACATGATCGTCAAAAAACTAAATGAACTTAAGGTGCTGAAATTAGCACTGCACTCATGGTCCTAAGGTACAGTATGTTGTGTCCCAAAAGCTCGTCAAATCTATGCTGCGTTAAAAGTCCTGCTCTCCCTCAGCACGAGTTGTCCTCTGCCGTGCGCCGTTTCTTCCCAGAATGCCGTGTTTTCCGCTGGGCTCCGGGTTTGGGCACGCACACGCCCTGGCCCTTCTGTGGCCCCGCCCCGCGCGGGCGCAGGCGAGCCCCTCCCCGCACTCGCAGCGACCCAGGTTGGAGCGGCGGCGTTTGGAGCCCCGCAGCAGCAGACACAGCTCCCCTTCAGACGGGATCCTCTGGCAGCGTTTCCCCGTCAGGTACCGGGCGCAGCACAGGCCGGGCGCGCAGTCTCCGGAGCGCACGCAGGCCGCCATCTCCACCGCTGCCGCCACTGAGGACAGAGAGGAGCGTTTAATATAACACTTTCTACTGAGGAGGGAGAGGAACGTTAAATGTAACAATTTCCACTGCACTACAGGACCAGAGGCACACCCACATCACCTCCGCGGTGATGTGGGTGTGCCTCTGGTCCTGTAGGTCTAAGCTAATGTTAATATGGACAGCAGTAATGGCGCTCAGAGGAACTAGCGCAGCCACATCGTGCAGCGGACCAATCATAGATACACATGAGAGAGTCATCGCTCAAATGTAAACTGCAAGAACCAGATTGATATAGGTTTGAAGTGTCAGAACATTAATTAGTATCAAACCCAAACCAGTCTGTTCATGTTTTGAATTCTGTTCTGTTTGTTTTTAGTGTCACTTTATAATGTTGTTGTACAGCACTTTGGGCAGATATAGCTGTTTTTAAATGTGCTGTAGAAATAAAACACATGAGTTGGAGCAGTGCAGGTGTACATGTTGCCACAGATTACTCATTTAAAAAGTAATTTAGTTACTTTACTTATTACTTGATTTTAAAAGTAACTAAGTTAGAAAACAAGTTACTTTATTAGTTACATTAATCACCTCCCTGCCTCAAACACACTGGTGTTAGTGAAGTACATTTTAACACACTTCACTAACACCAGTGTGTTTAGTGAAGTGTTGTTGTTTATTTTGGTAAATGTGACGTGTTGCAGACGTTACGTCCCTCATCGAGACGCAGGAAAAAATAAGTAAATATTTCTCTTCAGGAAACTGACAGAATAGTAACTCATAGTAAGACATAGAAAAGTAACTTTAATCTGACATTGGTCTGGAAAAAGTCATGCGTTAGATTCTCCATAGAGGAACTGGTTTCTGGCATCACTAAAGGTCTGTCTCACCTCGGGTCTGGTTGAAGTCCTGGTCCTGGTCTGAGTCCAGGTCCTGGTCTCGGTCTCTGCTGGACTGTCTCCTCTGGGCCCGGTTACTGCACGAGCCTCTCTAAAAACAAACAAACAGTTACTGCACGAGCCTCTCTAAAAACAAACAAACAGTTACTGCACGAGCCTCTCTAAAAACAAACAAACAGTTACTGCACGAGCCTCTCTGAAACAAACAAACTGTTACTGCATTTGTTTAAAGGTCATAACTGGGGAACAGCTCCCCCTGGTGGCTGAGCCCTTTGTGACTTCTTTGAGCAATAAAAGCAGAGTCATTAAATGTCATTAACCGAGTGCATTTTCTCCAGTTTGGCTTTACCCAAATCTAAACGTTTCTCAGTGGGAGCTCACAGACTATAGGCCAGAGTAATGCCCCATTTGAAAGCTAAGAACGACAAAACTGATCGTGACTGTTTTGTTGCCGCATTTTTTGGTCACACATTTTAGGCGTTTTTGTCGTGTTTTCACAGTTTTTTTTGCTCGTGTTTTTGTCACATTTTGTTGCTTTGAGATTCGGGGAAAGACAAACTGGAGAATATGTGCTCGGTTCGGGGGGGGGGTTAGTATCTGTTTGCTCTGAGAGGGTTCAACTCCAGGATGAAAAAACACCCGAGATCCGCCCAGACATTGGAAAATTATGACTTTGCTCAACATTTTTTAAGTTCATCGAAAATACCAAAGTTATCGTATAAAACAAATGTAAATCTTTTTGCTTAACCTCTTAACCCCCACCAGAGCCAAGCACATTTTCTCCAGTTTGGCTAAAAAAAGTGCGACGTATAGTCCGGAAAATACAGTACTAAACTTTCAGGCTGGTTTTCTCTAAATTAGGTTTGTAAGTGAAGGCTCTCATTCATCCAGGAAGTATCCGTCTTAGAACAAGGTTAAATGATCGACTGGACTAGGTTTGGTAAAGTTGAGGACGTTTCGCTTCTAGTCACAGAAGCTTCTTCAAGCTCTTCAGGTCATAAAAGACACTATTACCCAACCTGGAGGGGACTAATGGTGCGTTCCACTTGATCTCGGAAGTCGGAATTTCCGAGCTCCGACTTGGAAATTTCAACTGGAACGCGCACCAACTCCGTAATTCCGACTCGGAAACTCGGGACAGAATCAGCTCACCCGAGAAGGAACATTTAAAGAGGGGTATTATGCTTTTTCAATCACATAGCACCAGTCTATAGCATACTACAATGATGACGTAACCTTCTGTTGGTCTGTATATGCAGTAAATTAAAATAACTGCCTTGAATAAAATTGCTCTCTCAAAATGGCTGTACTGAACGTCTTGAAATAGGCCTCTGTCTCTTTAAGAAGCTTCCCGACACGCCCCCTTCAGCACACTGCTGTGGCATCTAAACAACACTACTGTGCGGGGAGGGGGCTCTGCTGAGCTGAGGAGCAGTGGTTGTTGACGAAAGGTCCAGAGGCGTCTCCAGGAGGTGGGGGCGTTCCTAGGAGGACTGAGGCATAGCTACACCTAAAATGGCTGTTTTTTTTTTTTACTGATTACTCAAAAATATGTGAATGAGCCAAGGCAACACTCCAGGCATGTGTTTAATGAGGGAATGACATAATAACATGATATAAAGCTTGAAAAAGTCGATTTTACATAATACCCCCCTTTAAAGATGGCTGCGCCCGACGTGACATGTAACGCATGTAAAGCTTTATTAAACCGCGTTATTTGGCAGATGTTTCCCAAATAAACTTAGATGTTAGATGTCAACGCGAAACAGATAAGCTTTACTGCTTCTTGCTAGCGTCTTATTAACGGTAAAAAATATATAGAAAAGAAACTACTAGTGCTAAATTATCACTGTATTTACAACAATTATAATAAATATTACAATGAAGTTTCTCTGTAAACTGATTATGATGCTCGAACATGAGCAACAAAGTTGCACAAAGTAACTTTTACGGACGTGTCTACCTCCGATGTTTCCAACCTGGACAACTGGAACGCTACAACTTGGAGATAACGTTTTATCCTGGTCCGATTTTCCGACTTCCGACATAAGTGGAACGCACCATAAAAAGACCCAGGCTCCTCCCAGGAGGAGGGAACCAGACTGCCAAAAAATTCCTGTTCAAGTTGTTTACAGTATCACTCAACTAGCAGGTTTTTGTTCTGCTCTGCTGTTGAGTCAATGGGCGTGGACTTCAGAATTCTTTAGGAGTGAAGATATCACTGTCGAAGTGCTTCTAAGGTGTTATTACGCCTCACAATATAGTACCTCTTTTATCCGCTTAGAAAATCCACATGTTTAATTTTGTGTAACTAGACTTGGATCATGTAACTACTCCTGTAACCGTATTTAAATAGGGAAAACATGGAAGAGCTTGGTCGCTTCTAACTTCACCCCCGTTTGGCCCCATAGAGGAGAGGAGGAGAGGCTAAATGCTAACAACATCTTTGGTCTTTTAGTTGACTGAGCGCACGCGTAAAGACCAGACAGGTACGCATCAACTCGTCTAAGCTGAGGTAAGAACATATCTCAGTATGGAAAAAACGGTGGCCTGTCCCTTTAAGGCCGAGGGACAGAGGACACACACACGGCTTCAGAGTTAGGACTAACCTGCGGCGCCTCACAGTCCGGGCCGGGACACTGAAACGTCTGGGACTGCCCTGATCCACCACGGCGGCTCGGTCTCTGGGAGTTTCCGTTCGGAGAGTTCTGGAAACAAAGGCAGAGATTTTACTTTAAACCCACCTCGACGTCAGAGGTCACAGGACTTTACCTTAGTATTCGAGTAAAAGTACACACACCACTGCTCTAACATTAGTATCCAGCAAAACTAAAATAAAGTCATGTTTTACTTGAGTACTGAAGTGTTCGCTGTGGAAACACTTAACCTCTTTACTGGCCTTAACCGAGTGCATTTTCTCCAGTTCAGTTTTACCCAAATCTAAAAACTTCTGAATTTGGAGCTTACAGCCTACAGGCCAGAGTAATGACTCATTTGAAAGCTAAGACCCACACAACTGATCTGAACAGATCATTTCATCGCGTTGTTGCCTTGTTGTGGTCCCTTTTTGATGTTTTTTTCCCCATCGCATTTGTGCCAACTTTTCATTGCATATTTGTCGCGTTTTTGTCGCTGTTCATTTGCGTTTTCATCCTTGTTTTTCTCTCGTTTTCGTCTCATTTCTGTCACTGTTTGGCCACGTTGTTGTCACCATTTTGACGCTTTGTTTCAGAAGCTTTTAAATTTGGGTAGTGCCTGACTGGAGACAATGTGCTCGGTTCAGGCGGGGGTTAAGAGGTTAATATCAGCATTTCCCCTCATATTTACATATGATACAAAAGAAAATATGCCAAGATTTGGGGGATTTGTGGTATTAAAAATATAGTAATTAGGCATTAAAAAACATTACATTTACACCATCTTTTTGTATATTGCACTTTGTATTTGTAAATTGCTTTTTGTTATGTTTTTTATTGTTTTATTGTAATTAGCATAGTGCTAAATCTGGTGCAGCATCTTTTTAAGGCCTTCATTTTGACATAATTACAGTTGTGCCAATAAGTTTACACGTACTGGTGGATTTATTTTTATTTATTTTGCCATTTCTTAAAGAATATGACTGAAAACACTTTTTCACTCATGGGCAGTGATGTTGTGAAGCCATTTAGTGTGAAAAAAAATGTGTGTGAACTCATTTCAAATCACCATAACAAAATAAAATACCTTAATGGCCATGTTGAAAAGTTTACACACCCTTCAGCATCAATGACAGTTTGGAGTCATTTGTGGTCATTGTGGAGAAGGTTCTGTTGAGCTCGGTTGAGCTCACCCCACAGTGGTTCAATGATATTGAGGTCAGGAGACTGAGATGGACAATGGCCGCTGGCTGCTCTGCTTTATGACCGCAACACTGGAGGCCGCCATTGCTGTAGTACCTCCATATAGCCGCTCGTCCCCCATTGGAATGCATTGGACTTTAGACACGTTAAAAACAACTTTAATGCCCGGTGCCTAATTCTATGGAACTGTCTACAGCGAGATATTCCTCCTGAGATTACGCTGGGTTAGACACAATCAGAGGCACCGGGCTGGTTATGGTAGGATACATTTTAGAAATCTCGTACTTAATGAGGGTCGGACTGTTAGCATTGAAGCTGCGCGAGCTACACGTCACACAAGGGCCGAGTCTACAGTGAAGATCCCGCCCTTATGCCCTTATTAGGAACATGCTTCGTCAGAGCTGGGGAGGAGGAGTCTGTAAATCTGCCATGATTTCCCCCTCGAACGTGGTCATTATGGTTAACGGGGAGGAGTGAGGAGGAGTTGTCTATTATTTGTACAGTCTATGGAGATGGCCACTAATGGGACCTTCACTTTATTCTGCTGGAGCCACTGGCATCAGCGAAACACCTCCATATTTCACAGTATGGTGCACTTTTTATCATAGGCCTTGTTGACAACAAGGGGCCACTTTACCATTAGATTTTATACAGAACCTTCTCCACAACTACCACAAAAGACTCTTAAGCTGTCATTGATGTTAAAGGGGGCAATACACAGTATTAGGAACTGTGTAAACTTCTCAACAGGGTCATTTTGGTATTTTCATTTGTTATTGTGATTTGAGTTCACCCAATTTTTCCCCCCACAATAAATGGCTTCACAGCATCACTGACCATGAGTGAAAAAAATCTTTTGTGTTTTCATGCATATTCTTTGAGAAATGGCCAAAACATAAAGGGTGTGTAAACGTATTGGCACTTCTGTAATTTAATGACTTTTAATGCCCTACGGAAACCATGTTTATTGTTCTGTTTTCTGGTTCGGTATTGAAAACCAAGTATCGTTAAAGTACGGGCCTAAAAAATGTAATGGTGCCCACCCCGACGAAAGACTGACATTTAAAGTAGGATTTAGAGCAGAGGTGGCCAAAATGGGGCCCGCGGGCCAAATTTGGCCCGCCGGAACAATTGCATTGGCCCGCTAGAGAGTGACCTACTTTTGCGCCGGTATGATTAATACTAACTCTCTCCCATTCATTCTCAATAGTAAATATGGATGCAGTACACTTTTTAGCCACCAGCGTCAAATTGGGGGCGCTGTTTCTCTCCTTTCGCAAAGTTAAAGAAACACTGTTGTGGTGTCTTGGTGTTTATCAATCAGAGCGTTGTAGCATCAACTTTCCCAGTTTTCCATCTTTTATTGCAAAGGTTTTTGACATCAACATAGGTCATGTTAAAAATTGACTGAAGACTTTATGCTGAACTGACACTTTCAAAATGATCTAATGTGACATTTTCTTTGAGTTAACAAATGAATGAGGTAAATTCACTGTAGGTACTGTAGATATAGGTGTTGTTGTTTACATTTTGCACTATATTGCTGCAATTGTTGATTTTGTTCTACTAAAACTAGGCTTTTGCCACAGTTAACATTTGTTTTAATGTAGCATGTTATTTGCATAGATATAATCAAATGCAAATGTATAGGCTACTGAAAATAAAGTAAGTATTATATATTATGCAAATATTATTTGCAGTTATAGTATGTGTTTCACGCTTGACATCGCCGTGTTTGGCCCGTAACCCACAGGCACTTTTTCATTTTGGCCCTCGGAGACAAAAAGTTTGGGCACCCCTGATTTAGAGATTGTGTCCGTACCTTGTTCACTGACGTGTCTTTGGCCGACGCCCGGATGGTATTAGAGTCCAGAGCCAGACCAGAGACCAGCGCTACGAGGAACAGAACCCCCAAAACAGGTCTCATCTTCAAGTGCGAGTAACGCAACAACGGGGGAGAAGACCCTGGTCCTAAACAGCACGCCTGAGGGCTCCGGGAACGAAAAGACTAAAACTGGAGTCAAAAAGAGAAATAAAAACGACCATGCAATAAATAATAAAAAGCAAAGTAAAAAAAAATAATTAAGAAAAATGTAATTCCGTGTGTAAAGTGAAACAAGCACCGCTTTGTTAGTTTGCTCAAAAGGAAAAAATCCAGAAACAGTCGGACAAAAGCCAGATAAATTGTGCGGCTGAAAGATCCCGTCTCCGTCCCGTCTGTGCTTCGCGCTCGTGTCTTATATCCCCCCCATCTCCCTGTGATGTGGCGGCGCGTGTTTGAAGTGCTCTCAGATCAGAGGCCGCTTCCTTCCTGTCTGCAGCGCCCCCAGGTAAGGCTCTGGCCCCACCCCCCTCACCTGCGCGTTTGAGGTGGTCGGATTGGCGGGTTTACGGGCGATTAAAGCATATTAGGCGCTTCAAACGGCCGGAAGCACGCGAGTGGCAGATGAATCGGCCAATCGGGCATCGGTAAATCTCCCCTCCTGATCACGCCTTTGTTCTGCGCAGACTTCACAGTGACCACAAAGCGAGAATGAGACTAAAGCGGGACTGAAGTGAGAGGTGTCAGTGTCAAAGTCGATTTACTGCAGTGTTTAAAAGTGTGGGCTTATTCTGACATATTAGTTTTGAATAAAGTAGTAGAGAGGGGAGAGAGAAAGGAGCGAGGAGAGGAGAAAGAGAAAGGAGAGAGAAAGGATGGGGGGGGGGGGGGAAAGGAGAGAGAGAGGAGAGGGGAGATAAAGGAGAAAAGGAGAAGGGAGAGAGTAAGGAGAGAGAGAGGAGAGGGGAGAGAGAGAAAGGAGAGGGGAGAGAGAGAAAGGAGAGGGGAGAGAGAAAGGAGAGGGGGGAGAGAAAGAGAGGGGAGAGGGGAGAGAAAGAAGAGGGGGAGAGGGAGAGAGAAAGGAGAGGGGAGAGAGAGAAAGGAGAGGGGAGAGAGAAAGGAGAGGGGGAGGACAGGGAAGTGAGAAAGGAGAAAGAGAAAGGAGAGAGGAGAGAAAGGATAGAGAGAGAAAGGAGTGGGGGTAGAGAAAGGAGAGAGAGAGAGAGAGGAGAGGGTGGAGAAAAGAGAGGGGGAGCAAGAGGAGAGAGAGAAAGTGAGAGAAAGGAAAGAGGAGAGGAGAAAGGAGAGAGAAAGGATGGGGGAGAGAAAGGAGAGAGAGAGAAAGGATAGGGGAGAGAGAGAGGAGAGAGAGAGAAAGGATAGGGAGAGAGAGAGAGGAGAGGGGGAGATAAAGGAGAAGGGAGAGAGTAAGGAGAGAGAGAGGAGAGGGGAGAGAGAGAAAGGAGAGGGGAGAGAGAGAAAGGAGAGGGGAGAGAGAGAAAGGAGAGGGGAGAGAAAGAAGAGGGGGAGAGGGGAGAGAAAGGAGAGGGAGAGAGAAGAGGGGAGAGGGGAGAGAAAGGAGAGGGGAGAGAGAGAAAGGAGAGGGGAGAGAGAAAGGAGAGGGGAGAGAGAGAAAGGAGAGGGGAGAGAGAAAGGAGAGGGGGAGAGAAAGAGAGGGGGAGAGGGGAGAGAAAGGAGAGGGGAGAGAGAGAAAGGAGAGGGGAGAGAGAAAGGAGAGGGGAGAGAGAGAAAGGAGAGGGGAGAGAGAAAGGAGAGGGGAGAGAGAGAAAGGAGAGGGGAGAGAGAAAGGAGAGGGGAGAGAGAGAAAGGAGAGGGGAGAGAGAAAGGAGAGGGGAGAGAGAAAGGAGAGGGGAGAGAGAGAAAGGAGAGGGGAGAGAGAGAAAGGAGAGGGGGGAGAGAAAGAAGAGGGGGAGAGGGGAGAGAAGGAGAGGGGAGAGAGAGAAAGGAGAGGGGAGAGAGAAAGGAGAGGGGGAGAGAGAAAGGAGAGGGGAGAGAGAGAAAGGAGAGGGGAGAGAGAGAAAGGAGAGGGGGGAGAGAAAGAAGAGGGGGAGAGGGGAGAGAAAGGAGAGGGGAGAGAGAGAAAGGAGAGGGGAGAGAGAAAGGAGAGGGGAGAGAGAAAGGAGAGGGGAGAGAGAAAGGAGAGGGGAGAGAGAGAAAGGAGAGGGGGAGAGAGAAAGGAGAGGGAGAGAGAGAAAGGAGAGGGGAGAGAGAAAGGAGAGGGGAGAGAGAGAAAGGAGAGGAGGAGAGGGGAGAGAGAAAGGAGAGGGGGAGAGAGAAAGGAGAGGGGGAGAGAGGAGAGAGAAAGGAGAGGGGAGAGAGAAAGGAGAGGGGAGAGAGAGAAAGGAGAGGGGGAGAGAAAGAAGAGGGGAGAGGGGAGAGAAAGGAGAGGGGAGAGAGAGAAAGGAGAGGGGAGAGAGAAAGGAGAGGGGAGAGAGAGAAGGGAGAGAGAGAAAGGAGAGGGGAGAGAGAAAGGAGAGGAGAGAAGGAGAGGGAGAGGAAGAGAGAAAGGAGAGGGGAGAGAGAAAGGAGAGGGGAGAGAGAAAGGAGAGGGGAGAGAGAGAAAGGAGAGGGGGAGAGAGAAAGGAGAGGGGAGAGAGAGAAAGGAGAGGGAGGAGAAAGGAGAGGGGAGAGAGAAAGAGAGGGAGAGAGAAAGGAGAGGGGAGAGAGAAAGGAGAGGGGAGAGAGAGAAAGGAGAGGGGGAGAGAGAAGAGAGGGGGGAGAGAAAGAGAGGGGAGAGAGAAAGGAGAGGGGAGAGAGAGAAAGGAGAGGGGAGAGAGAAAGGAGAGGGGGAGAGAGAAAGGAGAGGGGAGAGAAAGGAGAGGGAGAGAGAGAAAGGAGAGGGAGAGAGAAAGGAGAGGGGAGAGAGAGAAAGGAGAGGAGGAGAGAGAAGGAGAGGGGAGAGAGAGAAAGGAGAGGAGGAGAGGGGAGAGAGAAAGGAGAGGGGAGAGAGAAAGGAGAGGGGGAGAGAGAAAGGAGAGGGGAGAGAGAAAGGAGAGGGAGAGAAAGGAGAGGGGAGAGAGAAAGGAGAGGGGAGAGAGAGAAAGGAGAGGAGGAGAGAGAAAGGAGAGGGGAGAGAGAGAAAGGAGAGGAGGAGAGGGGAGAGAGAAAGGAGAGGGGAGAGAGAAAGGAGAGGGGGAGAGAGAAAGGAGAGGGGAGAGAGAAAGGAGAGGGGGAGAGAGGAGAGAGAAAGGAGAGGGGACAGAGAAAGGAGAGGGGGAGAAGAGGAGAGAGAAAGGAGAGGGGAGAGAGAAAGGAGAGGGGGAGAGAAGAAGAGGGGGAGAGGGGAGAGAGAAAGGAGAGGGGAGAGAGAGAAAGGAGAGGGGAGAGAGAAAAGAGAGGGGGAGGACAGGGAGAGAGAAAGGAGAGAGGAGAGAAAGGATAGAGAGAGAAAGGAGTGGGGGTAGAGAAAGGAGAGAGAGAGAGAGAGGAGAGGGTGGAGAAAAGAGACAGAAAGGACAGGGGGAGAGGGGAGAGAAAGGGGAGGGGGAAAGAAAAGAGGGGGAGCAAAAGGAGAGAGAGAAAGTGAGAGAAAGGAAAGAGGAGAGGGAGAGAAAAGGGAGAGAGAGAGAAGATGGGGAGAGAAAGAAGAGGGGGAAAGGAGAGAGAGAGAAAGTAGAGGGGAGAGAAGGGGGAGAGAGAGAGAGAGAGGAGAGGGGAGAAAAGAGACAGAAAGGACAAGGGAAGAGGGGAGAGAAAAGAGAGGGGCAAAGAGAGAGAAAGGAGAGGGGAGAGAGAGAGGAGAGAGAGAGAAAGGATAGGGAAGAAGAAAGAGAATGGAGGGAGAGAGAGAAAAAGGAGGGAGGGTGAGAGAGAGAAAAGAGAGTATAGACAAACTACAGTTGAGGAGTGAACTGGTTTTACAAAGACCTGACAGCGTCACAATGGAGAGACTTTAGAGTAAACCAGGGCTAAAGCAAGACTAAACCGGGACTAAACCAGGACTAAACCGGGGCTAAACCAGGGCTAAACCAGGACTAAAGCAGGACTAAACCGGGGCTAAACCAGGGCTAAACCAGACTAAAGCAGGACTAAACCGGGCTAAACCAGGGCTAAACCAGGACTAAACCAGGACTAAAGCAGACTAAAACTGAGCAGAGACCATCCAAGTCCAGCTGCTTCAGGAAGGTGAGTGTGTGTCTTAGCTGTTGGTAAATAAAGCTAAAAGAATAGTTTCAAATGAGAATCTTATCGTGGTAACTACAGTAGCGGGATTCTGTTTCTAGTTAACGTCTCTGTAACGGCTGGATCTTTCCACATGAAACAAAAACTGTCACGTGGTCCAGCGTCTTCTCTCTCAGCACAAATGAACTAAGGTCACATGACTGTCTCTGAAAGTGGAGACTAAAAATTGAATGTGATGGGTTTGAGAATAAACATTAGGGAACCTTTTGGACTTTTCTTTCTCGTCGAGTCGAAATGGCTTCTTCTCTGGGTGTGGTCCCATTGTGGTCCGGCTGAGCTCCTGGTCCTGAGTGCAGCCGCGGGGTCAGAGATAAGACGAAGGCAGGTGTTTCTGTAACTGAGTTTACTCTGAGTTTAATACGATCAATACAGAGCAGGACCAGGGGAGGGCAGTAACTGAGTAAATCTACTCCTGTCCTGTAGTTGTTCAGGACTTCAATGCGTACTTTACTCAATTAACTTAATTTAAGTTGTTATGAATTAAAGGAACTGGATAGAAATTAATAAGCAAAATATAACAATAATGCTGTGACAGCCTGTTTCCACTGGTCACTATTAAACAATACTGAACGAGGGTGGTATATACAGTATATATTGAATGGGTGGTTCCTTGCTGTAAAGCGCTTTGGCCTGATGAAGGTGGAAAAGCACTACTTAAGTTCAGACCATTTACCATTTGTAGGTCTTAGCTTTCAAATGAGGCGTTACACTGGCCTATAGGCTGTCAGTCGAGAAGCATTAAGAGTTGGGTAAAGCCGAATTGAAGAAAATGTGCTCGGTTAAAGGGATATTTCAGGATTTTTGACATTGGGCCTCATTTCCTAGTTATCCAGAGTGTCTGGAGATATTTTCTTTTCTTAAATTCATGCAGTTCTTAAATTTGAAGAGTCTAGTGGCGCTAGGCTAGGGCAAGGCTAAAGCATTTCTATGGTATCAGTTAGCCTGCATTAAAAACAGTCTGACCCACTCCACAGTGCACCTGAGGCAAATCACTTATAACACTAATTTTAACCATTTTGCATTTAATATATTTAAATTATATTTGAGCAGCATCAGCTTTGTGGCTGTAAGCTAACGCAGCGGCGGAGTGATCTGCGAGAAAATAGTCCCTCAAAATGCGGTAATTCATGTGATACAAGGTCAGTTATATTTCAAACATTATTCTATTAACACAGACATTTATATGGTTAGTCTGGTGTTATAAGTGATTTACCTCAGGTGCACTGTGGAGTGGGCCAGACTGTTTTTAATGCAGGGTTGCTGATACCATAGTAATGCGTTAGCCTAGCATTAGACTAGCGCTACTAAGCTCTCCAAATATAAGAACTGCATGAATTTAAGAAAAAAATATCTCCAGACATCAACAACACTCTGGATAACTAGGAAATGAGGCCCTATTTCAAAAATCCTGAACTATCCCTTTAAGGCTAAGAGGTAAGAGGTTAAACTGTTTTCAAATACTTCCTTAACTCTTCCTTGCATCGTAGTGATGTTTCTCCGGTGGTGTGTGCTTGCAGGTGGAATGGTGTGTTTGATGGAGGGGAGCCCTCACTCGCGGCGGCTGATCGTGGTCGTGGTGTTCGTGGCTCTGCTCCTGGACAGTATGCTCCTCACGGTCATCGGTGAGACCGCACTTTCTGACCATCAGCTCTAGGGCTGGGCACCGTTACAGGTTTTTCAATTACAGTATTTGGTTTTCGATACCGATACTTTAACGATACTTGGTTTCTGATACCGATACTTTAACAATACTTGTTTTTTTAATATACCAATACTTTAACAATACTTGATTTTTTATACCGATACTTTAACAATACTTGATTTTCAAGATCGATCAACATTTCAAGATCTTTAAATATACTTGGATTTCGATACCAATACCTGAACGATACTTTTTCCAATACTTATACTAAAATATTTGTCGTCTAGAACCAGAAAACAGAACAATAATATGTGGAAGATCACACCCGATATTGCACATTTACAATATCGGGTTCATCTCTAGTGTGTTAGTTGAAGAAATGTGTGAACAATTTCTTGACATTGGAGAAATATTTTAATTTTGGAAAAAAGTGTGGGAAATATATAACAAATGTTGTTGAATGGTTTGGGGCAAACATTGGTCAAATAATTTTTTTATTTTATTTTTTAATTTTTTGAGCTGAAACAACTATGGATCTAAAGAGAGAAGATTTTTTTTTCAGTTCCTGCTTTCAATACTTTAATTTTTTTTATACCAGTAGAACCTAAACTTTTTTTGCAATACCAACTGGGATAGTTTAATGGTACGTAGCCCTAATCAGCTGTGCGCGCACGCGTGTGTGTGTGTGTGTGTGTGTGTGTGTGTGTGTGTGTGTGTGTGTGTGTGTGTGTGTGTGTGTGTGTGTGTGTGTGTGTGTGTGTGTGTGTTGCTGCGACATTTAGGAAGAGCCGAAGATCAAAGAAACTTCACCTGAGAGAAAGAGCTCTGGTCATGAAAAGCCCAGGATGTTGAAGGTTGTTCTCAGTTATTAAACTCTCATGAATGAGCCGACAGTGAAATACAGAAATAACGCGTGTCCAGAGGCAGTGTGTGCTGAATGTACAGTAGAAGAGCTCCAGCGTCGTAACTGCCTGGTTAAATCAACAACATGTCAGTTTGACGTCTCCTGTTGAATATACTTTATTAAACTGGGTGTTGTTTGAGATCACAGACTGTAAGTGGGTGATTGACATGACGTGCATATTTTTGTGTTCCGAGTGTTATATTTCTTTTTAAAATAATTTGATCGTTTCATTACATGTATCACTTTATTCTACAAAACCTATTTAGTTTAAACACATTTCATCACATTTCAAGAATAAACATTTTTTTATGTTTTCACACCTCAAACCCCTAAAATGTCAGGTGGTGCAACCGTCCGAGCAAATGATTAGACTAATAAAGCTTCTGAAAATTGTATTTTCAGGGTAACAATTAACAAATAAAACATCATGGCATAATTGTATGTTAAATATCTTTCAAAATAAGCCATCATTTGTGAATATTAATAGTTTTAAATCTTTTGAGATCACTAAAAAAACTTTTGTCCAACAATTTGTAATCTTAAAATATCAGGGTGGGACAACTGTAAAAACAGGGCTGTCATTTTGAAATAAAGAGTAGTACCAGCAAACAGGATATGACATCAGCCAGAAGAACAATGAGTCTTTATGGCTGAGTGAAAGGTTTGAAAATCTCTTTCAAAAATTCAGAAAAAATTGCTTTTTTCCGACTCATAGGTAAACTGTCACACTTTTGGTGCCAGGTGGTACAACCAATGTAAATATTGGAAAATATTATTTTATAATAAAAGTCTTAATTTGTTTTGAAAGTAAATGTTACCCATGCTTACAAATGCTAAGCTAATGTAAGAGTCCACATAAAAGAAATGAAATTAGTTGCTAATGTCAGGTGGTGCAACCAGACAGTCAGGTGGTGCAACTGCAAAAAATGTCAAATTACCATCTAAAAATGATAGGGATGCACTGATCCAATACTGGTATAAGTTATCAGAGTCATTACTAGAAAAAAAAATCTGTTATTGGTTTCAAATATCTGATACTGAACCGATAACTGTTTTGGGCTGACACCGAGCACTCCGTCCATGGTCCTCCTGTTTTATTGCTGATTACAGCATCAGTCAGTTACAGATTACAGATGAAATATTCCGAGGAGAAAGCTGTCTAAGATATACTTGACAAAGATTTGACTTTGTACAAATTTTTGGAACTATTTAAATTTTAGAAAAAACTTGGTTGCGCCACCTGACACGTTTTTATACAGAGAAGCTACAAATACGTCCAAAATATACATTTAAATACTTTTAAATGTTATTTAACAAACATAACTTGTTTAAACACAAAATTATTGACTCAAAAATATGCATGCCATCAGTTCTGAAAAAACCTTTTGAAAATATGTTTTAGACCCCTTATACGTCATTGACCCAAATACAAGTCCCTGAGCTGTGCACGAACTCAAATAATAAAGTGAATTTATTATTTGCTGTAGAGAAGCTACTGTATCGACCTCAGATGGATTTGCTCGGGGAAAGGAATCAACACTGACACCAAGATGTGAAATGGGAATAAAAATTGTAAGTTTAATTAAACAAAATAGGTAATGATGAACTGAAGGCGTCCCAAAAGGGTATAATTAACAACTAATGAAGAATCAATAAAGGAAAACAATTACAGCAAACAGAGATAGCAGGATAACAACCCAATAATTGACAAAATTACCAAAGTCAACTGTTAAGGAACTAACAAGCGAACAACAAGTGTCTTAACAAAACTAAAGTAACTAAAACTGGCTAGTGTCAACACAACAGTCGAGCCAATGACGAACAGGCAGTTTTAGGAGGTGCGGCGCACGGGTGTCCAAGTCCCAGATTTGAGGAGCAGCAGCAGGCCTCTCCTATCCTGACGAGGAGTAGGAGCCGCTTCGCTTGGCACACTGCTGTCCAATTACTGTGTTTTCATTTTTCCAGCACATGCGTACGATCATGAGAGCAGTGCGTATGTTTGAGGGGAGTTTTTGGACTATACGATATTAAGAGCCCCTTCACCGGCTCTGATGGGGCTCCGGGTTACAGCAGAACCAAGTAACTCATGCCCCTAGAGGCCATAAGCGCCACTGCAGGTGTCGTAGCATGTTGCGTTTTTTTACTCATTCATTTCTGTGAGAGTAAATACTACGCTGACAGAAAAGACAAAGGGAGAGAGGGATATTGTACATCCAATTACACAATGGAGATCATTTTTTTCACTCAAACTTGGCTGTAAATACTGTTTAAGTGGCGCTTGCCCGCAGTTAAATGTGCCCGTTAGCCTGTTAGCTTCGTCTTCGTGATTCCATTACTGTGTATTGCGCCTCCGGGTCGGTGCAGGGAAAGTTGCAATTGTGGTTTTCTGGCCAGAGACACCAGGGGAGATGAAAATATCCTCTAATCATCCCATTAACACTTGTATTACCCACAGAGGGACTACGAAAAGAAAAATAATTTATTAAGGTAAACAAGTTACTTATGACTGAAAAGCGCTTGACTTAAATTAACTTGTGCTGGTTTTGAGTCGGTTTGGACTCGGCCGCCGCCAGAGTTATAGAATTAGTGAGGTCCAGCTCCTGCTCTCTCCGCTTTCAGGTACTATTATATTTGTATTTTGGTGCATTTAGAAAAACCTTTACCTTTGCCAAATACATTAAGAAGATCAAGAGTGCTGACATGAGTATGTGACCATACCGCCTTTGCTCTGCCCAATCTTGTCAGACCTCGGAAGCTAAGCAGGGAGGGGCCTGGCTGGTACCTGGATGGCAGACCGTTTGGGAACACCAGGCCTGGTGTTCCCAAACACTACTTCCCTGTGGTGAGTGAGTGGCTGGTGGTGGTCGCTGATGGCGCAGACTGATTGCCACGCTTTCCATCACAGAGTATGGAGTGAATGAATAATGCAAGAAATTTTAAAGCAACTTTGAGCATCTGGAAAAGCGCTATATAAAACGAATGCATTATTATGATCAATTATTATTATTATTATTATTAATAAAAGTCATTAGAGTCCAACTGACATTAAATTTTGCTTTGTCTGAAAGTATATTCTACTACAGTCAAATCAACTATCACTACGATCAAAGACCAAGGTTCAAGTCGAACTTCAATAAGGGACAAGAAGAAATGGGAGGGAGACAAAAGCATTTAAATAAAACTTTTAAAGAACAATTTAACTGAAATAATAATTATCAAAAGTTTAGGGCCACACCTTAAACACCCCCTAAAAATGGAAACAGATGTAGCAAAGCAAAGTAGCCGAGAGTTTTTGATCGATGTGAACCACAGAGTGATTGGTTCATATTAGTCTCTCACGAACTCTGGATTTGAAAAGAAATATTCAACCTGTGGAAGTTTTTGTCTTAATTACTGCTTGCTAAAGCATTCTAAAATATTGTTTTCTGAAGTAAGGCCTTCAAAATTGTTTATGCCAGCTCTTATCAATAGGGCCAGTTCAAACCGTTAAAAACTACCAGCATCAGCAGTACAGTAGTGGACAACAGTAAGTTATGAATTATCAGTTCCAGTATTAGCAAGTTCTCTGATATGACGGTGCCAACCATTATACACACATGTACATATGTTAACATTGGACATGTATGTATTCTCTTATCCAAAAGTGACGTTAAAACAACTGTATAAGAAGCACAGTCACGGTGTGCTACTCAGACTCCATTTTTTAGATGCAGACTTTTCAGTGTGAGGTGCTGGATTATCATTAAAGGACTTCATTGAACAAAACTCCTATTTCATGGTTTCCTTGGTCTCAGATGGAGAAGATCAACAATTAAGATTGACAATTTGGTAGTGTGAGGATGGTTCATTGTTCCTCCGAGACTAAGGTAAAACCCTTTTATAACTAAGAATCAGGAGAGAAAGGAAACTTTGAAAAAGCACTCTAAGTAGTTGTAGTAGATGGCGGTGCAAAAGGTAAACCCAGTGAGTTGATGGTGACAACGCTACAGGAGTCTCCGTAGAGGCCCTCAACCTAAGCGACACACGTGTACACACAAGGAGGTGCAGGTAACCACCTTTTCTAAAAACATACCTATTGGCTTAAGTACTGTCCAACAGAGGTTTCGTTGTGGATGGCGGTAGGGCCCTTATGCTCTGATGTATGAATGTGTATGAGTGAGACGTCGAGTTTAAAACAAGGTATGGTTTATGCTTATAGCCATAGAGATAAGACATAGGCCTAGAGATAATTATATAGAGATAAAGAAAGCAAGAAAATAATGTTTACAATCCTTCCATGTTTTATACTTTTTTCACGAGAGAAGACCAAAAAGTATAGGTGGAATATAATTATCCGAATTAATTAACGTAAAATTATCCAGTGTTTACTTTGGCACTTTAAAATATTCAAAAAGTTAGGCGGAACATCAAAACCTGTCAAGATATCCGTTGAAATTACTGCTAAATTATCCAGACATTGCAATCTGTCAAAATAGATATTATAATGCCTGTTCAAATGACGTTCGAACCTGTAACTGAAGTAATGATCAAATTTGCTAAAAAAACTCAAACGTAAAAGCTTAGACGTAAGTATTAATAACGGAAAAAACAAGCACTAAAGAATGTAACACTAAGCTTTGTTGATATTCAAATATTGTCCAATACTTCACTCGTCTAGGTCTTCAAAAAGAGTAAAATCGAGCATGTTTATATCCGTGTATATGGCTCATGGCAGTATATTTGTTTTGATAATGCTACTGTGCATAATTGTACCATGTACAATTATGTAGATGTTTCAACGTAAATGTAGAAACAAATGTTGCTATATTCTCCTAGTTTTAATCTTGTCCCAAGCCAAGATGAAGAGGTCTCCAGTGGAAATTGAAGAATAGAGTTGTAATATGAATTCTTTCTGACTAAAACGATGGCCTCACCAATTGTTATAGTGAGTATTTTTGTGTTCAGTTCGTTCCGGTAATCCATTTCGGTGTTGCGCTATAGGATAGTGCTCCTGCTCAATCTAATCCGAGTCTGTGTTGTGGGGACCACCAATTCATTTTCTCATAGGAGAGGTGTGGTTTACGATTGTCCATAGCCGTTTATTGGGCGCTACAAATGTCTCTCATGCGTCTGCACGTAGCCATAGCCAATCGTATCATGGTATCAGATGACGCATGACGTACCCGCTGTAAACTTTTGAGCTAAACTATTTAGAACACGTTCTAAAGCTTGATCGAAAGATGGTCTGCTGCTGTCATGTTGGATCCGTAAATAAACTACAAGCTTCCGTATGTCGAATAGCGCGTCATCGTCTTACCGTCCCTCCTCGTTCTGTGATTGGTCCCCAAATCCATGTGAAGATTTCGGCCATGGTCTCCGCCAGGCTATAACGCGCACAGGTTGTCAGTGAAATAAACCAATCAGCAATTAGCGGACGTGACAGCTGTAGTCCAACTCACAAAATATGAACTGAATATAAACTGACGAGAATGCGGAGGCAAAATCCTCGACTACTTCATTCATGATTAGTTTTTACAAATAATTTTCAGTCACTGTTGACTGAACTAACAACATAGCGGTGCAGCGAGTGACGTAACCTTGTCAATTCTCTGTGACGGTCGTAATTGGTTCGACTAGGCCTTGGCCACCAATCAGCCACTTGTTTAGCGTGTATGTCCAGACCCACCTTCTTTCACGCAGAAAATAAGTGGGTGTGGTTTACCAGGCTAATTATTATGTGGGGCTGCGCCAGAGAATAAACTTCTCTGGCGAAAATAGAGACTGAAGCTGCGCTACAGTTTAACTAGAGCAGTTCAACTAGAGCAACCAGATGGTAATAACATTAACTTTAAAATCCCTTTGGTAATTTATAAATGAAGAAAATGGCTGTGTCAAACTTTCTGTATCAGCAGTTCCAGAAAGGAATAATCCAAGGCCTTGGATTATGGCATTTTTAATGCCTTGGACTTTGTCATAAAAAATATTGCAAACTCATTGCACTTAGATGTAGAGATTAGTTCTAAGGGCAGTGAAACTGGAGGGTTAGTTAATCTGTTTACTGTGGAAAACAGAACACGAGAATTGTTTCTGCAGTTTGCGATGATTTTAGAGAAGTACTTCTCCCTTTCTCCAAGCACAATCTGGTTGAACTCACAAAGCACTTCTTTATATATCTCAAAATGAACCTGGAGCTTTGACTTGCGCCATTTCCGTTCGGCTTTTCAGCACTCCCTTTTCTGTGCCCTGACCGAATGTTCACTTCTCCAAGGTGCCTTTTGTCTATTGTTAACCATTTTACCTTGACAGGACCAATAGTATCCAAAACATTTAAGACGCTTGATGTGTAGTAGTAGTAGTAGTTAGTAGTAGTAGTAGTAGTAGTAGTAGTAGTAGTAGTAGTAGTAGTAATTGTAGTAGTAGTAGTAGGAGTAGGAGTAGTAGGAGTATGAGTATGAGTAGTTATTTAGTAGTAACTTTTGTCTCTCTGCAGTGCCCATCGTTCCAACCTTTCTGTACTCCATTGAACACCCGGTGAATGCCTCCAGAGGGACCCAGCGCTCGCCGCTCGCTCTGCCTCGCCCTACTGCACCTGTCCTGGGCCCGGGCCACAATGTCACGCCCTCGGCCGGTTCCCCCTGGGCCCTCTGTCCAGCAGCAACAGCAGCTCCAACTCACCTGTGAGTGAAGAAACTAGGGATGCTCCGATATCCAATACAAGAAAAAATACCATCTTGGGTATTGGCTACACATATCCGATACTGAACCTATGTCATTTGTGAGCATCATATCCACGCTATTTATTTAATATTTACTCATTCACCTACGACTGTATCTCTCTGGCTTTATCTACTGTTCTAAACTCTGTATATATAGAACTTTGTGGAACGCAGATGCTCAAATAAAAAAGATGAATTGAATTGAATTGAATTGAATTTGAAGCTCAGAACCTGGAGAATTTAATCACAGAGTCAGTTTTAACTTCCACAATGTATTCTTGATCACCGCGCAAAATGCCATGGCTAGCAACAGCATGCTAAAGCTAGCGGGAGCATGGTAAAGCTAACAGGAACTAATCATAGTCAGAGACTATGAGAGAAATACCTGAAGTAGCCGAATAAATAAAATCGACCACTGCTGGACTTAAGTATTTGTGTTTTAGTTCATGGAATGCTGTTAAAGTGTCACTGATATGAGATATTTTTAATGATGGAGAAGAAGAGCTTATTTGTATAAAGCTCTTTCACAGACATGGTCACAGTCAAAGTACTTTACATGAGACAATTTTACATTCACTCCATCCTCGGTGGTGGTAAGTTTTACTGGTATTGAATTCATTTACAATTGTTCATTCTTAAAATACCACTTTGCTATTAACATTAAATAAAAAAATACAGTTCATTCATTTAAAACCTCCTTCCTGCCTGACAGAGAAAACCCAGGGTGTGAGTGGTGGGTGCACAAGCAACCTGGACTGCAGCGCCAACCTCCAGGCGCTCGGGCCCAGAGTCCGCAGGAGACAGTCAGATTTGGAGACACAAATGCGCAGAGCGCAAGCAAAGCAGACAGAAGGCAGCAGAGGCAACGTGCCAGTGCCACTGCAGACCAGGGCACCTAAAGAAATACATTTGGATTACTAACTAAAACTAAACCTGGATGAGAACTGAGGAGCTACAAAAGACAGGGGAAACGCTTAAGGTGCCTCAAGGCGCACTCCAAGGCTGTCTTGAAGGGGCATTTTGACAGGACTAGACCAGTTTGAGTCACTTGAGACCAGTTCATTAAGGGAGGGTCAGCCCCACAAGTTTGTGTTTCAAGTGCCATTAGGGTAAAGCAGTCTGGGTCGCTATGGGAGTGGCCAAGGACATTTATAAGCATGTGGCAACAACCACGGCCTGTGATACTGTGCTTTAGTCCTGTATCAAACACCTTTGTATATGCAACATTTGGCCATTAGCTGGGGCAGAGCATTGATCTACAAAAAACGTACTTACATACTGTAATTACTTATGTAATTATTCTGTATTATGCCTCTTTTATTGAACAGCGATAGAAAAATTGTATGTAAATGTTTTCCAAGACTAATTTATAAAATAGACTTTAATATACCCTGCCCATGTCTGATTGGCCTCACTGTTCAAAACTCTCCCTAGATTCTTAGGTATGTTTTAACTGTGCCAATATGCTTTTACCTCAACAAGGAAACACTTACAGCAAGAATTTGATCTATTTTCATATTATTTGTCTGCACCTTTCGGATGAGATTTTCCGAGTAGCGGATATGCGCTATGCGTCTCCGGCAATTGTGAGAGGGCGTCGCAAGAGGAGGTGACTGATGTTACAAGTGAATTTCTCCATTGTGAGATCAATAAAGGCTTATCTTACCTTAAGTAGTTACTCTTTTAGTCCTGATTTAGCCCTGCCTCATTTAGTCCTTGTCTCGTGCTCCACAGCGCTGCCTGGAGGACATTTCGTCGCTGGAGCAGGAGAACTTTAAAGTGGGGGCTCTGCTCGCGTCCAAAGCTCTGGTGGAGCTCATCGCCAGCCCCATTGTGGGCCCCCTCACCAACAGGTAACAAACACTGCAGAGAGTTGACAAACAACGCGGTCTCTACGGGGCAGATGCCGGTTGGGAGAGAGAAGGTTTGTATGTCTGACACGGCACTCAAATGCAAACCTACAAGAGCCAGATTCATATTCCAGCTCTGATGTCAGTCCGGGATCGATAAAGCTTAAACCGTTCGGGAGGACGCACTTTTGGACCAACATTTGCTGCTAACTCAACAACTCATTCCATATTTATTACATATTCTCCTGGTCCTTTTCTGTGTTTCTCGTTAAAGTGAATGTCTACGCGCTCGGGTAAGCCGCCATGCTAGACGGACCGCGCCTTCCTCTGATTGGTTTATCCGCCTGCCAATCACGCCCTTCAGAAGTCGAGATCCTCCTCTGTAAATAAATGGGAAAGTGCATGGCTGACATGTTGTGTTTGCAGGATTGGCTTCCACGTCCCGATGTTCGTGGGCTTCCTGGTTTTGTTCTCCTCCACCCTCAGTGAGTCTCTCTGCACCATGTTCAATTGAGTTTGACTGGGTTTGACTCGCTTTGACCCGGTCTGACCCGGTGTTCCGTTGCAGTGTACGCGTTCTCACAGACCTACATGCTGATGTTCGTGGCACGCTCGCTGCAGGGCGTCGGCTCCGCTTTGACCTTCGGTCCAGGTACAAGACCAAAGTAGTAAAAAAATACTGCTACTGTTACCTGGACTGCAGTAACGCGTGTTTCCGCAGGTCTGGGTCTGCTGGCCAGCGTGTTCCCTGATGACAAGGAGAGGGGCGGGGCCATGGGCTTGGCTCTGGGCGGACTGGCGCTGGGGCTTCTCTGTGAGACTCATGTTTAAGTCTTACTCTGAGGGTTAGGGGTCACTCAGGGGCCAAAGTACAGTGGGAGGAAAAGGTATGTGAACCGTTTGGAATATCTCACATTTCCGCCTAAATTGGTCATAAAATTTGGTCTGATCTTCATCAAAATCACAAGAATGAGTCAACAGTTTCTGCTTAAACCAATACCATCAAAGCATTAAACCTTTAAAGCATATCTTAAAATAACAGCATCACATTCAAAGGAAAATAATAGGAAACGGACCATTGTTTACAGTGATCACGTTAATTTGATTAACTGCACTGTGTTCCAAATGATTATGCAAATTGTATTTCAGTGTCACAAAGATAAAAAATAAAAAAGTTTTCAATGAAACTCATGGATGGTATTGTGTCTCAGCGCTCTTTGAATCACTGACATCAATCTCAGACGCTTGTGATAATTAGTTGTCAGGTAAGTCCAGTTAAGGGAAAAACTACTGAAAAAGGACGTTCCACATTATTAAACAGACCACCATTTTCAAGCAATATGAGAAAGAAAAAGGATCTCTCTGCTGATGAAAAGCGTGGAATAGTTGAATGCCTGGACTAGGTATGAAAGCCTTCGATATTTCATGAAAGATTCAGTGTAATCATCGTACTGTTAAGAGATTTGTGGCTGTGTAATGGTGCAAATGTGAAAGCACGCACGGACAGCTTAGAAGACAAAAATAATTAATGGACAGGATATTTAATGAGGTTTTGTCACCCGGGTTACACAAGGGAAGCTTTATGCCACACCTCAGTGATTGGACTTCAGGTTGGCTCACACCTGACTCTAAATGTCTGCATAAACTTGTCTAATTAGCGCTTGGAGAATCCTTAGCCAGGGGGTGTACTCACTTATTCCACGCTGTCCTGTGAATGTTTACATGTTATGGCCAATAAAAATATGATAAAATGTAAATGTTTGGGTGGTAGTTTAAGCAGTAACTGTTTACTCATTTTTTGTGATTTTAATAAAGATCAGACCACATTTTATGACCAATTTAGGCAGAAATGTAAGAAATTCCAAAGGGTGTACTCACGTTTTCCTCCCACGGTAGTTTAGTGGTTTGCCTTAAGCCAAACAGAATGTCAGGATCCATTCATCTTCAGTTTCTTCGTGCGTCTCATTACAGCATAGTTTAAGTCGTTATGATTTCAGCATCTGTCTCTGTAAAGTCCTTGAAAAACTCCATCATAGATCAATAACGCTGTTGTGTTGCAGGTGGGCCTCCATTTGGCAGCGTCATGTACGAGTTTGTGGGGAAGAGCGCCCCCTTCCTGGTGCTGGCGGGGCTGGCTCTGCTGGATGGAGGTGTGTGGTCGGTGCTTGTCCGTGATGTGCACTCACTCTCTGGTGTTTGTTTGTAACGTGAGGAGAAATTATATTTCTCTCAAGGATGAGAGAAATATAATTTCAAACCATTCACATGGTTTGACAAATAAAAAATCTTGAATCTTGAATCTCTCTGGTGTTTGTCCATGACGTTAGCTCACTCTCTGGTGTTGTCTGTGACGTTAGCTCACTCTCTGGTGTTTGTGACGTGAGCTGACTCTCTGGTGTTTGTCTGTGACGTGAGCTCACTCACTGGTGTTGTCTGTGACGTTAGCTCACTCTCTGGTGTTTGTCTGTAACGTTAGCTCACTCACTGGTGTCTTACGTTAGCTCACTCTCTGGTGTTTGTCTGTGACGTTAGCTCACTCTCTGGTGTTTGTCTGTGACGTGAGCTCACTCTCTGGTGTTTGTCTGTGACGTGAGCTCACTCTCTGGTGTTTGTGACGTGAGCTACTCTCTGGTGTTTGTCTGTGACGTGAGCTCACTCACTGGTGTTTGTCTGTGACGTTAGCTCACTCTCTGGTGTTTGTCTGTAACGTTAGCTCACTCACTGGTGTTTGTCTGTGACGTTAGCTCACTCTCTGGTGTTTGTCTGTGACGTGAGCTCACTCTCTGGTGTTTGTCTGTGACGTGAGCTCACTCTCTGGTGTTTGTGACGTGAGCTGACTCTCTGGTGTTTGTCTGTGACGTGAGCTCACTCACTGGTGTTTGTCTGTGACGTTAGCTCACTCTCTGGTGTTTGTCTGTGACGTAGCTCACTCTCTGGTGTTTGTCTGTGACGTGAGCTCACTCTCTGGTGTTCTGTGACGTGAGCTCACTCTTGTTTCTTGACGTAGCTACTCTGGTGTTCTGTGACGTGAGCTCACTCTCTGGTGTTTGTCTGTGACGTGAGCTCACTCCTGGTGTTTGTCTGTGACGTAGCTCACTCTCTGGTGTTTGTCTGTGACGTGAGCTCACTCTCTGGTGTTTGTCTGTGACGTTAGCTCACTCTCTGGTGTTTGTCTGTGACGTGAGCTCACTCTCTGGTGTTTGTCTGTGACGTTAGCTCACTCTCTGGTGTTTGTCTGTGACGTGAGCTCACTCTCTGGTGTTTGTCTGTGACGTGAGCTCACTCTCTGGTGTTTGTCTGTGACGTTAGCTCACTCTCTGGTGTTTGTCTGTGACGTGAGCTCACTCTCTGGTGTTTGTCTGTGACGTAGCTCACTCTCTGGTGTTTGTCTGTGACGTAGCTCACTCTCTGGTGTTTGTCTGTGACGTGAGCTCACTCTCTGGTGTTTGTCTGTGACGTGAGCTCACTCTCTGGTGTTTGTCTGTGACGTGAGCTCACTCTCTGGTGTTTGTCTGTGACGTAGCTCACTCTCTGGTGTTTGTCTGTGACGTGAGCTCACTCTCTGGTGTTTGTCTGTGACGTAGCTCACTCTCTGGTGTTTGTCTGTGACATTAGCTGACTCTGGTGTTTGTCTGTGACGTGAGCTCACTCTCTGGTGTTTGTCTGTGACGTTAGCTCACTCTCTGGTGTTTGTCTGTGACATGAGCTCACTCTCTGGTGTTTGTCTGTGACGTGAGCTCACTCTCTGGTGTTTGTCTGTGACATGAGCTCACTCTCTGGTGTTTGTCTGTGACGTGAGCTCACTCTCTGGTGTTTGTCTGTGACGTGAGCTGTCTCTGGTGTTTGTCTGTGACGTGAGCTCACTCTCTGGTGTTTGTCTGTGACGTGAGCTCACTCTCTGGTGTTTGTCTGTGACATGAGCTCACTCTCTGGTGTTTGTCTGTGACGTGAGCTCACTCTCTGGTGTTTGTCTGTGACGTTAGCTCACTCTCTGGTGTTTGTCTGTGACGTGAGCTCACTCTCTGGTGTTTGTGTGTGACGTGAGCTCACTCTCTGGTGTTTGTGTGTGACGTGAGCTCACTCTCTGTTCTGTTTGTGTTTCAGCGCTGCAGCTGTTTGTCCTGCCACCCTCGCTTATCTCTCCACAGGTCAGTGTCCGTCTACATGCTTCAGTCTCCATCTGAGTGCGCTTAACCATGACATCAATCTCATTTGGTGTTTTGTGTTGGTGCAGAGCGCCACAGGGACGCCCTTACTCACTCTGCTGAGGGACCCCTACATCCTCCTGAGCGCAGGTACCTCCACAAACTACAGTCAGGTACCTCCACAAACTACAGTCAGGTACCTCCACAAACCACAGTCAAGTACCTCCACAAACCACAGTCAAGTACCTCCACAAACCACAGTCCGGTACCTCCACAAACTACAGTCAGGTACCTCCACAAACCACAGTCAAGTACCTCCACAAACCACAGTCAAGTACCTCCACAAACCACAGTCCGGTACCTCCACAAACTACAGTCAGGTACCTCCACAACCACAGTCCGTACCTCCACAAACTACAGTCAGGTACCTCCACAAACTACAGTCAGGTACCTCCACAAACCACAGTCGTACCTCCACAAACAGTCGTACCTCCACAAATACACAGACTCACAAACCACAGTCAAGTACCTCAACAAACCACAGTCCGGTACCTCCACAAACTACAGTCAGGTACCTCCACAAACCACAGTCAAGTACCTCAACAAACCACAGTCAGGTACTCAACAAACCACAGTCAGGTAACTCAACAAACCACAGTCAGGTACCTCCACAAACCACAGTCCGGTACCTCCACAAACCACAGTCAGGTACCTCCACAAACCACAGTCAGGTACCTCCACAAACCACAGTTAGGTACCTCCACAAACCACAGTCAGGTACCTCAACAAACCATAGTCAGGTACTGCCACAAACCTCCCAAAACGCAATGCAAGTGTATTTATTAACAAAAAAGTATTGGGCTTGGTCCAGGGAGTGGCTCCAGAGCAAGCAGGGGTACGAAAGGAAAAAAGTCAAGAGTCAAAAAATAGAATTTGGCAAAAGTCAAAGATCACTGAATATCTGTCTGAGGTCTTTGTATTGCAGTGAGAAGCAATTGGAGCCAGGTGTGCCTGCTCTTTTGCTCGGAGTCCACTCTCTTCCAGGACCAAGCCTAAAAGAAAAACAAAAGAGCCGCAAGAGGAAAACAAAACATGCACATATGGCCAAAACATAACACAGCTTATAACAAGGATCTCGCTCACCCATGGCTTTACTATTTTTACATGCGCTTCATAAGTCACATTTTAGAGACATTTTCTTTGGTGCTAAAGATTTTGAACAGAATCTGCAAACTTTTAGGTTCATAAAGTAGAGTTTAAGAGCAGAATTAAAGTAATTTTTGTTCAAATAGCATAATGAGACAAGCCTCTTTGATGCATAAGCTCTCTTTCATAAAAGTACCTCATCATTTAAAAAGGTAGGAGACCCAATATGTAATTGATACAAGTGCTTTGTCTTTCAGGTCATGTGAAGATACAGGAGTGTGTTTGGTCAAAACATATGATGCGCTTAAAGTTAACGCTTTAATTTTGACAGCCCTATACTGTCACAAACCACTGTTCATGGCATCAGGTTCTACATGGTTGTGGATTAATGCTTTGGATTTTTCAGTCACTAAGTTTTCAGCACACAAATAAAAGGATTTTACGTTCAGCTTTAGACGCTGCAGGCAGGATAAAATAAATGTTGGGATATCTGTAGAAGATTACTGACATAAATATGAGGAAAACATGTACTGCAAGTTTTCTGTCAGTTTATGTTTTTAAATTCAGAACCAGGTTTAAATGTGTTTAAAAGTGGTTTTATTTTGTGACATATTAGTTCAAAATATTTGCCTTGTTTTTTTTTTCAGGAATTAGATCTGTCAAAATCCTCGTGTGAAAAAATCTTCCAAATGTAGTTGAGTCGGAGCCTGTAAAGTGTGGAGTCTGTAGAAGCGACTAAAGTGGAGATGTTTTTAAAGAGTGGAATGAAAACCTCATTTAAAGAACACGGCCCTAAAAAATTGTCCTTTTGTCTACACATGCTCCCTGTGTATATTTCTCCTGTCTTCAGCCGCTGCTGTCTCCCACAAAGGAAATTACCATATTTGGATTACGGTGTCATCTCGGTCACAGACTTCCGTGCTACACGTGAATACCAAACATGTCAGTATTTGTGAATGAATGAGCGGGGGAAAGACCAGGGAGCGCCACAGCCATGTTGGAGTTACTTCCTGGATAAATCTCCAGCTCAAAGCGACAAAACGTCAAAGAATAAACATCGTAAAGAGAGAGGAGAATCCACAATGTGTAACAAAACTACAGCTTTAACCTGGGACTAACCCTTGTGTCCAGGGCTCTGTGCTTCTCTAACATGGCGGTGGCGATCCTGGAGACCACTCTGCCCCTCTGGATGATGGAGACGATGTGCCCCCCCAGTGGCAGCTTGGTATGTTACATTATGCATGTCTTATTTAAAGTGCATATGACACACATGAGACACACATGATTTTTGCTAAAACATAGTTAACACAATTTTACTTAAGATTTCTTTAGTTTGGCCATTTTTGTATTTTTTATAGTTTCACTTCCTTATTGGACACCGACAGGAAGTGACATAGATGAAGGCAAACAATTTTGTGGCCGTGCAACCATAGATGGGAGCAACATCCAGGAATGTTTGCTGAGCCATGAGAGTTAAAAGTTGCATTGGTGTGTATGTGGGAACAGGGATAATTTCTCACTCTGAGGATAAAATCTATTTGTTTATTTTTTGTTTTTGTTTATTTGGCCAGGACAGTACATGGTTGTAGCCTTAGGCTAATTTGCATCTGTTGTCCCCCACTCGCACTCTCAAACACACTCCCATTCATCCTGGCTTATTATACATGTTTTAGTGGTAGGGGAAACCGGAGTACCCGGAGAAAACCTACACAGACACAGGGAGAACATGCAAACTCCACTCTTCATCTAAACACCCCAATGACTGTTCTAAAGCCTTTGACAATGTGTTGTTGTGTTTCAGGTTTTACCTACCTTCCGGCCAGCGTGTCGTACCTCGTCACCACAAACCTATTTGGGTACCTGGCCAACAAGATGGGACGGTCAGTTCCCTTTTTCCCTATTAGAGCTAAGATCAAGCCCAAAAAATCAAGCCCGACCCGAGCCTGTGGGCATAAAGGCCGATTTGGGCCCGAGCAATCAACTTGAACCCAATGTGAATAATTATATATTTAATGGCCGGTCAGAGCCTGAGCGCAGTGCATTCAGCCACAGCACCCAGAGGAGCGAGCCATGTGTGAGAAGTAGCCTAGATGGGCCGAGTTTGGCCCCCGGGCCGTAGTTTGCCCACCTCTGTCCTATAGCCATTAGCATGAGCCTGCTCAATGTATTTTTCCCATAACTGTTAGCCATAGTCTGCTCTATGTACTTTTCCTATACCCGGTCGCATTATCCTGCTCAATGTACTTTTCCTATAGCCGTTAGCATTAGCCTAACGTCCAGTGGAGTATTGGGCAAGGGCTGTGGCACTGAGGATGGTATCGAGGTGTTCCCTTACCGTCCTTTCCTCCCAGGGCTAGCGTGAAGTCATCCTTTCCCTCTGAGCGGGACTAAGTTGACGTTGACCATGCTACGCCGCATCTATGCTATAGATGCTAACGTGACTCGAGTAGCACTAGTCTGTTGTCATCTGCGGCTAGCTTATCAACACTCAGTAGCAAAGAAGCGTCGTCCCCTGGTGCTGTTGCTTTCCACATCCTCGCTCTTCAGTCCTGGCTGACATTTTGAAGTCCATCACAGAGTCCTTCCCTGCTGGCACTGCGGCTGAAGATGCCTCACTCAGTGGCCTCGCTATTATGAGTGTCAGCTCAGCACAGAAAGTTCCGAGATGCTACTACTCTGGATGTCCAGTCTCCAGCACCAGTGAAAGTTAGTTGTCAATTTCATGCCCGTTACACCTAAAAGCGCAAAGTTCTTCCTCATTTTGACACCGCCTGTTCATGTGCCATGATGGATAGTATTATGCCAAGCCGTTTGAAGCCAAGAAGTAGCCTAGATGGGCCGAGTTTGGCCCCCGGGCCGTAGTTTGCCCACCTCTGTCCTATAGCCATTAGCATGAGCCTGCTCAATCAATGTATTTTTCCCATAACTGTTAGCCATAGTCTGCTCTATGTACTTTTCCTATACCCGTTCGCATTATCCTGCTCAATGTACTTTTCCTATAGCCCTTAGCATTAGCCTGTTCTATGTATTTTCCCCATAGCCATTAGCATTAGCCTGCTCTATGTACTTTTCCTATAGCCGTTAGCATTAGCCTGCTCTATGTACTTTTCCCATAGCCGTTAGCATTAGCCTGCTCTATGTACTTTTCCCATAGCCGTTAGCATTAGTCTGCTCTATGTATTTTCCCTATAGCTGTTGACGTCCCTGCAATGTCTCTGAGACCTGTCGGCACTGTTAAAGGAACAGGCCACCGATTTTCCATACTGAGTGTGTTCTTACCTGAGCTTAGACGAGTTGATATCGGTCTGGCCTTTGTGTGTGCGCTCAGTCACACTGAAAGACCAAAGATGATGTTCGCAAAAAAAAGTGTGAAGAAAGTGTGAGCGCCACCGGTTCTCGGTTCCGAGTCCCTGGTGCCCGAGGCCGGTCCCCGCACCCAGGTGGACTTTCCTCGCTTCAGGTCCCAGCCCGCATTAGCCCGCTGATTATATGCCAGGTGCCAATAGTCTCCCTCTGTGCCAAACGTCCAGTGGAGTATTGGGCAAGGGCTGTGGCACTGAGGATGGTATCGAGGTGTTCCCTTACCGTCCTTTCCTCCCAGGGCTAGCGTGAAGTCATCCTTTCCCTCTGAGCGGGACTAAGTTGACGTTGACCATGCTACGCCGCATCTATGCTATAGATGCTAACGTGACTCGAGTAGCACTAGTCTGTTGTCATCTGCGGCTAGCTTATCAACACTCAGTAGCAAAGAAGCGTCGTCCCCTGGTGCTGTTGCTTTCCACATCCTCGCTCTTCAGTCCTGGCTGACATTTTGAAGTCCATCACAGAGTCCTTCCCTGCTGGCACTGCGGCTGAAGATGCCTCACTCAGTGGCCTCGCTATTATGAGTGTCAGCTCAGCACAGAGAGTTCCGAGATGCTACTACTCTGGATGTCCAGTCTCCGGCACCAGTGAAAATGAGGTGTTAGTTGTCAATTTCATGCCCGTTACACCTAAAAGCGCAAACTTCTTCCTCATTCTGACACCGCCTGTTCATGTGCCATGATGGATAGTATTATGCCAAGCCGTTTGTGTCATAAACTATGGCAAGCCATATGTGTCAACATTTTTGACAAGCTCTGCTGTGGAGCAGCAGCTTCTGACGACGACGTGTCTGATTGGTCGCCTGTTTAAGTCCCTTATCTGTCGACTACTGATAACGGTGTGATGAGATCGGCTGTTTTCACTGCTTCAATGGCTGTTGGCAGTGGGGCTTGGGTGGCTTTGCTAGTCGAGATAGCTCGTCTCACCACTCGACTGTTAGATACAGGTGTGCGCGTGAGGCCCTTGCCGGCTCACAGAACTCTGCACTCAGTCAGAGGCGCGGCCAGCTCACGTCGCCACAATCTAAGCGGTGCCAGTCCTCAGCGGTGATTGGCCGACTGTTAGGATTGCTGGTGGCTGTCAGACGGTGGTGATTATTTGTGTTTAACCTTGTGTTTGTTTTTCACTAATAGTATACCTCCCTCACCCCAGCTCGAGGCCACACCACCACAGTTCAAATTCAACAACTACTTCTAGTATTTTTGTGTTTAATTGTAAATAAACTCTGCCTTAGGGCTGTTGGACCCACACTGACTGTCTGGCTTTGTCATTGAAGCTTACCTGTAGTCTAAAACACCTTGCTAGTGTTACACTTGGATGGTGACTGCACTCCTCACCCAGCCTGTGGGCCTCTGCCTTACTGACACATTGGTGGTTGTCAGGGTGCATGTCGGCCCCGGGCTCGCTCCAATCGCTCGAGTCCATGCCCACTGGGAGTACATCGGTCTCCTCGGCTTCGCGATGGCTTATGCATCAGCGAAAGCCTAAAGGGCTGAAGCAACATTATGAAATATAAACCCCAGGTACCTAATGTAACTATGGTTCTATGAATATGTTTAGCTTCGGGCCCAACAGGCATGTCCTCTTCTCCGACGGCTAAGTTCAAAGGAGCAGAGTGTTGTGCTAGGTTCCCTTTTATAGGACCTGGGGTGTGCCAGGCTCATAGGGTGATTCGAGCCGTTAGATCGTTTGATCTTCTCAGGCGGGAAGCAGAGCTTCCAATAGATTATGCATCAGCGAAAGCCTAAAGGGCTTCGCAACATATTCATAGAACCGTAGTTACATTAGGTAACTGGGGTATTTTCTAAGCGGATAAAAAGAGGTACTATATTGTAAGGCGTAATAACACCTCAGGAGCACTTCGACATCTGTGCAGTAATAAATTCACTCCTAAAGAATTCTGAAGATATTACTGCGCGGAAGTCGAAGTGCTTCTAAGGTGTTATTACGCCTTACAATATAGTACCTCTTTTTATCCGTTTAGAAAATCAACATGTTTAATTTTGTGTGACTATACTTGGATCTATACTACTCGCGTAACCATATATATTTAAATAGGGAAAACAAGGAAGAGCATGGTCACTTCTAACTTCACCTCCGTTTGGGTCCATAGGAATATGCTGGGAGAGGGTTAATGCTAACAACATCTTTGGTCTTTTAGCGTGACTGAGCGCCAGTGTTGGGTGTAACGAGTTACAAAGAAACGCGTTACACTAACGAAACTACTTTTTCCGAGAAAAAGTAGAGTAACACGTTAGCTACCGACAATTTAATAACGTAATGTCGTTTATTTTTCGATCCGGCGCAACGTTACTTTTTATCTACCATGGGCAGATGCGACCATGACAACGCAAGTTGCGTAGGCCCCCCGCAGCCGCAAAGGCCCCGCATCTCCGTCAAACTACGGTGTTGTTTTGCTTGTGAATCAACGCTTTATTACCGCGACAGGCTCTCTGACAGCGCTCACTCACCGCCTGCTTTGTCACATATAACACCAAAACAGAGCAATCTGCTGAAGTGGATGAGCCGGAGAGACCTACCGCCTTCCCCCCATCACTCCCAAGGCGCGAGCGCTTCTCCCCTTCACGTCCCCGCTTGGCTGTCTGTCTCCCGGTGTTCGCCTCCCCTCCTGAGCGGCTGCATTTCACCCGTGTCCCGGGCGCTGCTCTCATGTTTTCTCTGCGCAGACTCGAGGCTGCATCGGCCACACTCTCATTTAAACTCTCTTCTTATTGTCTCTAGCGGAGTATCAGGATAGTAGTGTGGTGAATAGACAAGAGTAAAAAGCCGTTCTACGTGACCTTTTTGTCTCAAAGAGGAGTTGAATCCACACGGTTCTCATGAGCACAGTTACTTTCAGTAACGCTAGTTCTCTGAATGTGTACAGTCTAAAACAAATTACTGTCAGGCTTATTCTCAGCGGTAAGACAGAAATAACCGTCAGGTGCAGGTTTCAGTTAGTTTTAAATCAGTAGTTCCCAAACTCTGGTTTGGGGACCAGAGGTGAAAGAATATGACCATTTGCCATTTACCATTTTAAAAAGTGGGGAAAATACACTAGTAGTAGTCCTGAATCCCAGTCTGACAGTGGCTTAGTGGTTAGTGGTTCTCACACAAAGGGGCAGGGCCTGAATTGAGGTCATTATGTTCCACAGCCCTGCACTACTGCACAGTGGAAATGTGTTTGACCGTAAACGGGTCACTCTTCGTCGAATAGCCATGGGATGCGTAGGTACTGTAGGGCCCCGTGTGGATTTTTGCTTAGGGCCCCAGAAGGGCCAGCACAAAAGGGACTCTAACCTGTGACATTTTATGTTACAAAAGTAACGAGTAACATAATAACTTACTTTCTTTAGAGCGTAACTAAGTAAAGTAACAGGTTACTTTTTATAAGAAGTAACGAGAAAAGTTACTTTTTAAAAGTAACTTCCCCAACACTACTGAGTGCACGCACAAAGACCAGACCAGTACGTATCAACTCGTCTAAACTCAGGTAAGAACATATCTCAGTATGGAAAATTGGAGGCCTGTTCCTGACAACATATTTTAATTTGGTTTTAGTTATAAACAAATATTTTAGTCTAGTTATAGTTGACTAAAGTAAGTACACATATTTTTCAAAGTCCTCTGCTTCATGGAGCTTCTCCAAATAAACAAAGTACAGAGCTGTTCCTTTGGGAGTTAATGTAAATGATATGAGGCTCTTTCAAACTGTCATTGGAAGTTTGGATGATTTTAGTCTCGTCTTTTCTTTATTTTAGTCATATTTGAGTCCATGAAAATATCTGGATATTTTAGTCATAGTTTTAGTCTCATAAACAACTTTTAATTTAGTTTTAGTCTAATTTTAGTCACAGAAATATTACTTTGACTGAGACTACCTTGAGACTTGGCTTATCTCCAGAGGACGCCTCTAACTAGTCTCCAACAAGTCTCTAGGCCGGTGAGATAGACCCTTTTATATTCGCGCATCAGTCCGAGTTGCGGAGACTGCCAATCAACTCTCTCTGGTGAGATAGGCCCTGCCTTTAATGATAAAGAAACCACAGGAATGAGAGAAATGTTGTAAACATGTCACACCTCCCCATCCTGTACTATAGGGACATCCTGTACTATAGGGCCATCCTGTACTATAGGGACTGGACTGGAGAGCAGAGCAGGTTTTGTATTTAGTCCCGTCCTAAAGGTGAATATTGATTGTAGTGTTTTGTGTTTGCAGGTGGCTGTGCATCTTGTTGGGGATGGTCGTGGTCGGAGTCAGTGTCTGCTGTGTGAGTAACTCAAATTTAGGGCTGGAGACCGTTACAATTTTTCAATACCAGTATTTTAATGATATGATACAGATACCTGAACAATACTTTTTTTGATACTTTAACCAAAATATTTGTCATGTACAACCAGAAAAAAGAACAATAATGATTTCCATGATAAAAGCACATAACATTAAACCTGGGTGTGTCTAAAGCAGTGGTTCCCAGAGTGGGGTTCGGGGTCCCCTGGGGTTATGGGACAATTAAGTGGGGGTCACAATAAAAAATGTTTCACATTTCTGACTTTGAATTGGATGTATTTGTGTTTGAAAACAGCATTTTAGTTAAATTAAGCCCAAATCAAAATACAGCCCATACTAACATTAAACCAGATTTTAAATGTTTTGCAGCTTAGATTATTCTAAACGCTAATTACATAATACAGACGGGGGCCTCGAGTTGTTGGTTGAGTCACTTTACGAGACAGTCATGTGACCTTAGTTCATCTGTGCTGAGAGAGAAGACGCTGGACTTCGGGACAGTTTTTGTTTCATGTGGAAAGGTCCAGCCGTTAACAAGAAACTGAGTCATGTTGCCATAGTTACCATTTTAAACTATGGGCTGCTCTGATTGGTCGTTTTTAAACATGTCTCTGCTCTGATTTGTCCAGGTGCCACTGGCGAAAAACATCTACGAATTGATTGGACCCAACGCTGGAGTCGGTGTGGCCCTAGGTCAGTGTGAAACCACATTTAAAGGGTCTGACGGTGTTAAAGGGACTGACAGTGTTAAAGAGACTGACCTGGTTAAAGGGAATGACACGGTTAAAGGGACTGATGGTGTTAAAGGGACTGACAGTTTTAAAGGGACTGATGGTGATGTGTTAAAGGGGCTGACAGTGTTGTGCTTCAGACGCTGTTAAAGGGATTATGTTTAATTATTTATTCATAGTTTAAACCAACCAAAGGTAACATATGGCTCAAGGTTTTAACAATACACATTGTTCGACATAAATTAAAATGATAATGTTTTTTTCCTTTCTTGGTTGCTACTTTTTATTATTTTAACACTGAGCTGACCTACTTTCTGCACGCCACTGCGCGTGTGACGTCACGAAGCGAGTGTCCGAATCGCCAACAGAATGCAGTGCACTATATAGTCTACTATATAGTGCGGGCCTATGTAGTGAATGAGGGGTTAGGGACTAGGGTGGACATTCGGACACAGCCGTAGTCTGGAAGGGCGCATGATCTCAGCAATTTCCTGGTGGGCGTGATCGACAGACGGGATCAATCAATTAGAGAAACGCTGGATATGAAGCAGGAACAAGCTGCAGGAAGCATTTTCAAAACTGTTCTTATTCATGAGGATAGCTTCCAACGCTGTCTCTTCCTCCGGTTAAAAATTATTTAACACAGATGAAAGAGTAGAAGAAAACAGCGTATCAATCGCCATGCCGCCATCTTTAATGCTTTGGACGACTGTGGAGACAACTTTCGCCTTTCTGTCTGTGAGTGCTCCGATATGGGTACAATCAGGAAATGATTGGCAACTGCCCTGATGGTTCTTCTTAGTTCTTTTGAACAGAAAGGAGGAGCCACGCAAGACTGACGGCATTGTGTTAAAGGGTCTGACGCAGTTAAAGGGCCTGACGCAGCTGTCTTAAAAGGACTGACGTTGTTAAAGGGCCTAACGGTGTTGTGCAAAGGAAATGTGGGTATTGTGTTAAAGGGACTGACGGTGTTGTGTTAAAGGGGGGTATTATGTAAAATGGACTTTTTCAAGCTTTATATCATGTTATTATGTCATTCCCTCATTAAACACATGCCTGGAGTGTTGCCTTGGCTCATTCACATATTTTTGAGTAATCAGTAAAAACTTAGACGGCAGCCATTTTAGGTGTAGCTATGCCTCAGTCCTCCTAGGAACGCCCCCACCTCCTGGAGACGCCTCTGGACCTTTCGTCACCAGCCAAGCCACCAACCACTGCTCCTCAGCTCAGCAGAGCCCCCTCCCCGCACAGTAGTGTTGTTTAGATGCCACAGCAGTGTGCTGAAGGGGGCGTGTCAGAAAGCTTCTTAAAGAGACAGAGGCCTATTTCAAGACGTTCAGTAGAGCCATTTTGAGAGAGCAATTTTATTCAAGGCAGTTATTTTAATTTACTGCATATACAGAGCAACAGAAGGTTACGTCATCATTGTAGTATGCTATAGACTGGTGCTATGTGATTGAAAAAAGCATAATACCCCCTCTTTAAAGGGACTAACAGTGTTAAAGTGACTGACACGGCTAAAGGGACTGACGCTGTAAAAGGGCCTGACGCGATCATGTTAAAGGGCCTGTCGGTGTTGTGTTGCAGGGATGGTGGAGGCCGCAGTGATGCCGATCATGGCTCACCTCGTGGATATCCGTCACGTGTCGGTTTACGGCACAATCTTCGCCATCAGTGACGTGGCGCTGTGTATGGGTTTCGCCATCGGTAAATCAATCAATCCACACTTTTCAGAATCAGAAGATTATGATTATTATTGTCAGTGGTAACAAATAACACATAACCAGAAATAAGATGAATGTTTTAACATTTGATGGTGTGCTCCTCAGGTCCGCTGGCAGGGGGCGCTCTGGGGCAGGCCGTGGGGTTCCCGCTGCTAATGACCATCATCGGTGTCATAAACATCGTGTTCGCACCGCTCTGTTACTTCCTGCAAAATCCCCCCGCCGCAGAGGAGAAGATGGTATGAACCAAACACTTCAAATGTGACACCTGTGTGAAGTCGGCCCCTCCCATTCACTACAATTGTTCGAGCTTCGTTTGTGCTAAGTAAATGTGGAGCTCGAATCACCTGCCGGAGCATTAACCTGTGGTACTTGTTTTAGTGTATCTCATATCAGGACGTCTCTACTTAAAAAAAACAAAAACAAAAAAAACACACAACAGGTTTTGTTTAAATTCACCTTTGGCCTAGTTTTGGTCCAGACTCAGACACAGTTTGACTTGTTTCTTACGATTCCTTTTCTAATATCATGAAACAGTTTAAACGTTAGTCACATAGTCAAATGTGGCAATAATGTGGTGGATGCATATCCTATGACATCATACCGGCAGGACTGACCCAGGTGTTTGTGTCTCAGCCCATCGTGGACCAGGAGTTTGGGGTTCGAAGCTACAGCGCAGACGAAACCAAGCGCGAGTTTCCTCTGAGCGACTCCAGCGACAACGAAGCGATAGACCTCCGCCACATGGGGCAGCACTGAGCCTCCTCCAGTGTTGATACTTCCAAACCCAAAAACCCGCAGTGAAGATTTTTCCACCTGAGATCGTCTCTTCCCCTGATTTCAGCTTTTGTTAAATTATTTCCTCATTTGTTTACCCTGTGGCAGCTTAACGTGACTGTTCGTAGAGAATTGTTCTAAAATGAAGGCCTTCGGTGTCGTTCAAAAGCATTAGATTCACAGTGCCATTAAATCTGAAGAATCAAACGTTTTGCAGGTATTTGTTAAAAATCCCAAACACATCTTTATCACTGTGTCACACTTTGGGGTCATTTCCCGAGCAGCACACGCACAAATGTGTCCTGGTCGGAATCCGCCTCAAAAGCTTTGTTTCCAAAAAAGTGTGTATCATCTTTACCAGTGCTCATGAAGGCAGCATGAGCAGGAGCGTTCACTGAGCAGCGCCAGTGTTCACGTTATTATAGTTACCACCATAGGATAAGGCTGCCCACGAGGGCGCTCCATTGGTACAAAGAATGAAGTATCAGATTATTAGAATCCTGCGTTAGGTTTTGGCTACAGCAGAAGATTTAGGGAGTAATCTGGAAGAAAAAGGAGACGAGTCCCTGTGCCGTCTCCGGCTCATCACACTGAAGACTCAGAGACTATCAGGGCAGTTGAAGTGTGTTTATGGAGTTTTTATAAGTCTAAACAGACACATTGAGGCAATGTTCCTAAATGCTACGGGTGAGTCCACGTTTACACCACGGTTCACATGTGTCCGGGTCCAGCTGTTGTTAACTTTGGCAGGACATAAACGACTCCTTTATGCTCTCCTATCATTGTGCTCAGAGTAAATGCATTGTTAGGTAATGGTCTGCTGTATTTTGAAAAAAGTGTGACATCTGTGACTTTGCATCAAACGCCTCCATCATTTAATGTTTGACTGTAACATCAGTGAGGTCAAACACTTTTATCACTGTCTCACTTTGTTGGTTTGAATATGAAATATTGATCCAAAACAGCTGAATCCTACTACTCATTAGTTTCACTTTCTGGTTTTCAATCGATATAAGCATATTTTTGTTTTTTTTTGTGCAGACTTTTGCGTATCATTTCAGAACCATAAGAGATAGAGTTTTTGTTTTGGAATCTACTGAATTGTGTCTTTTAAACAAGCTCCCTCTGAAGAACCGACTAAACATGAATGTCCTTAATAAATCATATGGAACCCTGTGGAATCACTAAACTCATTTCTTTATCTTCAATTTTACCAGAAAATATGTCAAGGTCAGTTATTAAGGAGGAGAGACACGCACATCCAAAGTTCTAACCCAGTGTGCTGGATCCAAAAAATACAGTGGAAAAGTGGAAAAGAGATCCGCACAACTGTAGATGTTTTTATTATTCACCGGCAGAGTGACGTTTTGGTCTTAGCCCTTCATCAAACTAGTCTGATGAAGGGCTAAGACCCCGAAAATAATAAAAACTGGAGAGCATCTACAGTTGTGCAGATCTCAGTTATTAACACAGTCAAATTTAGATCATCGATAAAGCTAAAGGAGCAGAGAGTACAGCAGGGTGGGAGCGCTTCACTGGGTCAGGGAACTGACTAAAGTGCAGACAGGCGCTCTACCAGGACGATCAACAAATGAATACATTATAAAATAGTGCCCTGAAGGAGAATAGTGACAATAATAGGAAGAGGTAGAGTCCGAGGCACACTGACTGAAAATTAAGTTATTTTATTTTACACGCGATGCCAACGCATTTCAACCATGCGGTTTTTGTCAGGGGTTACATCAAAGCTAAAGGAGCCTTTATTTGATCCAAAGCAGAATGGTTAGATGAGGGTGAACAAAATGCAAAATGTTTTCAAATTGGAAAAACAATGGCAAAAAAATAAAAAATAGCATTGACCGACGTTCCATTAATGGTGTTGTCATAGAAAGTCCAAATATCTTTTCAAAACGTTGTGAACATTTTTACAAAGAAGTTCAACTTCTTACTTACGCCTGTATGAATGAATTCTTAGAACATAAGGTTAGTATAGTGAAGTAAAGTAAGTAAGTGCTTTATTGTGTATAGTGTTCAGGTGTTAGTCCTGAGCTGCTATGGCTGAGCCGTGCTGCTACAGTGGGTCAACCTGACCCGCATGACCTTGAAGGTCCAAGAAACTGTAGCCCTCAGAAGAAACCTGGCTGGCTGCCCTCTGTCTCCTCTGAAACGGTGCAGCGCCTCCTGGGTTCGTCCCTGTTTCAGAGCGTGGTGTCCTGCACTGGTCAGCCCCACCTCCTCACCATCTCTTCGTTTGTCCCTTTTTGTTTCGTGTAGCTCCTCTTGTGATGCCTCCACTGTGCTGCAGCTGTGGGGGCTCTTGGTGCCTCTTCAGTGTCTCAGAAGAAGAAATGTGTAGGTCTCAAATGGGTTTAGATGATAAGCTTTTGTTTACCTTTAAAAAGCTGCTTTCTTCAGGACCATTTTGGACTCTCAAAATAAACAAATCACCAAACCTCCACAAAAACACGGCAAAGACGTACAAAAGTATCCAGATAGACAATGTGGAACACAGAAACCACAAATGCAGTTTGCAGAAAAAAATTCAGACGTGAAATCCAGTCAAACGATTTGTGATTCGCCAATTACAGTAAGGGAAATCTCTGACGCTATTCAAAAGCTTAAACTGAACAAATCGTACAGACGGGTTAACGTCTGAGTTTTATAAAGCCTTCTTTCCTCAATTTGCTCCATTTCTTCTCAGAAAGTATAAACAAAGAACAGACTAAAACGGTTCATTGTGTAACAGAGGAATCCCAGAAAGGTTTATGTCTGGTTTTAAGACTCATTTAGACTTAATATTCCTCAGATTTAATCTCATAAACTGCAGTGAGTCAAAAATATTAGGAATCCCTGTGAAACTAAAAGTGAAATATTTGGGAGTTATTATGAGAGATGAAACCGTGAGACTGTCCTATTTCCGGTAGAATTTTGCTTTCCAAAGTCTTTCAAGTTGAGTTTGTGACAGTTCTGCTCTTGATGTTTCTAATGACATAAATACAAAAACATAGAACCTATTTTCTTATTGCAAAAGAAAGCAATTAGAGTAATCAGCCATGCAGAATACCTTGCTCCAACAAATCCACTTTATATTAGATTAAATATATTAAGATTGCATGATCATGTTGATGTTTACACAGCAGTTGCCATGTACAAAGCACACAACCTCATGCTTCCTCACTGTTTACAAGAGATGTTTCAAACAAGAGAATCTAGATACAAGCTCAGAGAAACTGATCCGCTCTAAAAACCCAAAGTCAAGATCAGTCAAAGGAGTTGATCTATGGAACAGTTTACCTAATCAAAAACAAATCTACAAGTTAAATATTATGGAAAAGTATATAACACTTGAATGAAGATCATTAGAACAGAAGTTAATGGCGGAGGCAAAACATGTTTAACTTTTGAGCTTATGTGTTACCATCTTTGGTATCAGAGTAACTGTATTATGTGCCGTCTTTGGTCACAGTGTCACAGTTGTAAATGGGGTTATACTATAAGTCTCAACTTCAGCCTAAACCCTTACGGTCAGGGATCATTTAGCACTTTAAATACTTAAAGTACATGTTTTCTTATTGTATAATGTACAAGATCTTTGAAAAACATGTGACTCAATGTTTATAATGGCTGAAGAAATAAACTACTACTTTGAAAATTAACCTCTTACCCCCCACTTTAACTGAGCACATTTTCTCTAGTTCAGTTTTACGCAATCTAAAAGCTTCTGGACTGGTGCTTACAGCCTATAGTCCAAAGTAACGTCTCATTTGAAAGCTAAGAGCTACAAAACTAATCAACTTTTTTGACGCATTGTTGCCGCATTTTTATTACATTTTTTGTCATGTTTTTTTGTGTCAGTTTTTGATTTTTTTTTTTTCTCACGTTATCATTATGTTTTTGTCACGTTTTTGTCACTTTTTTGTTGCAGGTTTGTCACTTTTTTGCTGTTCCTTTGTGGCTTATTCATTTTTTTTTCAGGCATGCTTCTGTCGCTCTTTTGTTGTATTTGCGTCTTTGTTTTCGTCTTATTGTCGTCGCTGTTTTGACGCTTTGTTCAAGAAGCTTTTAGATTTGGGTAAAGCCATACTGGAGGAAATGTACTCGGTTCAGGTGGGGGTTACGAAGTTAAAAAGATATTAACAGCCTCGTATGGAAGCCCGTTTCCGCCATGTTCAAAATAAAAGCCCAACAGGAAGTCGAAATTACGAGATTTAAAGTCATAATTCTTGGTTTAAATCTCGAAATTAAGACTTTTAAACTCAGAATTTCGAGATTTAAACTTGGAATTTACAGTTTTTAAGATCCTGATCATAGACGTCGGTAGGGGGGGAGGCAGCGGAACCACCGGTGCAGATGTAAACAGTCAGTCATGGAGTACGCACGAAAAGTCAATATTCAGTTTAAACAGTTGCATTTGAGAAGAAATTCAATTCCTCCCACATTCTTGAAAATAAAATCAGGGAAAATGTTCCATATACTTGTTTTTTTGTTTTTTATTGATTTAATAATCCAGTTGACTTTGAAGCTTTTGTTTAATGAATCATAATCCAACACTTCTAAACCACCTTTATTTATACTGTTTGTTAAAATGTCCTTCCTGAGATAATGTGTTTTTTTCCTCCAAATAAAGTTATACATATGTGAGTTGAGTGATTTTGATATTTCTGTGGGCATTTCCAAGGAGAATGAGGCATAAACCGATCTATAGATACAAGAGCACTCTCCCATGTAAAGATAAATCACGTGATAACCATAAATTTAATTTATTTTGAGTATTGCTTATTATTGGGTCAAAATTAAGTTTGATTCGTAACTTTTTATCTTTACAAATAGTTATGCCTAAATAGGTAACAGTTTCTTTGACATCGACATGAGTCAGCATGCACTCTTTGAGTGGGAAGAGAACAGATTTTTTAAGATTTATTTTTAGGCCAGAGACATGAGAAAATTGGCTAACACATTGCACAGCTTTTGAGACTTCTTTATCCTTTAGAAACAATGAAGTGTCGTCAGCTAGTTGACAAATTTTAAATTCAGTACCTAAAGTTGAAATACCTCTAAAATTTTGATATATGAAGCCAACATTTGTGCTACTTAAAGGAATAAAAAGGGAGAGCACGGGCAGCCTTGTTTCAAACCACGGTGAAGTTGAAATCTTTGTGTAGTGCCATAATGTACGAAGGAGCATTGTAGTCAGTAAAAAAAAATATATATATTTTTTCCCCTCAGTGGATTATCTCGTAATTATGAGATACTATCTCGTAATTACGAGATACTATCTCGTAATTATGAGATAATCCATTTGGGGGGGGGGGAATTCGGAAAACGGATTTAAAAAACATTAATTAAAAAAACGGAAAATATATCTCATAATTACGAGATACTATCTCGTAATTATGAGATAATCCATTTGGGGGAAAAAATTCGGAAAAAGGATTTTTTTTTTAAAATTCGGAAAACAGAAAATATCCATTTGGAGAGAAAAAAAATTCGGAAAACGAAACAAAAAAAATGTATTCAAAAACGGAAAATATATCTCGTAATAACGAGATACTATCTCGTAATTACGAGATAATCCACTAAGGAAAGTAAATAATTCGGAAAACTGATTTTTTTTTTTTTACTGACTACAATGCCCCTTCGTAATAATGTGATTTTATTGAACTGTTGCAGCCATTGTACAGTGTTTGAACTGCTTTCAAGAAATTTGGACCAAAACCTTAAAATTCTATTACCTTGAACAAAAAAATGTGTTCAGCAGGGTCGAAGGCTTTATAATAGTCAATAAATAGTATGAAACTCTCAGTTGGTATCAGGTAATTATAATCAATCATGTCCAGTATAAGCCTGATATTATTATGAATATTTCTACCCGGCATACATCCTGATTGTTCCTCATCTATTATATCTTCAAGTCCAGTTTTTAACCTTTTGGCAGGAATAAGAGAGACAATTTTACAGTCATTGTTTAATAAGGTGATGGGTCTCCAGTTGTCAATATGTAATTTGTTTTTCCTAGGTTTGGGTATGAGGGTGATTACACCTTGCTTAAGGGAAGGAAATGTCTCCTATAATAGCATCAAGGATACAACAACAGAAGATCCTGCAATTATATCAAAATATTTAGTGGACTTCTATCAAAATCTTTACTCTTCTTCTAATCCATGCTTAAATGACGTTCAAACATTTCTAAATACAATATCTCATAAAGTTAAGAGAACAGATGACAATTTTAAAACAGTATGTGACGAACCATTTACTCTGGGAGAAATTGAAAATTGTATTGACAACCTTAAGGATAACCGGGCTCTAGGAAATGATGGCTTGACCACAGAATTTTATTAGTTTTTTTTAGTGCTCTTTTAGCACCTTTTATTCTTCTTTTATTTCAAGGAGCCGTAAACAAGCAGGAATTTCCTGCATCCCTTACAAAGATACGTATAATACGATTGGCTGAGGCTACGAGTGACGTATGTCTAGCTCGGCCTTTGATTGGCTAGTAAAAGGCGGGTGGAATTGACCCGTTTTAAACATAAGCAGCGTCACTGGAGTTTTCCACATAGATCTATAAGTTTATAATCAGTTTAATCAGTAGAAGGACCAGGATTAGTAGAAGGACCAGGATCAGGATGGAGGAGCTTGAGAGCGGAGACCAGAGCGGCGATCAGGGCGGAGATGTGGAGAGGATTTCGCAGCGACTGGAGAAGTGAGTGCGGCTAGCTCCGAGCTAACGCTAATGCTACATTTACAGTCAGTGTGAATGGGGGAGTTAATGCTGCGTTGTCCTGGTCGGAAACACCGGAGACAGACGCAAAAGTTAAACCTTTGTTTCTCATGTTCGAGCGTCAGAATCGGTTTACAGAGAAACTTCGTTGTAGTATAGAGCTAATGCGTGGGATGTCATAAGAATATTGAGTTGCTATCTCGGCAATAGATTTCGGGAAAATCCAGTTACCATGGAGATCCGCCATGTTTGTTGTTATCATACATGAGCTAAAGGCTGTTTCCCAAAGCCTAGGACTGCATCCGAAGCGGGGTTCTGAAAGGCTGGGGGGTGAAAGTAATTATATTTTTACCAACTAAAAATAAATAATTAAAAGCAGTCAGAGCTTTAATGCTTGAATCAAATTATGTAAAATTCAAGTTAACAAACAATTTTCTATCAAAAAACAATTATTTGACCAAATCTAGACAAATTGCCTTTTTTTGTAAAAAAAAGTATTTTGATTTTAAAAGTAGAATTTAAGTGCTATAATTAGTCACACAAGCCAGCACCACCTTCTTGTTTTCTTGAGAGCTGTGCTGCATTATGAGTAATTTTGGCTTGAGCAAGGCAGCGAAGGCTACACTGATGTATCGTTGGTATATTAGCTACATACTAACCAAAGGGAGGACACATGCCTCTGCACGACTTGAACATTGGAACAGCACTTGGGGGGCGAGTGATGATGTGGCTGCCTGACCACGCCCACATCAGGGCAAGGCAAGGCAAGGTACCTAGGCTTTGGGAATCAGCCAAAAACACGATTGAAAATGGAGAATAAAGCCGTGCTGAGTCACTGCTGGGAAATCCATCTAACTCACTGTAGTGTCCAAGTGTTTTAATGTGAACAATAACTCCAGGATTTTACCTTTTAACATCTACATTAGTTTATTATTAATAATAATAATAATGCCTTACACTTGTATTGCGCTTTACAAGCCTGTATTACCAAGTTTCTCAAAGCGCTACACTGTCGTCATTGTTCATTCACTCCATACTTGGTGGTGGTAAGCTACTGTTGTAGCCACAGCTGGCCTGGGGCAGACTGACGTAAGCGAGGCAACCAGTCTGTGCCATCGGCCCCTCCGACCACCACCAACCACTCACTCACTCATTACATTCGCTAAGCTTCCTGGTGTTACCAAACGGTCTCCCATCCAAGTACTAACCAGGCCCTTCCCTGCTTAGCTTCCAAGATCTGACGGGATTGGGCATAGCAAAGGCGGTATGACCACCTTTATTGCTCCTAATCCCATTATGCTTGTCCTTAAATTAATGGTAAAAAGAAAAATATGAAACTAGTGCTGTACTGTATTTACGACAATTATAATAAACGCATGATACTATATTTTATAATATTACAATAAAGTTTCTCTGTAAACTGGTTATTATGCTCGAACATGAGAAACAATGATTCTTCTGCGGCCGTAAACAAAGCTGTCTGTTCAAAACCTTCTGACAGTGACAATAACTGGATCAAAAGTATGAACTGAGAGGCGCTTCAGGATAGAGGACATTTACTTTGATCCATTCATAACGTCACTTCTGATTTAACCTCGTACCACCCGCCTAAAGCGAATGCATTCTCTCCTCTTTGCTTATACGTTTGTTAAGTAATGGTGTACTTGCTCCACTTCCGGGTCCAACGGAACTTAGGCCCTATACGTTTGTTATGTGGTGACGTCACAGCTCTACTTCCGGGTCCGCAGATGTGCGAGAAACTACAAAAAACTCTTTAATACCACAATCAATATTTCTGAAATTCAACAGAGTTACGGAACATACTTATTTATCAGGCCCATTAGCCAAAAATGCTGTACCTACTGCTATAAAAGTAATATTTACCAAAATCGGTACATCCGGGTTAGCGGTGAAAAATGCTAACGCTAACCCCGGAAGTAGCGACTTTAGTAAATATTACTTTTTAGCAGTAGGTGCGGCATCTTTGGCTAATAGGTCTGAGAAATAAGTAGCTTCAGTAATTCTCCGTTGAGTTTCAGAAATATTGATGGTGGTTTTTTAAGTTGTTTTTTTTTCTCGCATATTTGCCCGTCTGCTAGGACCCGGAAGCGGAAGTCGTGACGTCATACTTAACAAACGTATAGAGTTCGGGAAGTGATTTCATATCGCTATGCATGGGATTAGCAGCAATTGTAAACTCATGGAGATTTTAAAAGTTAAAATACTGGAGTTATTGTTCACATTAAAACACTTGGCCACAGTGTGTTAGATGTGTGCGCTAACCACAGCGGTTAGCGCTCGTGCTTCACAGCTAGAAGGTCCCGGGTTTGATTCCCACCTGGACGGGGCCTTTCTGTGTGGAGTTTGCATGTTCTCCCCGTGTCTGCGTAGGTTTCCTCCGGGTACTCCGGTTTCCCCTACCACTAAAAACATGTACAATAGGCCAGGATGAATGAGAGTGTGTTTGAGAGTGTGAATGGGGGACAACAGATGGAAATTAGCCCAAGGCTACACTGGAAATGTATAACAGCTAACAGCTGCAAAGTTGGCTGATCTCCATGGTAACTGTGGAATGTCCCGAACTCTATTCACTATGATGGGATTTAGCTGATTTTAACCTGCTGTAGCGCTGACTGCAAGGCTCTTTTTAAACATCTGATTACACAAAAATATTACATTTTCTTTAGTAATGCTTTTCTGGCATTATTATTATTTTTCCATACACAATGAAGGCTTATTTTAAATCGAAAAATATCTTTATTTTACCTGAAGAAATGGTGAGCTATATTGTTCGAATTAGGTGTAAAACAGTTTTTGGCCTTTTATCTGTTGTTTCAGCAGAAGATTCCGATGAAGTTGTGTTTTTTGCTGCGTTTATCAGTGGAACTCTCAACAGTTTGGACCCGGAGGAAGCTAATTACTGTGCGTGATGTCACCCTTAAAGGAACAGGCCACCGTTCTTCCATACTGAGATATATTCTGACCTGAGCTTAGACGAGTTGATGCGTACTTGCCTGGTCTTTGTGTGTGCCCGTGGAACAGCGTGGTAGCTTCTAAGTTCACCCCGTTTGGAGCTATAGGAATATGCTGGGAGAGGCCAAATGATAACAACTTCTTTGGTTGTTTTGCGTGACTGACAAAGACCAGACAGGTACGTATCACATCATGTAAGCTCAGGTAAGAACATATCTCAGTATGGAAAAACGGAGCCTGTTCCTTTATCAAACGTATAGGCTGGTGTAACGCCTCATTTGAAAGCTAAGACCCACAAAACTGATCTTTTTCCTCATGTTGTTGTGTTGTCACTTTTTTCATCTCTTCTTTTTTCTTTTACTTTTTGAAGCTTTTTGTTGTGTTTACATTTAACCTTTCATCAACGTTTTCTTGTTTTTTGTCGCTGTTTTGACGCTATTTTTCTAAGATGATAAGTATCTCTCTGCAGCTCAGGGGTCAGAGGTCTGAGCTCCTGGTTTGACTCACAAAAGCCTGAAGTTAAACGTGTGCCATCCGTGACCGAGGGCTCAGACATGATGATTTTATTACATTCATTATGTCTTCTTATTTACAAATAAGTTTTAAAGGTTATTTTTAGAAAGACACTAGGTATAACGAAAAGCTTTTGTTCAAATAACCTGCGCTTTTCGAAGGACTAGGAATTCTACTTTCGTCTTTATCAGAGGCGTTTCCCGACGTGCATGATGCGTCTTATTGGGATCATGCACATAAAAGAACCTTTAACACGAATAAGCTCAGAAATGATCTTTGCTCTATTTTGTTTCAGGTCTTTGTGCATGGACTCCGAGGACAGTCTGGAGACCTACAGCAGGTGAGTTATTATTTACATTATTACATTTACATTCAGGGCTCTAAACTAGTGTTTTTTACTGCAACCCACTTTTAGGTCCTAACCCACCAGTTGAGAAACGCTGCTCTAAACAACTTATTATAATGGGCACAATGAAATGATCTGGGAATAGATTAGAACTGGGCATTATGTCGTCTACAAGATCAGATCGAAATTACTTTTGGAAGATCTGCAAATGTACAATGTCGAGTTCATCTCCGATAGGCCTGGGGCTCAATACCAGTTCTTTAACGATACTTGATTTTCGATACCAATGCCTGAACGATACTTTTTCTGATACTTATACTAAAATATTGTCATCAAGAACCAGAAAACGGAACAATAATGTGAGGATAATGTCTTCCACAGAAGAGGGATAAATGCCCTGTTGAGCGTCATACTGAGAAGCAAGCAGTGGCTGAGAGTGGGCGCCTGAGCACCACAGTCAAGGCTATGACAGAGATAGTACGACTTTACAGCTTGACCCAGTATGATAAATAGCGATATAATGTTATCCTCTAACAGCATGGGGAAAACATTCAGAAAATAGGGCAAACAGAAGCTCCGTACATAGGAATGAATGAGGAAAGATCGTCTGAGAACTAATAAATTTACACATGAAAAATCATTTTATTCATTTTATTTATTTATCGAATGTGAAAAGGAAGCCATCTAACAGTTGACCCCATGAAAGGTTAAGGATTAGTTGCTAGTGTTAGTACTTGGAGGCTACAATTTAATGGTTTCAGATGCAGCCTATAATTATTTAACGGTTTCGGAATCAGCCATGGGCTCTTTCCCAAAGCCTTGCCTTGCCTTCGTGTTGAAGGCAGTGCCTCCAAACTCACTTCCTTCCTGACCAAGGCAAGTGTCCTGCCTTGGACCAAAAAGAGCTGGTAGTTGAACACACTTCAGAGGTAAAGGAAGTGACATCACAAAATAAAAAAGGAAGACATGTTTCATCCAGGGGAGAGGGGAGGGTCTGCTGAGTAGGGGGATTCTGAGGGGCTTGGGGGGTGAAAATATAATTATATTTTATAAATAAATAAATATTTTCCTATCTCACAATACAAAATACAACTTAAAAGGGTGACTAAAAACTTTACAAATAAAAATGTGCCTGAAAATTTAATTCAATTCAATGCTCATGAAACAAATCATGTTTGTTGCTCCATAAAGCAGCATGTTTGAAGCAAATAATATACATTTCAAATTAACAAAACAAATCATAGATGCAGTTTTTTTGACTAAATCTTGACAAAAAAATGTTAGCTTTTTAACTAAAATGAACACTGGCTGCAGAGCCTTAAACTTGTTGAAGCATGTATTTTGTGACACAAGTGACACAAGCCAGCACCACCTTTTTTTCTTCTTTTTTTCCCCCTATAAGAGCCGTGGTGCATTATGGGTGATTTTGGCTTGTGCAAGGCAGCGAAGGCTGCACTGATATATCCTTGGTGAATTAGCCAGATGCTAACCAAAGGGAGGACACATGCCTCTGGACGACTTGAACATTGGAACAGCACTTGGGCGGCGAGTGATGATGTAGATGCCTGACCACGTCCACTTTTGACCAAGGCAAGGCAAGGTACCTAGGCTTTGGGAAACAGCAATGGACCTGTTTGGGAGAAGGCCCCCGTCCTCCGAATGGGCTCATTGAACTAGTCATGTAATGCATCATACAGCACAGGTTACAAACATCACTTGTAAAGTCAACTACTCAGGGCAGCAGGGTTGGGCCTGTTGATTGGGGGATACTCATTTTTAGTTTCTCTTGTTACTAATGTGTCGAGTCAGATATTCTAACATGGTATAAAGTCAAGCAAACCTTTCAGAATAGTTTTCCTAAAATCAGCCTGTGTCTGTTTTGTGATTTCAGACTGGTCCAAAAAGGAAAAGCGGCTGCTCGTGGCGGAGACATGCTCCAGGCTCTGCAGGTTTTAAAGAGGCGTACAAAATCTGCCGGAGTGAGAAGCTGCAGTCGCGCATCATGAAGATCCAGGACCTTTTGGCTGAGGAGGAGGAGGAGGAGGATGATGATGAGTTCGTAAACATCGAGGGCTGTGGCCTACTACTTTTCCGAGGCCTTCATGAGAAGCTTTATGATTATCAAAAACAGGGCGTAGCGTTTCTCTATAGCCTGTTCCGGGACAAGCTCAAAGGCGGAATCCTGGCAGATGACATGGGCCTCGGGAAGACCATCCAAGTCATCTCCTTCCTCTCCGGGATGTACGATGCCGAGCATGTAAAGTCCACGGTGCTGGTGGTGCCCACGTCCCTGATCACCAACTGGACCAAGGAGTTTGCTAAGTGGACACCCGGGATGAGGGTCAAGGAATACCATGGCCCCAGCAAGAGCGAGCGCACGAGGAATCTGGAGAAGGTCCAGCGGAGAGGTGGCGTCCTCGTGACCACCTACAACATGCTGCTCAACAACTGGCAGACTCTGGCGTCACACCGAGGGGCGGAGTTCACATGGGACTATATGATCCTGGACGAAGCACACAAGGTAAGGTGCAGGTAAAGGTGCTTTATTTGTCATTATACATCAACTGTACAACGAAATGTGTCCTCTGCAAGATCAAATCGTCGGCGACCAAGACGGCAAAGAGTGCGACTGCCATCCCATCAAAGAACCGGCTGCTGCTAACGGGAACGCCAGTGCAGAACAACCTGCGGGAGATGTGGGCGCTGTTCGATTTTGCCTGCCAGGGCACGCTGCTCGGAACCGCCAAGACCTTCAAGACGGAGTACGAGAACCCCATCACTCGAGCGAGGGAGAAGGACGCCACGCCCGGAGAGAAGGCGCTTGGCTCGCGGATGTCCGAGAACCTCATGGCCATCATCTGCCCCCACTTCTTACGCAGGACCAAAGCGGAGGTGCAGCACGCCAAGCCAAGCGTTTCACTGCGGGAAAATGGAAATCAAAGCAAAAATTCAGAGGACGAGACTTCCGGAGCCAAGATGCCGAAGCTCACGAGGAAAAACGACCTGATTGTGTGGACGTACCTGAGCGCGGTGCAAGAGGACGTCTACAGGCAGTTCCTCTCGTTGGACCAGATCAAAGAGCTGCTGATGACCACCAAGTCTCCTCTCGCCCAGTTGACCATCCTGAAGAAGCTCTGCGACCACCCGCGGCTGCTCTCCGCTGTCGCCATGTCCAAACTAGGGCTCGACGAGAGCGAGGCAGCCGATTCCGAGGGCGACTCGGGCCACGACATCGCCAATGTTCCTGACGACACGCTCATCTCTGAGTCGGGGAAGATGGTGTTCCTCTTCGCGCTTTTGGAACGGCTGAGAGAGGAGGGACACCGGACGCTTGTCTTCGCCCACTACCGCAAAGTCCTGGACATCATCGAAAAGATCCTGAACAACCGCGGCTACAGAGTGCTGCGGATGGACGGGACGATCACACACACGGCGGAGCGCGAGCGCAGGATCACGCTGTTTCAGAAAGATCGCAGCTACACGGTGTTCCTCCTCACCACGCAGGTCGGCGGCGTCGGCATCACGCTGACGGCGGCCAGTCGCGTGGTGATCTACGACCCCAGCTGGAACCCGGCCACGGATGCCCAGGCGGTGGACCGTGCCTACCGCATCGGCCAGAAGGAAAACGTGGTCGTCTATAGGCTCATCACCTGTGGAACTGTGGAGGAGAAGATCTACAGGCGGCAGGTGTTCAAGGACTCGCTCATTCGGCAGAACACGGGCGACAAGAAGGATCCCTTCAGGTAATTCGGTTTCAAAAGGATTTTAGATTATGCAACAAATTAAAACAATAGTTTGTTAAAATATATTCATCTTTCTCAGGTCTGTAAAGGTTGTCTAAGTATTAAGGATAACTTATGATTTCACTTTTCTCTAGATAATTTTCTCCAGGTTTTCTCTGGAGACAGAAAAAAGATTTTAATATTTAAACACGTTCTGGTCATTGCTAAGGCAACGCCTGGAAAAATATGGCATGGGTGTGAAACAAAAATTTCTACTCATCATATAATTCTTGTAGCGGACGTTATCGCGCCCAATTAGAATTTTGCCAAATGAAAGTGTTTCCTCCTAATGTCCTCCTCAGATACTTCAGTAAGCAGGAACTGAGGGAGCTCTTCACTCTGGAGGAAACCAAGTCGTCCTCGACGCAGCTGCAGCTGCAGACGATGCACTCGCGGCAGCGGCGCACTGATGCGGAACTGGATGAACACATCGCGCACCTGCACGCGATGGAGATGTTCGGCATATCCGACCATGACCTCATGTTCTCCGTCAACGCCCACCAAGATGAAGCGCCGGAGGACCAGGAGGAGCAGCTTTACATCCAGGGCCGGGTCCAGAAGGCGCAGGAGCTGATGAAGGCCGAGTCAGAGCTCCAGCTGCAGCTGGGCCAGAGCATGGCGTCCAGCACTGAGGCGGCCTGGCTCCGGGCAGAGAGTCACCCACCACCGCGAGAGAGAAAGCAGAGGAGTCCGAGACAGGTATCCGCTCTTTAAGCATTAAATCTGATTCCCATTGGCATCTAAATTAAATGTCTTTAGTGCTTAAGTAAAAAATTCAGAAGGTCTTCAAAAAGAAGTTTCCTGCTGTGTCCCGTTTGCTTTTGAATATCAGTCTTGCCTCATTCCTCTGTTTGATGCGGCGTTTGAAGTAAATAATAAATAATGAATACATAATAAATTAGATTAAATTTAAAGAAGAGTTGTAAGGATGTTCTTAAGTTCTGTCATGTCTGTATTTACAGGAAAGTCTGCCGGCGCCAAGGCATCTTCATTCTCCGGTCATTGTGGATCTGGACAACTCTACTCAAGATGTTTCCGTAGAGAAGCACACGGTAGACCTGACCGAGGAGCAAAGCGACGAGTCACAGGAGGAGACCCACCAAATCATGGATCAGATGGTGATCGACGACTCCTTTGAAGGAGTGATGGACACGTCAAGTTCACATAAAGTCCATTTAATGCAAAACGGGATCGAGAACGCGTCTGTGAACGGAGTCTCTGTGAACGGAGTCTCTGTGAACGGAGTCTCTGTGAACGGAGTTTCTGAATCTGTTGTCGAAGAGGAGACGTCGAACCACAAACTCGACCGATTGACTCGTGGCGACAGCTTGACCTCCATCACCCCGAACTCCTCCCTAATGGCCTTGGACGTCTCCAACAGGAGCCCACCGAGAAATAAACGGCTGTCGACTTTACAGAGCAGCTTCAAGACTCCGCAAAACGTATCCAAGTCCAGCCACGGCCTGGACTCTTTCGAAGGCGACTTCAACCTGCAGCTCGACGACGACAGCGACGCGTTTTCTGAGCGTGACATCCCTATCGACGAGAAGCAAACAGAAGCGGAGGAGCGTGAGATTTTGTCCAGGCTGAAGCTCGAGGGCAGCTTCGACGTGGACAAGTCATTAGCGGAGCACCAACGGGAGAGGTCTGTAATGATCGATGTTTCTGAGGCCAACGAGTCCATCATCACCATGTCAAGAAAGAAGAACCGAGTGGCGAGGATTTACAGTGACGATGAGGAGGAGGAGGAGGAGGAGGGAGAAGAGGAGAATAAGGACTTTGAAAGGTCGTTCCACATGTTGGGAGCGTCCACGCCGAAGCTGAACCGGTCGGCGAAGGCGGGGAACACTTCAGTGGCGTCTCGGAGGTCGTTAGTACAGTCTATGATCGACGACTTGGAGGAAGAGGGGGAGAGTGGAGAGACAGAGGAAGAGGGGGAGAGTGGAGAGACAGAGGAAGAGGAGACCAAAGAAGAGACGAGCGCAGACGAAGGAGAGGAATCCGAGGAAATGCAGGTAAACGGATCATACGACATGTTGGCGCTGCTCGATGGTGAAATCGGTCAAGAATGAAATGACCAGAAAACTAAAGTAGGTTCTAAAGATGCACCGATGCGGGTTTTCTGCTTTTGATACCGATACTGGGGGAAATGTTCCTCTTTTCTCCAGAGTCAGATAAATAAAGTCTTTAATTTTCTTACAAAACGAAATGTTACAGATCAATCATCAACAGAGCTGGATAGAGTCGTCAAAATATTTGCTCAAGTAAGGGTAACGTTACTGACGTTAGTGACCCAAACAATTACTCAAGTAAAAGTAAAAAGTACTTGTGGAGAAATGTTACTCGAGTACCGTGATTGAAAAAGTCTTTATTTTCAATTACATAAATTGTGAAACAAAACATTAAATGCTGTGGAAATCCTGATATTTACAAGGAAAATTCCCCCCAAAAATACAGAAAAACTAAATAATTGTAAAGAATAAGGAGCACGAGACGAACTACATCTGTAAAGTACAATTACTTCATAAAGTTACTCAAGTACATGTACTCGAGTAAATGTAACTGAGTACGACCCGCCTCTGATTATATTTATTCATAAACTATTGTAAAAAAACAAAAAAAACAAGGATCACTGGACTTTTCTCACTAAATATCCTCGGCTCCATGACTCAGGGTTTAGTTACATGAATATAAACATCTCACATAAAGTGATCTGATCATTACTAACATGTTACATCAGTTTTTTCATAAACTAACAATTACTTATTATTATTATTATTATTACTTTAGGTCTGATCCAATCATAGCTTCTGTCCCAGAATTAGCATGCTGTTGGCGATCAGAAATAGAATTGCGGAGGTTAAAACTAACTCGACTGAATTCTGAGCTTCACATTGACATGCAGCATGTCCATATTCACTGAGGTTTAGTGAAACTTGTGTTTAACAAACTTGTAGCTGAACGATTTGCATCTCGATGTTTCTCCTGAGGCAAAGGGAGTTGCGAGGACTCATTTTATAGCTCTGACTTTGCTCTTCCCCAAAACGTGTGATTCCCATAACAAGCTTCCTCCCCCCTGGGCTAGGCCACGCCCCTTAGTTTGACGCCAGTGTGTGTGACCCGTTGGCACCGTCTGACCGTTATGCTGTAAATATGGAGCGTTTTTTTTTTCTAACTCCTTTTTGATTTGTGGAAACAGGACGAGGCGGAGGAGAAAATGCAGAACTCCGGAGAGATTTTTTCTGAAACCGAGGAGGTGATGGAGGAATCGGAGGGAGAGCCCGACGGAGAGACGCTCCACACCGAGGAGGAGGTGATTAAAGTTACTCGCCACGTCTGCTTTGGTTTCCTCCTTTTTAAAACATGTATAATAGGTCAGGATGAATGAATGGGTACTGCTACCTTTTTTTCGATACCAGTACTTGGTTTTCGATACCTGAATGATACTTTTTACGTTACCTACACTAAAATATTTATTGTCTAGAACCAGAAAACAGAACAATGTGAGGATGATCTGCACATTTACGAAGTAAATAGGCAAAATATTACTAATAAAAAATTGGCAATAATAAAAAAAAAATTGGGAGGAAATTGAGCCAACGTTAAGGAAAAAATGGGGGAAAAAACATTTATTTGAGCTGAAACATCCAAGCCACTTCCTTTGCGGTCCCTGGACCAACAGCATCAAAACACTTCTTTCTTTTTCTTTTTTTTTCCCAGTACCTGCTTTCGATACTTTTATTTTTTGATACTGGTAGAGCCTAAACCTTTCTTCATACCAGACTGGTATCAGCTCTAGTTTGTGTAAAGCTGGGCAATATCTCGTCTACATGATCATATCGAAATCACTGGAAGAAAAAGACAAAATTGGGGAAAAATTAGGAAAGAAAATGGGTGGAAAATGAGGAATAAACTGTATAGAGTTCCCTGAAATGAAGTCAAACTTTGTGGCGGAAATGGAGCTCTTATTATATCGTCTCGTCGTTTGCAGGAGAGCGAGGAGCAGTCGACGGGCGACGCTGAACTCTCTTCACATGAACAGATGGAGGAGTTCACCGCCGCGGAGCCGCCGTCGCAGCCACGAGGCGTGACGGAGACTGAGGAGCCGGAGGATTACGATGGGCTCGTGCAGAGGGGCGGGAGCTCGTCCACCGCGGCAATCACGAAGCGGCGCTGGGCTACTTCCTGCGCGCCATCGACATAAAGCCGGGAGACGCCGAGATCCAGCTGCTCACCATCCAGATCTACAGACAGCTCAGCGCCAGGAAGTAGAGCAGCACCGACATGTACCCATACCAACAGACTGCCTTAAAAGTGTCTTTTTACTTAATTGTGAGATCAATACGGTCTAAACTTTTCTTATAAAAATAAATGAAAAACAGTTATATTAATAAAGTTGAATAATGTAGAAACAAGGATCACTGGACTTTTCTCAGTAAATATCCTCAGCTCCATGAGTCAAGCTCTAGGTTTAGGTTTAACCTCTTAACCCCCACCTGAACTGAGCACATTTTCTCCAGTTTGACATTACTCAAATCTAAGCTTCCTGAACAAAGCGTCAAAATAATGACGAAAACGCAAAAGCAACAACACAATAAAAAAGTGACGGGGAAAAAAACAATGACACAGCGATACAAACATGACAAACACTGACAGTGGCTTTGTGGTTCTCAAGCAGAGGGACGGGGCCTGAATTGAGCTCATTATGTTCCGCTGAATGGGCGAGGAACACGCTTCTCTATTTTTATTTTTATTATTATTATCTCTATTATGGTTACTGCAGTAACTGTGACCGTAAATGGGTTCGCTCTTCGTCGAATAGCCTTGGGATGTGAACTGTAGAGCCCCTGAGTGGATTTTTGCTCCGGGCTCTGTCATGACTTGGGGGACATGGATTTAATAGGTTGCTTTCACATGACATTACAACATTCTAAAGAGCCTATAGTTTAGATTTGAATGTCTTTGTTTTTGGCTCATACAGTGGGGGAAAAAAAAGTATTTGCTCAGTTCCCCATAGACTTTCTATTGGATTTTGGCCAAATACTTTTCATCTCAGGAAGAACCCACACGAAACAAAAACTGTCACAAAGTTCATTGTCTCTTCTAGCACGTATGAACAAATGTCCAATTATTTTCTCCGAAAAGGTGTCAAAAAGCGGTGACAATATTCGAAAACATGAGTGTGATGTTGTCCAGTAGAAAGGACTTTAGATATAAAAATAATATCACAGGTTTGTGAATCCAGTCACTGTCAAATACTGATGAGCAAAAACATTTGTCAATTTTAGTTTTGGAAATGTTCTTACAAAAACGGTATTTTTCCCATAGAGTTGTATTGGCCCCAGCCCTCCACCTGACATTATGACCTCACATTCTAAATCGTGAACGCCATCTATATGACTTTTAGTTTATTGGTTTCTTTGGTTGGGACACTGCATGTTAATAAACAAGCCACACTGGATTGTAGCCTTCCATCCGTCGTCCCCAGGGGCTCTCTCAAACATCCTGGCTTATTGTACATGTTTTAGTGGTAGGGGAAACCGGAGTACCCAGAGGAAGCCTACGCAGACACAGGGAGGCTCCGTCCAGGTGGGAATCGAACCCGGGACCTTCAAGCCCCATTCATTGTGATCCCGAGTGGTCTGTGGGCTCCAGAGCCGGTCAGTCGGCTCTTGAGCCCTGAAAAAGCTTCAGCACAACAAACTCTGAGACAAATGCCACACAATAACTAAACTAATGGATTACGACTCCAGTCAGCTTTTATATTTGCTTAGTCATGTTCATTGTGTCAACTTGCACTATAGCCTTAATATTCATTCATTTTGTTTTAATCTGGGTAAAGATGCTCGTCTTAACAATCAGTGATGGGCACTGTGATTAGAAACGCCCCAGACTCGCACTTAGACATGTGTTTACTCTGTAACGACAGTATAACTTTCAGGGTCGTCAGTGTCTGACAAAATGAACCCTGGAAGTTATACGTGTTTACTCGTTAAATGGCTTAACTAAAGAGGAACTGGTAATGTTACACTTTTTCTTTTTTTTTATTAGATCAAGAAACAATAGGGGAGAGTGGGGTAAGATGAGCCACTCTTTGCTTTGGTGGTGGTTGTGTAAAAACAGTAAACAATAGATGCAAAATGTTCCTATTTATACACATTTTGGGATGTTTTCTATTCTTTTGCATCTTCAAAAATCATCTGAAGTATATGGTTTTGAAGATGTTGGTCTTCAAAAAAAAAAAAATTGTCTTGTGGCTCATTTTACCCCCAGAGTGGGCTAAGTTGAACCACCAGATTTAAAGGTGAAATTAATACTAAACATGAAGTCTCATTTTTTACAATTCAGTGTTTCTCATTAGCAATTTTATTCCAAAACCATATAACAAATCTTTTTTTCATATGCTCCTTCTGCAGATTATGACATTGTCTCCCAAATAATTTAATGTAATATCTAATATTAATTTGCTCGTGTCTACTAGACCCAGAACCACCAATAAACAAAGCAAAAACTATAGACTTGAGCATTAAAATGTTCTGTAATTTGTCATTTATTGTTTCTTATGGAGCAGAGGCTCAATTTACCCCATTATTTCTTCTTTGAGAAAACCAATAGAGATGTGTTATTGTGTGAATAAATCTTCCTAAATTATTAATCTCCTTTTATACCTAATTTAATGACCAACCAAACATCAGGAAAAAAAATTGACCTGTATGTTTTTGTTTGTTTGTTTATGGGATCAGGACAAAGATTTACTCTGAACAACGAAAGCTTTTCATAAAAAGTGGGGATATTTTACAGCTACATTTTCCAATTAAATCTATAATCTCACATTTTAAGAAAAATGTTTTATTTTCAAAATATAAGGGCGGCTCATCATACCCCACTCTCCCCTACATGTTTTAAGGTCAACACAGAGCACGCAACAAATAAATAAACAATGAAAACCAATTAAACTAAATACAATCAATTAGAGAACAGAAAATAAATACATAATCGGTATACCAAGTAGTTGACTAATGGGTAAAGTTAAACTCGTTTGTAGCTCCAGTTTCTCCTGTTACGGACAGGGCCCCCCACATGCTCTGAAGCGGCGCATGTGCGTTCCTCAATCATGACGTCACACGGCGAGGAGCGAGAGAACGGTGGTACTTCCGCCTCAGGAGCGGCCCTTCATAATAAAAGCAACTGAGAGCTTTTCCTTACTTTACTTTATTTTACTTTACTTTACTTTAATCTTCATTTACAGAGACACTGAGCTCAGAGACAGATGTGCTGCACCAGGTTAGAGGTGCATGCCCTCAGTCATGCAAAAAGACCAAAGATGTTGTTAGCATTTGGCCTCTCCCAGCATATTCCTTTAGCTCCAAACGGGGTTGAAGTTAGAAGCGACCACGCTCTTCCACGGGCACAAAGACCAGACCGATATCCAGTTTAATGTCACCAGTTTGATCTCGCTGGATAAAACCGGTGACATTAAAAAACACACAGTAATGGTCAGAGACGGCCATGTCGATAACAGAGGACACAGTAGTGGACAGGCCATACGTGATGACCAGGTCCAGACTGTGCCCTTTCTCGTGAGTTGGCTGTGTGACGTGTTGGGTGAAATCCATATAATTAAGAACATTTAAAAACTCTGCAGTAATGGGGTCTAAAACCTTGTCTGTGTGTAGATTAAAATCACCGGTTAAAATGATCATATTAAAGGATCTATGTAAAATAGATAGAAAGTCTGAGAATTTATTAATAAAAAGGGACATCTTTTGGACAGTCTATAGAAAGTGACATATAAAATCGGGGGGTTACTAAAAATAATTGTGTGGTGCTCGAAACTCGTGTATTGACGAGGTAAAATTACGTAAGAAATATTGTCAGGCCTGTAGGAACCGATAACATAATAATTATTACATGATTGTTCTGACGAGATGAAAATCGTTCACAAATGTAATAAATTCAGCCAATAATGTAATAATACATCAGCTTGAATTGATTTAAAAAACAAACACATTAAACATAGTTTTTGTGTTTTCTCTAAATTGTTAGAGGCCTGTTCTTAGTTTTTGACTTTTCACTGTAACTTGTTGTGTCTCTCATGCCTTGTGAAGCAGGTTCTTATGACGGAAAGGTTGTGGGTTCGAGTCCCTGCTCAGACATGTGCATGACATTGCCGTGTCCTTGGGCAAGACACTTCACTCACATTATAGATGTGAGAATGTGGGACATGTGAGAGTGAGACGCCAATGGCACAGTTTGGCAGCTTGCCCAGGGCAGATGTGGCTACAATCGTAGTCTGCAAAAAGCAGGAAGGGAGGGGTTTTGTCAAGAGAACTTGCATCATTATAATGTGTTTTAATCATTATGCTCTTATCATTGTACCAAACTGTGCTTTAGTCGGCGGTGGAAGAAGTCTCAGACACAGATTCAGATACAGGAGGAACTGACTGTTGGTCCTATCAGCCACTGGGACCAACCACCAACCACTCACTCTCAGGGGGAGTGCCTTGCCCAAGGACACAGTGACGTCATGCACTTGTGGGAGCAGAGATTGGAACCAGCAACCTTTCAGTCATAAAAGACCCGCTTTTACCTTCTGGCCCACCATCGTGGTCAGATACAAAAAAACAGCACATCACATTATCGGCTCAATTTATTACATTTGTGAAGGTCATCTGGTCAGGACGATAATGTCAGATACGAGGGTCGTCTTGAGACCAGAGGGTCTGCGGTTCCAATCCCGCATGCTCACACTGTCGTTGTGTCCTTGGGCAAGACACTTCACTCTCCTCTCCTCCAGAGTCTGCGTACAGTGAATGGGTGAGTGGTTCCTTGATGTAAAGGCGCAGTATAAATGTGACCATTTTATTTACAAACCAGTCTGGTAAAATGATACTTTGTTGTGATGAGGTACTGCGCGTGTAACACGTGTGTGTCCAGACTCTTATTGTGAAGTTCTCTCCCGGAAGCGCCTGAGTCCCGCTGTAAATGTCGAAGGGTCGGATTCCAGCCCAGCTCCAGCGGAGAGAGACGAGTTTACCCCTGAACCGCGTCCATGAGCGCGGCCGCAGCCTGACACCGCGCCCCGGGACCGCAGCAGGACAAGGCCGGGCCTGAGTCAGGACCGAACCCCGGGAGGGAGGCTCCAGGAGCGGGCCGTGAGCGGAGGATGGAGGGAGCGCGGAGGAGGCAGCTCTGATCCCGCGGACAGAGGCCACACCAAAGGCACCGCCGGGGGCCGCGTAAAGGCGCACGGCGCGGGCGGCGCGGGAGCTCCGGGGCCGGGGCCTGCGCCTCTCCGGAGGACACCGGGCTTTGGAGGAGTGTGGACGCTTCAGGAGACTGCGGAGGTTATTCTACGGGGCTTCGGTGAAACGGAGGGCCGCGGGGCATCATGGGAAGTGTAGTCCTGCTCTGCGCCCTGACGCTCTCCGCCGCGGCCGCAGGTGAGACACGGGTTAAAGGTTTCTATCCTCCGCGTTTAAGTTTAAGTTAAAGTTTAACCTCCATTTAGATCTGGGTTAGACCTGGATGATAATTTAACTGAAGTAGAACAAGTAAAAATTGTGGTGAAGAGAGAGCTGAGTCAGGGGGCAAAGCTCTCGATTTACCGATCGATCTACGTTCCCACCCTCACCTATGGTCATGAGATCTGGGTAATGACCGAAAGGACAAGATCGCGAATACAAGCGGCCGAAATGAGTTTCCTTCGCAGGGTGGCTGGGCGCACCCTCCGAGATCGGGTGAGGAGCTCAGTTACCCGGGAGGAGCTCGGGGTAGAGTCGCTACTCCTTCACGTCGAAAGGAGCCAGCTGAGGTGGCTAGGGATCTGTTCCGGATGCCTCCTGGCCCCCTCCCTCGGGAGGTGTTCCAGGCATGTCCTATTGGGAGGAGGCCTCGTGGAAGGCCCAGGACACGCTGGTGGGACTATGTCTCTGAGCTGGCCTGGTGTCGCCTCGGGGTCCCCCAGAACAGCTGGAGGAGGTGTGCGTGGATCGGGAAGTCTGGGCATCTCTGCTGAGACTGCTGCCTCCGCGACCCGGCCCCGGATAAAGCGGAAGAAAATGGATGGATGGATGGAGAACAAGTAAAAATGTGAAAATACAAACTTAACACTCATTAACTGTGTGTAAACGTCCAACTGTTTTATTATCATTCATCTCATTTAACATAAAATAATCTCGTCAAAATCTGGAGATTTCCAAAGAATTCTTTCTCAAATCGGATCAGACACATAATTCTGTTTTAGTTTGTTCATTTAGTTTGGCCATTTTTGTAATTTTTATAGTTTCACTTCCTTATTGCACACCGACTGAAATCTGCAGTGAAATCTGTATCAACAAACGCTCATGATTTAATGAATATGAAAAAGATTAGAAGGGGAAAAAAATAATCCAAACTCCCAAAAAAGACAAATCCTCCGTTCATTTGACCTGTTTTAGAGTGGGAGAAACTTTGGGCAAAACTAAACTTTTTCAATGTTCAGGTTTTGTTCCAGTTTGATCTCTGACATATAAACTTTGTTTAACCCCCGCCTTAACTAGCCTGGCTAACGCCAGACTGCTGTGTGCGCTCAAATCTTTTCGAACTTCACAACAGCCTGGGAACCATGGCCGAAATTTTCGCATGGATTTGGGACCAATCACAGAACGAGGAGGGACGGAAAGACGTTGACGCACTATTCGACACTTGTAGTTTGTTTAGGGATAAAAAATAAAAAAATATTTGCGGATCCAACATGACAGCAGCAGACGCGACGCCATCTTTCGATCAAGCTTTAGAACGTGTTCAAAATAGTTTAACTCAAAAGTTTACAGCAGGTACGTCATACGTCATCTGATACAATGATACGATTGGCTATGGCTACGTGCAGACGCATGAGAGACATTCAGCACAATAAACGGATATAGACAATAGTGAACCACACCTCTCCTACCAGAAAATGAATTGGTGGTCCCCAGACTAAATATCACTTGTGATTTTAGTCTGGCGTTAGCCAGGCTACGCCTTAACCGAGCACATTCTCTCCAGTTTTACCCAAATCTAAAAGCTAAAGCTCTACAGGCCGAGAGGTTAACATTTCACAGATTCAATGTTTCTCACAGATTTATTTGGGAAACTGTCATTTTGAGGCCATTTTCTCCAAACACATTTTTCTGACATCTCCACTTTAGTCGCTCAAGACTCCAAACGTTACTTTTTCAGAGGGATTTTTTAAATATCTAATCCCTAACGTGATTGATTGAGTTTTCAATTTAAGAAAAAAACGAAGACGAGATTTTCCTCTCTTAACCCACACCTGAACCGAGCACATTTTCTCCGGTTCAGCTTTACCTAAATCTAAAATCTTCTTTGAAAAAAAAAACCGAAACGTTGAGAACGAAACGTAAACGAGGATGAAAATGCGACAAAAACGTGACATCAATGTGAGGGGAAATCTCAGCTCACTTTGCAGGCCTTAGCTTTCAAATGAGCCATTACACTGGTCCATTGGCTGTAAGCTCCATTCGAGAAGCTTTTAAGATTTGGGTAAAGCTGGAGAAAATGCACTCGGTTAAGACTAAACAAGATCCAAAATCCGTCTCTGTAACTAATCTGTCACAAAATAAAAGCACGCATTTAAACCTGGCTCTGAACATGATTCAGAAAATATAGGACATTTTGATGCAGAAAACACCTTTACTTTCATTTGAAATTGAAAAAACAGATCGAAAACCTCTCCTCATATTTATTTATGTTTATGTCTCTACAGCAGGGGTTTCACACTGATTTAAAAGGTTTCACTGCAGCGTCTGGCCTTAAACCAAATGTCTTTGTGTTTAAATGCACTTTATTTCCCAAAGTCGGGAGCTGATTTGCCCTCGTTTAATCGAGACAAAGACGCCGTTGATTCAGAAACCAAACTGGAGCAGATTTAAACTTTAAACCGGTTCAAAGTCCAACAAAGACCTGCACCTGAAGGAACCGCAGCCACTGGAAACTTTGAATGTTTTTATACCGACACGATTTCACCGACGGGATCAGGCTTTTTCATATCTTTACAACATTATTCATCATCTAGAGCCGTAAAACTGATTCCGAGTTTGTATTCACGGCTTCAGCTCGGCCCGATAACCTTTGAGGAGATGTAACGCTCATGGGCTTTAAAAATGTGGACCGCAGTTTTGGGTTTCAACAATGACATAATATATAAACTATAATAGGAAGTACAGAACAAAGCGCTGACACCGTAGAAGAAGAAACGGCTAACGGAATGAACCCGAGGATTAACTCAGAACCGTGTGAATGCTGTGAGATCCTGCTCCGGGGCTGTGTTTGACGAGGAACATGCTTCAAAGTAGGGGTGGGAATCTCTGGGTACCTCACGATACGATACGATACGATACGCGATACATGGCTTACGATGACGATTATCTCACGATACGCCGATACTGTGATAATCGATATATTGCACAAATATAACATACAATACGTCACGATTTAAAAAAAGAAGCTACTTTTAACCTTTATTTTAACATACTACATTATTCATTTATATTTAGATTTCTTTTCATGTGCTTTGTAACACTTTTATAAATGATCCCTGACTTACTCACTGAAAATAGGTCATAGATCTGTCAGTGACTTCATTTACATTTAAATAAACAAGAAACCAGAGTTCTGTTTAAAAAAGGAATAAATAAACCCCAAATTAATCTCATTTATAAAAACTATCATTAAAAGTAATTAATTTGTGTGACAGTGTTTGGTCCAAGTGCTTAAAACTGTAGAGCTGCCCCCTACTGTCCTGACTGAATTCTTGATCATTGTTGGCCTCTATTGACTGAAAACAGTGGGGCACTGCTGCCTCATTAGTATGCATGACGTTGCTCATTAATATGCATGACGTCATCAAAAGTATCGATATCGGAATAAAGATTATCGGTATCGTTTTGTCCTGTAAAATATCGCGATATATCAGAAAATCGATATATTGTCACACACCTACTTCAAAGTGAGAAAAAGTCAATTTTGCAGGAAATTGAAAGTACTGAATGTTGAAAGTCCAAATCCGTTTAAATAAGAGTTAGGAAAAATCGCTGTGTTGAAACTGCGCCTGAATTCCCCTCTGTACGGCGACACGACAGGGACAAACCTCTTCCTTGTTTTGAGTCAGTGGCGTTGACAGTATGTCTGCACAGCGTCACCTGCTGTTCATACATTATTAGGCTTTTAAGGTGAGACGCTGCAGTAAAACCTTTTCTTTTCTTTTTTTCTTTTCTTTTTTAAAATTTTTCTGGTTTTGGTTCAGTTCAATCTAACATTTAAACTATCGCCTGGAAGCATTCGAAAAATAAAGTAAAATCTTCACAACCTCTTAGCCCCCACTTTAACCGACCACATTTTCTCCAGTTTGGCTTTACCCAAATCTAAAAGCTTCAAAACAGCGTTGGAAAGCAAGGATGAAACACAACAAAAGAGTGACAAAAATGTGCTGGAAAAACAATAGCAGAATAAAAAAGCAATGCGACAAAACTGTTACGATCAGTTTTTTTATATTTATTTGAGTTTGTTATTTATCCAGGATAAAACTCATTGAGGTTAAAAAAAATCTCTTTTTCAAGAGTTTTGTAGGTCTTAGCTTTCAAATGAGGCGTTACACTGGCCTATAGGCTGTGAGCTCCAGTCCAGAAGCTTTTAGATTTGGGTAAAACTGAACTGAGGAAAATTAGGTTAAGTATTTATTCACTGATTTAATGTTTCTTACAGATTTATTTGGGGAAATGTGAGACAATCTCCACTTTAGTCGCTCCTACAGACTTGGACTCTGTCATGGTGACAAGATTTGAAGTTCGAAATATTGAGGCAGAAAAATAGAGAGGAGAAAGTGTGAGGAGCACATGGTATTGCAGTAGTACTTGGTATTGCAGTAGTAGTTGGTATTGCAGTAGTAGTTGGTATTGCAGTAGTACCACTTGGTATTGCAGTAGTAGTTGGTATTGCAGTAGTACCACTTGGTATTGCAGTAGTAGTTGGTATGTTTATTTTTGTTTATTAGTTTATTTGAGCAGTTAAAAATTCTGCTCAAAAGGAGTGGGCTGAAGCAAAAGCTTATAAGCGCCCACCCCCGATATCATTGAAATAAAAACAATTGATCAAATCACACTAGTACAGGGAGCATGTTACAAGGTACAAGACACAAGAGCAGGAACACAGCATGCACACACACAACGTACCCCTCCGTGACCCAACTTTACCTGTTATATTTACAATATCAATCCTACATTAAGCAACATCATACTGCCCCACCGGCAAAAGAGAACATACAACCCACCAGAGCGGTCGTTTCAACACGGACCACACCCACAAAGCACCTCTAGAAATGTCCGTATAAAAATAAGTTAACAGAATTTAACGGAACGGAAAAGAAACACAACTGAAAGGAAACACAAATACTAACTAACTAAATACTAATAACTGTCTCATTTCATGTACGATGACTAATACAAAGCAAGTGAAAAAGGCGATCATTAAGTTATTTATACACATATATGCACACATACACACATCCTTTTGTTTGTTTTTTCCCTCTTTCTTTACAGACGGTTACAGAAGGTTACAGATGGTTACCACTGCCAAACACAGATAACAATTTCAAAAGGCACTAGTTCTGTGTTCAAAAGGCACATTAATATACATATTATATTATCCGTGATCTTGCAACTTCCCAGTTGTCATTTTCTTCATTCAGTTTTGTGTTTGTTGTTTGTTTGTTTGTTTTTTGTTGTTGTTGTTGTGTGTGTTCAATGGATTATGTCATATGTAAGCCCTATATACTGTAGTGCGTTAAGAAGCCAGGGTGTAGAGCGGGTCCATTGAAGAGGGCAGTAACTCCCCATCAACAAACCCCCACCCAGCTGCCCTAACTGGCTGTATTTGTAGATGATGTTCCTATGCTTAGTGGTGCATTAAGAGACGAGGTTTATGAGCCCGCTGGGAGGGTCCCTCTCAGCAGAACCATAACTCGCTTATCCTAATTCTCAATTTTGTAATTTAGAGCAATAGAATGACAACCGTTCAGAGCAACAACACTGTCTTAGTTAATAGAATGCAAATGCAAATTGATCCTACTACTCCCCCTTGTGGCAACATGTTTCTTCTTCTCTGTACTTTTCAAAGGTCTTTTGTTTGTATTTATATTTGAACAGGTTGATGTTTGGACATCGTTTCATCTCCATCTGCATTTTGTTCCACAATTGTACACCATTAACTGTCGGACTAAAGCTTTTCAAAGTTGAGCTATGTTTCTGAATCCTAAAGTTCAATTCATCACGTAATTCGTAACGACCAGTACGTTCTTGGAACCTTCTTTGTATTTGGCCCGGTAACAGTTTGTATCTTGCTTTGTATAACATCTGTACAGTTTGGAACTCAACAATGTCACAAAACTTCATGATCTTTGATTTTAAAAATAATGAGTTTGTGTGGTCCAAAAACCCAACTTTATGAATTAATCGGATAGCTCTTTTTTGCAGCATTACTTTTGGTTTTAATGTACTTTTATAAGTACTGCCCCAAACCACAGTGCAATAATATAAATTGCAGTAGTACTTGGTATTGCAGTAGTACCACTTGGTATTGCAGTAGTACCACTTGGTATTGCAGTAGTACTTGGTATTGCAGTAGTACTTGGTATTGCAGTAGTACTTGGTATTGCAGTAGTACTTGATATTGCAGTAGTACTTGATATTGCCGTATAAAGAGTGAAAGCTGCAGCTCGTCGTGGATTAAGTGGATAATCTCTGGGACAGACGCTTCTGCACATGCTCAGTGCGGAGCAGGAGTTTAACTGAGTGCAGTCACAGGTCACACAGGGTTGTGTGCTACTGTTCTGTACGACTATAACAAACCTGTGGATTTATTTAGATACAGTGGCACGACAGGAGAGAGAGAGAGAGGGGCAAGGAAAAGTTGTGATATCCAAACACTTTCCATCAAATGTATATATTTCTCATCAAATTGTACGAAGCTAAAATGGAACTAACAGAGGAAAACAAAGACGCAAACTGTCAGACTGAAGCTCCGCTCAGGAAACAGAGACAGAGTGCGGTGACGAGGCCATTTCCAGGACGACGGTAAACGCTGAGTGGTGGGTTCAGAAACACCACTCAGCGTTTTAGGAGCCGTCCTTTCGTTTGTCCTGCTCCGGGCGGATGACTCCCAATATTTAAGACGCCATCAATAAAAGGCACTTTTATTGATGGCACTTTTGTTCCTTGCCAATAAAAGGCAAGGAACGACAATGGGACTGATATTTACACTTTGAAAAACGTGTTTGTGAATCAAATCTAAACTAAAGCTAAAAGTACTTCTCACTGAATAAACATCTAAAACTAAATGCATGGAAGTGTAGGATCTGATTCTGCTGCTGGATCAGGTGGAAAGGAGCAGCGTTTTTACAGAAACTGGAGAATTTGCGATTGTGGCTAACATTAGCTTAGCGGCCCATTCATTCCTATGGGATAGCTTAGCCTAGCGGTGTCCATTCGTTTACAAATAGTTAGCATTGGATATATAGCAGTTTTTTCTCTAAAACTTATAATAATAATAATAATAATAATGCATTAGTCTTCTATAGCGCTTTCCCAGAAATTTCCCACAATTTTATGCATTATTGGTTCACACCATACTCAGTCTGCGCCATCATCCCCTCCGACCACCACGAACCACTCACTACGTTCACAGGCTTCCTGGTGTTACCAAACGGTCTCCCATCCAAGAACCGACCGGGCCCTTCCTGCTTAGCTTCCGAGGTCTGACAGGATGGGGCAGAGCAAAGGCGGGATGGCCTTACCGCTTTTCCAAAATGAAATGATCCCAAAGCCAACTGTACAGTCACATGTTTCCTTCTGTACTGGATTTTAAAGGCCAGTTTTAACATTGTTTGTTTGGTCTGAATGAATGCTCTGTTCTGCAGTGACTAGTGTTTAAGACAGAAACAGAGTTTAACCTGACGGTCATGGGCCAATTACAGTCTCTAAATAGATTATTTTGTTGTTCATATCTGAGCATAGTTTTAGTATTTGACTTTAATTAGAGAGCCAGATTAGACCTTTTATTATAGTAATTTCTCAAGAAAACTTTTGTTCTGTAATGTAGATGGGAACAAGTTTCCTACAGTTAAACAGAGTATGTATGTATAGGCCTATAATAAAAATGATTTAAAAAAAAATCAAAATTGGTTTCAAGAATCGAGTTTTATTTTTAGTAGGGATGCACCAATCTGATTCTGATTTTTGATTGCCATGCAAAATGCCACGGCTAGCAACAGCATGCTAAAGCTAGCAACAGCATGCTAAAGCTAGCGGGAGCATGCTAATGCTAACGGTAACTAATCAAGGTCAGAAACTGTGATAGAAATACCTAAAGTTGCCTCATAAACTAAAATAACCACTGCTGGAGCCAAGTGTTTATATTTTAGTTTATGAAATTCTGTTAAAGTATCACTGATATAAGACATTTGTAATGCACAAGTTATAATGATCAGATGACTTTCTGTGAGTTGTTTATATTAATTTATATTATAATTAAAAAATTCCGTTAGTTTATTAATAGATATAATAATTGATCTGTAACATCTCGTTTATAAGAAAATATAAGACTTTATTGATCTGACTTTTAAGAAAGTCTCTTGGTATCGGTTAATATCGGATATCGGCAGAAATGCTAACCCCCGGTATCGGAAGCAAAACAACTGGATCGGTTCATCTCTATTTTTTGTATCGTGGCACTAGTTCTTTGGTGCTGACTGTGAGGTTGTAGGTTTAAAGTTTTGACCTCTTGCATAACAGTGGAAATGGGTGATGTGTTTTACTCCCCAAAGGTTTAAAAATGTGATACAGCGTACGGGACAGATCGAGGAACAAGAACAAGGGAATAACCTTCTGGACAAACGGATAGCGCCTGATCGTTCTGACCGTTTCCTCCTGATTTCACTCAGAGCATTTTGGAGATGAGATAAGAAAATATTTGTGTAAAATTCCACACATTTCTCAATCTTTTCCGCTGCTGCTGAGTTTCCTGTTTCAAAGATAAGACTGTCCTTGTAGTTCACTGATAAGATATAAAAATAAACCATCTCCTCCTCATCCTCTGCTCCGTTTGTTCCTTCTTTTATTCGTAGAAATGGAACTGAAGGTAAAAAGACGGACGTGTTCAGACCCGTCTCTGTAAATGTCACTCAGAACTAGAGCGGGGTTAATCCTTGTTTTGGAGAATAATAGGGCTGAAACATGTAATCGATTAATCGACGACTAATCGATTATTGAAATAGTCGACAACTATTTAAGTAATCGATTAATCGTTTTCTGGTTCACACAGACTCAAATAGAGCAAAAATAACATGAAAATGTAGTATTTTTGACGAAAACCTATTTTGTTTTTATAGTTAGGGTCTGTAGTGTTTTGTACATTGTAAATTTCATGAATGTCTGTGTCTCATCCAATCAGAAAGCAGAATTAGCACTACAAACACTTTAAGTTTACGCCATCAATACGTCCTCAAGTGGTGCCACTTTAGCTTTTTGTGATAAAAAAATGAAAAAATTAATTTTTTCTACATAATTCACAGCCAAGCGATTACTTGATTAATCGTAAAAATAATCGATAGATTAATCGATTACAAAAAAATCGTTAGTTGCAGCCCTAGAGAATAATGAAGAGGAAGTTAAAGTTTTGCTGACATGTGAACCATCTGAATCACTTCCTGTTTGTTTGAGTGAACTCTGACGGTGATGTGGAAATCTTTTTGTCAGTTTTCTGCAATTACAAAGATCCGATCATCCATCCATTCATTTTCTTCCGCTTTATCCGGGGCCGGGTTGCGGGGGCAGCAGTCTCAGCAGAGATGCCCAGACTTCCCGATCCACGCACACCTCCTCCAGCTGTTCTGGGGGACCCCGAGGCAACACCAGGCCAGCTCATAGACATAGTCCCACCAGCGTGTCCTGGGCCTTCCACGAGGCCTCCTCCCAATAGGACATGCCTGGAACACCTCCCGAGGGAGGCGACCAGGAGGCATCCAGAACAGATGCCCTAGCCACCTCAGCTGGCTCCTTTCGACGTGAAAGATCCGATCAGTTATTTCATAAAATACTACAAAAACTGAGCCCTTCAGCCGTGGCCATTATTAATTGATCACTTTAGAACCACGGATCTAAACGAGATCAGTGGTTCTCAACTGAAACAAGCTATTTAAAGGAACAGGCCACCGTTTTTCCATACTGAGATATGTTCTTACCTGAGCTCAGACAAGTTGTTGCATACCGGTCTGGTCTTTGTGCGTGTACTCAGTCATGCAAAAAGACCAAAGATGTTGTTAGCATTTAGCCTCTCCCAGCATATTCCTATAGCTCCAAACAGGGTGAAGTTAGAAGCGACCACGCTCTTCCACGGGCACGCACAAAGACCAGACAGGTATGCATCAACTTGTCTAAGCTCAGGTAAGAATATATGTCTATAGTATGGAAAAACTGTGGCCTGTTCCTTTTAATAAACATGAAACGGACTCAGATAGTGTTGACATATAATGACAAAAAGTGTTCCCTGAGAATGGTTCTGCGACCCACCAGTTGAGAACCACTGCTTCAGACCGTTTCTGTCCCAGCCTTTATTATGGTAGCTTTAGCATACTGCTACGAACAGCGGCGATCAAAAGTCAGTTTGTGGAGGATCAAAGTAACTGAGTGAATGAATCCTCCAGGTTCTGAGCTTCAGAGTGAGGTGCGTGTTCATATTCACTGAGGTTTGTTGTGTTTCTTAAGCAGTGAGAGCACAAACGGGTATCGGTATGGGATATTTGGTTCTGATACCCGATGCTATATCAGATCGGTGTATCTCTCGTACTCACCAATAGAGCCATACGTCTCCAGAGCTCTGTGTAGATAAATATTCAGGAGTGTGTTGCCTTCACTGACCCTCCTCCTCTCTCTCCTCAGCCCTGCTCCAGACCCAGCACCTGTCGTCGTATCACCTGACCGTCCCGCGGCCAATCGGAGGACGGCTGAGGCGGGACGTGAACGGAGCGCCGCCCGATCAGGTGCAACAACGCTTTCATTCAATGGGGAATTTAAAGATTTTTATGGCTGGTTTTCTCCCTTAGTTTTAAAGGAACAGGCCACAATTTTTACATACTGAGATATGTTCTTACCTTAGCTTAGACGAGTTCATTTGTACCTGTCTGGTCTTCATGCGTGCCCCCCTCGGGTAAACACAGCACAGACGCCGTTAGCATTTAGCCTCTCTCTTCTCCTCTATAGCTCCAAATGAGGTGAAGATAGAAGCTACCAAACTCTTCCATGTTTTCCCTATTTAAATATGGTTACGTGAAGTGTTACACCATAAAGTATAATTATACAAAATTAAACAATGTGGATTTTCTAAGCGGATAAAAAGGGGAACTATATTGTAAGGCGTAATAATACCAGGAGTAATTCGGCGTCCGCATAGTAAAGTGAAGATACTATTGCGCGGATGTCGAATTACTCCTAATACTCCTAATAGGGAAAACATGGAAGAGTTTGGTAGCTTCTATCTTCACCTCGTTTGGAGCTATAGAGGAGAAGAGAGAGGCTAAATGCTAACGCCGTCTGTGCTGTGTTTACGTGAGGGGGGGGGCACATGTGGAGACCAGACAGGTACAGATGAACTTGTCTAAGCTAAGGTAAGAACATATTTTAGTATGAAAAACGGTGGCCTATTCCTTTAATGATCCCAAATACTGACATGTTTGGTATCCACGTGTAGCACGAAAGGCTGAGATGACGCTGTACTCCAAATATGGTCATTTCCTTTGTGGGAGACAGCAGTGGCTAAAGACGGGAGAAATATACACAGGGCGAATGTGCAAACAAAGGGACTAAACTTGAGGGTCGTTTTCATTCCTCTCTTTAACAACATCTGCACTTTAGTCGCTCCACACTTTACAGGCTCACACTCAAATACATTTGGAAGATTTGTTCACACAGGGATTTTTACAGATCTGATTCCTGACTGATTGAGATTTGCACCCAAAAAACAAGGAGTTTGGGTTCTTTGGAACTAATATGTCACAAAATAAAAGCAATCATTTAAACCTGGCTCTGAACATTATTGAGATTCCATTTCCACCTGCAGCGTCTCGCCTTCAACGCTCTTGTAACTTTTACTCAGCATGACTCAGACTGAGAGTGACGTTCTTTTCCTGTGCGTGTTTGCTGTAGGAGTGTGGACTAATCTGGAGACGAGGGGGGAGGGTGTGGTTCTGCTCCAGGGGCATGTTTTCTGTTGGAGTCACCGCTCTGTGGAAAAACTCCAGTCTGTGAAAGTCCAGATCCGCCGCAGAGGGAGAGGGAGAATAGCAGCATGAGAGTGTTGTTTGCACCAGTGGGTCCCAGCCTGTTGTTTCCCTTTTGAATCGTCTTTATCTGACACTTGTTTCCAGCCGCAGCAGCTCTGTCGTTTCCTGTTGCTTCACTTACAGCCTAACTGTTGCTAAACTGCGGTTTGTCGCCTCTCGATTTTCTCCGGCAGCTGTACAAACATTTCCCTACCCACCTCCTTATTGTGGTTAACCTCTTAAAGCCCGCCTGAACCGAGCACTTTTTCTCCAGTGTGGCTTCACCCAAATCTAAAAGCTTCTCGAAAAAAAGCGTCAAAACGGTGACGAGAAAATGAGGATGAAAATACAACGACAAAAAGGCAACAAAGAGCCACAAGAAAACGACAAAAAAGCCATAAAAAAGTAAAAAAAACACAACAAAGATGCAACAATAAAAAAGCGATAGAAACATGACTAAAAAGTGATAAAAAGCAAAGGAAAAAAGTGACAAGTGCGGGACGTGTAGTTTGGTCGTAGCCGCGCACGTGCCATTAGCGCTCATGCTAACGGCCTGTCAATCAAAGTCCGGCCCTCATCAGTATACGAGATTTCTAAAATGTTTCTTACGAAAACCAGCCTGGTTTCTTTAATTGTAACTAACCCAGCGTTATCACAGGAGGAATATCTAGCTATAGAAAGTTTAAAGAGGTGGTATTATGCTTTTTTCAATCACATAGCACCAGTCTATAGCATACTACAATGATGACGTAACCTTCTGTTGGTCTGTATATGCAGTAAATTGAAATAACTGCCTTGAATAAAATTGCTCTCTCAAAATGGCTGTAATGAACGTCTTGAAATAGGCCTCTGTCTCTTTAAGAAGCTTTCCGACACGCCCCCTTCAGCACACTGCTGTGGCATCTAAACAACACTACTGTGCGGGGAGGGGGCTCTGCTGAGCTGAGGAGCAGTGGTTGGTGGCTTGGCTGGTGACAAAAGGTCCAGAGGCGTCTCCAGGAGGTGGGGGCGTTCCTAGGAGGACTGAGGCATAGCTACACCTAAAATGGCTGCCGTCTAAGTTTTTACTGATTACTCAAAAATATGTGAATGAGCCAAGGCAACACTCCAGGTATGTGTTTAATGAGGGAATGACATAATAACATGATATAAAGCTTGAAAAAGTCGATTTTACATAATACCCCCCCTTTAAAAATAATAGAAACCTACACTATGCAGGGCTTACATCATACTTCACATATAACTCAATTAAATAAATATATATTAATAATGATAATTAAACCCAAATTAAAATTATATTGAGGATGGTAATGACAACTGGTAAGTAGCGAGATCTCATAGTATAATATGTATTAATGTACCTTTATAACATAAAATTAACTCTCGATAATGTTTGTAGTTTCAATTCGTTTCAATTAATTATATAATCAGTTCAAATATTGTTTTGTAAGTTGGTCTGTGCTAATGTAGCTGCTTGAAATGTATCAAATTCTCTTTGGATGATGTCTTGTTGATGTTTTGTTCTTTCTGTACCATTGTGAAATGTACTTTATTGCACTGAATTTGGGGGTGGGCGCTCATAAGCTTCTTGCTTCAGCCCACTCCCTTTGAGCAGAATGTATACTGCTCAAATAAACTAAACTAAACTAAACCAGGTTTTACAGTTGTTTAGAACGTGTGTAAAGTGCAATGCTTTCTAATGATAAACTAGCTTGGTCTGCCGCCCACATATGGAGGTACTGCAGCAATGGTGGCCCCTAGGGTCACGGTCACGAAGCAGTGCAACCAGCAGCCATTGGTCTTAGCTTTCAAATGAGGCGTTACACTGGACTAAAGGCTATAAACTCTCCAGTCGAGAAGCTTTTAGATTTGGGTGAAGCTAAACGGGAGAAAATGCACATGGCGGGGGTTAAGAGGTTAAACCCCGCCTTATTTGAATTGTCTCTAGTAGGTTTTTTTTTAGGTTTGATTGATTGATTGATTGGCCTTTATTGTGCCCAATGGGGAATTTTTTTCACAGCCTCAAGGCCAATGTTACGCCTCATTTGAAAGCTAAGACCAACAAAAATAAAAAATCTCAACGGATCTTTTTTTTCACTTTGTTTCTGCGTTGACATTTTGACCTTTTTTTTTCTTTGCTTTATTGTTGCGTTTCCATCACATTTTTATTCATCTGATTTTTATAGTGTTTTTGTCGCTTTCCCGGCTCGTTTTCATTTCTATTTTGACGCTTTTTTCAAGAAGTTTTTAGATTGGGGTAAAGCCAGGTTCAGGCGCGGGTTTAAGGCCAGACGCTGCAGTGAAACAGGGAGACTGCTGTAGAGATTGACACAAATATGAGGAAAAGTGTGGTGCAAGTTTCTGACATTTTATGTTTTCATATAAAAAATAAGGCGTTTTCTGGATAAAAGTGCCCAAAACGTCCCATATTTTTGGCGATGAAACTGAATAATGGATGGAGCCAGGTTTAAATGTTTTTATTTTGTGATATATTAGTTACAAAGACTTTTTCGGAGGGATTTGGGATCTTGTTTAGTTTTAAAATAAGCAGTTTTTTGTGTGCAAAAATCTTGTTTTGTTTAATTCAAAACTCAATAAATCAGGTTAAGAATTAGCTATTTAAAAAATCCTTCGAAATATCGTCAAATCTAAGACTGTAAAGTTTGAAGTCTGTGGGAGCGACTAACGTGGAGATAATGTTGCACCAATGAGAGAAAATGCATTTGGAGAGAATGGCCTTCAAATAATAAACATGTACAGTGGCGTCTCCTGACCCTGTTGCTCTGTTGTTGTGTGTTTCAGATGTCGTACGTGATAAATGTGGACGGACGGGACCGTGTGGTGCGCCTCCGCAGGAACACGTGAGTACTGCAGGCTCCTCTCGATGGCTCAGGGGTTAGTTCTGCTCACCCCAACAGTTTGAAACATTCTGGGAGATTCTGAACGACGACGAAGCGACTGCAAATAAATGTGCAGTATATCCCTAAAAGCCTGAAGCTGTGGTGGGAGGTGAAATAGTAAAAGTATTGTGCGTTTGGTGACCTTTTACTTCAGCACGGTTTTGGAGCGGTTTTCTCTCCTGTTCAGTTTGTTTCAGCATTAAAAGTAAAAGCCGTTATAGTTTATCTCATCCTCATCATAGTTAAGTAACGCGGGACGGAAACACCAAATGTCACAATTAGAAGCCTTCATTTGCATAAACCTTTTGGGAATCGACACTTGAGGTGGTTTTTGAGTTTTGCGAGTACAAGCCGGACAGTAGGACAGTAGGACACGGAGGCTCAGATTAAAACGTCTTTAGTCGGAGATTGAGTCGCTGTTAGGCCTGAGTACTGTTAAATGTACTGGTATGGTAAAAAAGTTTAGGTTCTACAGGTAATGGAAAAAATAAAAGTATTAAAAGCAGGAACCGAATAGAATCTTCTCTCTTTAGATCCAGGTGTTGATGCTGTTGGTCCAGGGAAAGGATTAAAGGAAGTGACTCGGTTGTTTCACCTCAAATATATATATATTTTTCCCCAATTCTTTTCTGAATGTTTGCCAATATTTTATTACAAATATTTTCCCTATTTTTTCCCCTATTTCCACGAATTTTTTTCTGATTTTCCTCCCCCCAAATGATCCCCTATTTTCACACATTTCCTGAACAATAGAGATGAACCCGATATCTTCCCCAGATCTTCCACACATTATTGTTCTGTCTTCTGGTTCTAGAAGACAAATATTTTAGTATCGGTATCAGAAAAAAGTATCGATCCAAAACCAAGTATCGTTAAAGTACTGGCATCGATAAAAATGATATGGTACCCAGCCCTAATTGCTGTCCACAGAACATTCTGAGCTGAATCAGTTTACAGCCTGATTATCTGTGAGCCCTACATGATTATTGTGACTCTGGAGCCGGTGGGTCAGTTTTGATATGAGCCGGTGTGGAGATTTCCCATCAGCATGTGAGAAGATTATACAACAATTATGTTTATATGTTATGTGTTTGTAGGTTACTGCTGCCCTCGGACTTCACCGTGTTCACGTACCGAGAGGACGGCTCCCTCGTCACCTCCACTCCCCCAGTTCAGGTAAGACACACGCAAACACCACCTCTCCCTAAATCTGCAGTACGTACTCTTCTAGAGGAGGTGAGCGCCCCCTGTGGGTGAAACAGAAGCTCTCATCCAGGGAAATGAACCAACAGAGATCGACTGAGAACTTCTACTTTACGTCCTGAAAAAACGCGATTTATAATAGGGATGTCCCGATTGGATATTCAGTATCGGTATCGGTAGCCAGTCTGGGCATTTTGAGAGTATCGGATTGTATCTGATTTAATTCTGCATCGGGTCTGATCCCTCAAAAGACGGTCCTGAATCTGCGGCGGCTTCAGTCCTCAGGGGTACCACACCTCTGCGGTAAACCTGCAGACCGGAGCCACTGCAGATTCAGGACCGCACCCATAATAAGTAAATTTCTCCATTGTGAGATCAATAAAGGCTATCTTATCTTAATGCTGTCGCCAAGCTAGGCTACTATCGCTAACCTGCTGCTAACACCTGCAGCTTGAACACTAAGAACCTAACGATGTGCAGAGCTGCCTTTGGCTTTTACTGAGGACTCAGAAAGACTCGAGTCCAACAGCGGAGATGAGAGCCTCTCGTAGGTGTGCTAATTATGCAGAACAAAGAGCCATATGCTCCTAGTGCTTAAGTCTTTTTCAGGTCCTTAACATAAGACGATAGATCTGCTGAATGTCCTTTAGAAGCAGATTGAGCTGAAACTATCAGATCTGTTGGTGTTGTTTAAAATGCTGCAATTATAAAACTGTTTTTTTGTTTGTTTGTTCTTTATGTAAAATGCCCATTTTAGGGGTGACAGTGGTAGAGCGGGTCATGATCGGAAGGTCGGGGGTTCGAATCCCAGCTCCTGAAGGTGGACACTGTGTCCTTGAGCAAGACACTTCACCCTCCTTGCCTCCAGTGTCTGTGTACATTGGTGTTTGAATGAGAGAGTGAATGGGTGACTGGTTACTTGCCTGTAAAGCACTTTGGTGATGAAGGTAGAAAAGCGCTTTATAAGTTGAGACCTTTTAGCTTTTAAATGACCACACTGTGCACCTCATCCTTTTTTGCTATTTGTTCCTTATTGTTTTGTTCCCTTTACTCTGATTGTACTATTGTGAAATGAAATGTTTTATCATATTGAGTTGGGGGTAGGTGCTCATAAGCAAAATGTATGCTCAAATAAATAAATAAATAAATTACCCAACATTACCTTCAAAATTTAACATTTAAAGCTAAACCCAAAACTTATACTGCATATTTAGGCTATAGAAAGGGCTGTAAAAGCCTAATATAAAGCCTAAAATACATTATAATATATAATATATAATTATATTTATTTTATTTATTGTTTTATTTGGTTGGGACAGTGGATGTTAATGAACATACATGTAAATACGCCACGACGGATTGTAGCCATGGACTAATCTGCATCCGCTGTCCCACGCTCGCACTCAAAAACAAAACTCACCCTCTTGGCCTATTGTACATGTTTTTAGTGGTAGGGGAAACAGGAGAAAGACTGTATCGGATCGGCTTGGGAGCTCAAAAAAGCAGATCAGGACATCCCTAGTTTATAACGTTATTATTCTGTCTCTTTTCTGTTGTTTTTAAATTAAACGTGTGTAGATTGTGACGGTTTAATCTTCTGCTGCTGTCGCTGACACTGACGTTTGTGTGAGACTTGGGTCTAAAGCTGATAATCTGTATGTCATTGTATGTCATTTGTAACTCTGCTGCCTCTTGGCCAGGACTCCCTTGAAAAAGAGGTTTTTGATCTCAGTGGGACTTTCCTGGTTAAATAAAGGTTAAATAAAAATAAAGCTGAGCTCGTTTAATCAGGCACTCATTAAACAAGTCACAAAGGCCACCGGGGGAGCTGTTCCCCCAGTAATGATCATTAAACTGCCTCTTATTGTTTCCATTTAAAACAGAACAGCTCTCGATCGTCCACTGACTCTGGGCAGGAACATCTTAAGCCCAGAACGAGAAAAGTTGAACCAGTTCCCGGCCGTCCACAGCCTGTAACTTGTGTTGTACTCACACAGAGCTGACACAGATTTTCAGAAACTTCAAGGTCTTAGCTTTCAAATCAGGCATTGCACTGTAAACAAGGTTGTAAACAAAAACAAGCAAAGCGCCACAACTGCGACAGAAACGTGGCATGAACCCGGCAACAAAAAAGTTACGGGTACAGATTTTGTAGGTCTTGGCTTTCAAAATGAGGCGTTACACTGGCCTATAGGCTGTGAGCTCCAGTCGGGAAGTTTCTAGATTTGGGTAAAGCTGAACTGCAGACAATGTGTTCGGTTAAGGCTAAGAGGTTAAGAAGTTGAAGATTTTGGATGATGGGCAGGAGAATGGGCTTCAGTGGTGTCTTGTGGATAGATCCAAACGTAAACGCCTGCTCCTCCAGTTTATTTAACCTCCTCTCTTTGGCCGTGTGACTGATGCATGATGGGAGTGCACTCGTACTTCCTGTTTCCTGACCTCCAGTTTCCTGTGATGAGTCAGGACCGGCTCATGTGTCCCAGTGCAGAGGCGTAATGATCGACGAATGCGCTAAAGCGAGACCGATCGTGAAATCAAGATGTGTTTTTGTTTCATGGCGCGAAACAATGAAATGAAGAAATGAATATCAAATCAATGAATTTAAAAAGTGGCTAAAATATGAACACAATGATTGACTTTTACATTTACTCAAGTTCTCGAGTAACTTTTTGAAGTAATTGTACTTCTTAGAATACCCTATTATCAAGAGTACCGTATCACACTGTACTCTTTACTTCTACTGGAGTAAAATTATAAAGAAGTATCCGTTTCTTACTCAAGTAAAAATAATTACTTTTTCCCGCTGTGAGTAAATATTTTAAGCGACAAAAGCTTCATTTTGATCGTGCTCCTTGTTCTCAACAATTATTTAGTTTTTCTGTATTTTCTGCCATTTTCTTTGTAAACATCCGGATTTCCACAGGACTGTATGTTTTGTTTCACACAATTTATAGCGTCATTGAAAATAAATCACACTATTTCGCAGTTACAGTTACTCTCACTACTCGAGTGACATTTTCTCCAAGTACTTTTTTTACTTGAGTGAATATTTCGGCTGCGCTCTCCCTCCTTTTGTAATTGACTTTATTCGTGTTGAATCTGTAAAATGATCTCTCCGTCATGTTTCCTCTCCTCTGTGAATGTGACTGAGTGTCTGCTGGTGTGTTTGTTCTGCAGGATCACTGTCACTACAGCGGCGCCGTGGAGAACGTGGAGGGCTCGTCTGTGGCCATGAGCGTCTGCCACGGGCTCAGGTCAGAACTCTGGTCCCTCTCCTCTCTGTGGCTCAGGCGGAGAGCAGCAGGCACCCTTTAATAAAACTCTAGATCGGACGTGAGGGTTAACTGCGTCGACTAAAATATTCATCATTTTAGTCAAAGTAATATTTTTGCCGACTAAAGTTGGACTAAACCCAACTTCAGTGTTTTTTATTATGCTAAAACTATGACTAAAATGTCCAGACATTTTAGTCGACTAAAATCTGACTAAATAAAAGTGAAAAGACGAGACTAAAATCATCCAAACATTGCTTTTTGGGGACTTTCTCGAAAACAATGATGAGATATTTTTGCAGAAATATGTAAAAATGTGCTGCAAACATTTACATTGCTTTGACGCTCAAAAAGAGAATTGTCCTGAACGGACGACAAAAAACAAATTTTCCCCAAATTTCTCATTATTGGAGATAAACTCAATATTGTAAATTTGCAGGTCTTACAAACAGCAATTTTGATGATCTTGCTAACGATGTATTGCTCAGCTTTAGTTATTATTCTACAAAAAGTTCTAAATAAACCATAATAAAGGTCTTTGTTTTCTCTGCGTTGGTCCTAGCTCTATCTTTTTTGTTCCAGGGGAGTTCTCCATCTGCCTCAGGACAGTTTCGGGATCGAGCCTCTGGACTCGGACCTGGAGCAGCACCTGGTCTACCGCCTACAGGACGTGACATCACAGCCCCGAGGGTGTGGCACCGCCCACCGCAGCAACACCACGGAGCGCGCTCAGTCTGACCACGCGGAGATCCCCCACCGAGCGCACGTCAGGGTCAGAGCAGCTCATTTACATTTCAGCACTCAGATCGCCTTCACTGTCTGCTCCTGCACTTACTCTTTAGCTAAACATTATTTTTATTTTACACTGGAACTCACAAAGGAAATGTAAAAGTGTTTGGTCCCATTTAGGGATCCTCCAATATCAGATACTGGTATCAGATATTGGCTCCAAATATCCGATACTGAACCGATACACGTTTTGGGTCTTACCTTTTAAACACACAACTTCGGTAATATGAACCTGCTGCGCTTCATGAAGCTCTGAAACTGAGAATTCAGCTGAGTTAGTTATAAGTTTCCACAAACAGACTTTTGACCGCCTCGTAAAACGTCACAGCTAGCAGCAGCATGCTAATGCTAACAGCAGCATGCTAATGCTAACAGCAGCATGCTAATATTAGCAGCATATAATCAAGGTTGGAACAGAAACTATGACTATGTCAAACCTCCATCCATCCATTTTCTTCCACTTGTCCGTTGCCGGGTCGTGGGGGCAGCTGTTGGAGCTGCACCAGCCCCTATGGCTCCTCCTGCAGGTGGTGGGTCCACAGAAGGATGGCCTCATGGTTCTAACCGGGCCTGTTGGTCTCTCATAAGGGGCTTCTGAACCGCTCTTTGTCTGACCCGTCACATAGGACCTGTTTGCCATGGGAGACCCTACCAGGGGCACAAGCCCCCGACAACAGAGCTCCAGGATCATTCAGGCTCAAACCCCTCCACCACGTTAAGGTGGCGGTTCCAAGAGGGGACTATGTCAAACCTAAAGAAATAAAATAAAATACCCAATAAACTTAACTAAACTAAACTAAACTTAACTTGAGCTTTACAAATATATCAGATAATTTATTATTTAACAGCGTTCCACAAACTACAAGCTACAGCAAACGCTTGATAAACAATAGATATAACTGATCTGTAACGTCTCGTTTATGAGAAAAGATCAGACTTTATTGATCTGACTCTGGAGAAGAGAAAAACATTCACTTTTTCACAGCAGCTGCTTTTAAGAAAGTCTCTTGATATCGGTTAATATCGAATATCGGCCGATACTCAAACCCCAGGATCAGTATCGGTATCTGAAGCAGAAATGTTGGATCGGTGCATCTCTAATTCTGTCAATGAACGGTGTGTTGTTTTTCAGACAAAGAGAGCGATTCTTCATCAGACGCATTATGTGGAGCTGCTGCTGGTGGTGGACAATGACCGGGCAGTTACTATTACTATTACTACTATTATGATTACTGCTGTTACTAATATTTCCCCTGCTCTCTGACGTGTTGTCTTTCTCTCCAGTTTAACTTCATGAACCGTAACGACACGGCGGTGCGGGAGGAGATGGTGCACCTCGCCAACTTCATCGACAGCGTGAGTTACAGAATCATTCAGAGCTTTCCAAAAGCTCAAGTGCAGCGGTTAGCACGCGTGCTTCACAGTGAGAAGGTCCCGAGTTCGATTCCCACCTGGACGGGGTCTTTCTTTGTGGAGTTTGCATGTTCTCCCCGTGTCTGTCCCCTACCACTAAAAACATGTACAATAGGCCAGGATGAATGAGAGTGCGCATGGGGAACGACGGATGGAAATTAGCCCATGGCTACAATCCGGCATGGCGTGTTTACATGCGTGTGTCCGTGTATGTTTATCAACCTGCACTGTCCCGACCAAATAAACCAATACATTTAAAAAAAACTCCCTTTTCATGAAGGAAACTGTAATAAAAGTCTTTGGAGCCAGGCTTTTAAGTTGTTGTAGACTCGTGGTTTTTGTGTTTGATTAAATCTTTTGGATTCGCCCTGAGCCACTAGGGGGCAGTATCGCAGTAATGTCCCTCCACGTCACTTTTAGAAGCAGATTATGAACATAAACATGAGTTAAACAGACCCAACAGCATCAATGGGAAAATATGCAATAATCATTGTGCCCACCCCGCCTCTGTTTGAATGTTGTGAGGTAGCGCTGTAGCTGTGATTTGGAAAAATACAGTTTTATGATTGTGATTACATTTGCAATTTACATTTAAAAATCAGCAGCTTTTAAACATATCACAGCTCTGATGTGGACGTGGTAGTAGTTTGTGACAATATATTTCTGCTGTCTTTGTGATTGGCTCATTGTGACCTGAGCGTGTGTTTCTCAGATCTACATCCAGCTGAACGTGCGCGTGGTGCTGGTCGGGCTGGAGATCTGGACGCAGCAGAACCCCATCAGCACTGAAGGGGCGCCGGAGAGGTGCTGAGCCGCTTCACTCAGTGGAGAGAGAAGGCGCTGGTGCCGCGGAGACGACACGACTCTGCGCAACTCATTCTGTACGAACAGAAGTATCTGCTACTGACGATATAAACTTAATTTACACTAATCTTTGTGTTGAATGTTTCAGTAAAAAGTCGTTTGGAGGAACGGCGGGAATGGCCTTCGTCTCCACCGTTTGTTCTCGGAGTCACGGAGGAGGAATCAACGCCGTGAGTGTTCTATTTATTCAACGCCGTTTAAGACGAGATGCTGCAGTGAAACTGGGGAAACTTAAATTCAGAGAGATCAATGTGAAACTTTTGCGACATAAATATGAGGGAACATGGATTAGAAGTTTTTGAACTGTTATGTTTTCGTATAAAGATGAGCCGTTTTATTGACGAACTAAATAATGGACAGAGCCAGGTTTAAATGTGTGGTTTTATTTTGTGACATATTAGTTCCAAAGATTTGCTCAGAGGGATTTTAGATCTTGTTTAGTTTGGGAATAAACTAGTTATTAGTAAAAAATAATAAATAAATCCGTCAGGAATCAGATCTGTAAAAATCCTGTGAAAAAGTCTTCCAAATGTGGTTGAGTGGAAGTCTGTAAAGTGTAGAGTCTTATGGAGCGACTAAAGTGCGGATGTTGTTAAAGAGTGGAATGAAAACAACCCTAAAGTTTAGTCCCTTTGTCTGCACATGCGCCCTGTGTATATTTCTCTTGTCTTTAGCCGCTGCTGTCTCCCACAAAGGAAATGACCATTGGTATGGATACCAAACATGTCAGTATTTGGGAATGAAGAAGCGTGGGAAAGACCAGGGAGCGACACAGCCATGTTGGAGTTACTTCCTGGATGAATCTCCGACTCAAAGCGACAAAACATCAGAGAATAAACATCGTAAAGAGAGAGTTTGGGCTGTTTTTTACTTTAGAGTTAGAACTAAGACGTTAAGGAGGAAACTAGTCACAAATCTCAAATATATCTTTGCCTTCTCCTGCAGCGTCTCGACTTATATAGACTCTATAGCAGGACGGGAGGGCATCTGACTCACTGCGTTTCTGTTTTGTGTGGACAGTTTCCGAACAACAACGTGGCGTCCTTCGCTTCAATCGTGGCCCACGAGCTCGGACACAACCTGGGCATGAACCACGACGACGGGAGAGAGTGCAGCTGCCCCACGCAGGCCTGCATCATGCACTCTGCAGCAAGGTGAGGAACACACAAATACAACACACACACTGGAACCGTATGGACATTTAGTTTGAGATCAACGTTGCGTTTTCCAGAGGTGGGAGTAAGTCACTAAATGCAAGTCTCGAGTCAAGTCCAAGTCGATTGGTCATGGGGTCAAGTCAAGTCAAGTCAAGTCAAGTCATAGCTTTTGTCAAGTCAAGTCAAGCCTTTCTTTAGCCGGCAAGTCACCTCAAGTCGCAAACGTCAGCGTTAAGCCTAATTCTTCTTTTCAAAATGTGTTTAATCTACTTTAAAATATAAAGTGATCTTTCTTAAGATTTAGCAATTTTGAAAAATTAGGCTAAAATCAAACTTTTAAAAATCTAATGAATTTGGATTTAAAGTCTAATGTAAAATATATATATTTGAAATGGTCCAGTCTATGTACAAAATTACTGGGACAGCATTTTAAGGAAGGGGGCCCAGGGGGCCTACTTAAAAAAATAAATACACAGAGTCTTTTAAACATGAACTGCTTGTCCCTGCAGTCTGAAAGATTAATATAACATTATATTTTCATTTTTGTTAGTTTCTGGCAGTTTTTCAGTCAGTGGTTCCCCTGTAATGCCCCAGCCCCTGTATACTCAGATTCGCCCCTGCTCAAAGTTGATTCCGCACAGCCTTCAGTCCTGCTGTCACTGGGCTCTGTGTTGCTGTGGAAAATAGCCTCTAAATGCTGTAACTTTTGTGAGAACGCCTTAAAACACCAAAAATGAAAAGCCCCCAAGATTTCTGTCAATAATCCAGCTCTTATGTTCTGGAGGCTCCTGTCTGTGCTGTAGCTTCAGTCATTGTTTCAAACGTTTTCCTGTCCTTAATAAATGTCTATGAATCTTCACCGCTTCACTCATTGTAGAAAACTTTTAATTAATGCATCCAAAGAAACACGTCGTATTTCCTCCTGCCTTTTCGCGCTCCGTTTGGAAGCCGAAAAAGCATGTGGTTACACTGAGAAAAAAGGGATCTGAGGCACTCTGACTAGTAGTTAAAAGTCCTTTATTAAATGGACATGCCAACGCGTTTCGACCTAGAGATGGTCTTCCTCAGGGCATGAAGTGCCTAGTCAGAGTTCCTCAGATCCCTTTTTTTCTCAGTGTATCCAGCTTTATACCTGATCTTTGAAGAGCACCTGCGCCTACCTTTTTCGGACCTACTGATGCACTCACTTCTCTCTGTTTTTCAAAGCATGTGGCTAATTACCAAATGTAAACATAGATGCGCCGCTTTTAACGCAATTAATCCTGATCTTTCAACAGTTTCACTCAAATAAATAATAACTATAAAGTTACTGCAAGTCATTGAGAGTCATTGGCCTCAAGTCCAAGTTAAGTCTCAAGTCACAAACAGGCAAGTCTAAGTCAAGTCAAGTCTTTTTGGAGCTTTGGTTAAGTAAGTCTCAAGTCCCGTAAATTGCGACTCGAGTCAAGTCATGTGACTCGAGTCTCCCACCTCTGGCGTTTTCTAACCAAGTAAGTGTGAGACGGTGATAAAGACGTGTTTGAGATGAGAGTTACCGCAGGCTGGATTAGCTCCATTATTCCTTTAAAAGTCTGTGGAGATGTTGAGTGGTGTTTTGAGCTCCACTAAACTGAGCGGCGTCCTGTTTATGTCTGTCCTGCAGCGGCTCGCGTAACTTCAGCAGCTGCAGCGCGGACGACTTCGAGAAGATGATCCTGTCGGTCGGCGGCTCGTGTCTGCTGAACGTACCGCAGCCCGGCGAGTCCTACAGCGCCCCCTTCTGCGGGAACGCCCTGGTGGACTTCGGAGAGGAGTGCGACTGCGGCTCACAGAAGGTCAGTGCGAGGCCGTGGGCGGAGAAATCCCTGTTCCTACAAATGCGCCATATTTTTACAGCTTTGTCGCTTAAATTCTTTGTTTGTTTCACTGTGATTAAAATTTCAGCAGCATAAATGGTGAGCAGCATTTTTTGGTGAACCGGATCATTTGGATCGGCTCACCAAAAAGAGCCAGCTCTTTTGGCTCCCAAATGGCTCTTCATTTTTCTACATATACAGTTTAAACTTCAGACAAATTTAGCAGAGATTATGATTCATGGCTTGTTAAGTATGAACAGGGGTGGGAGTCAATAAGCTTGTCTTCTTCCCACTCCTTTTCGAGCTGTAATGTAAATAATTTTTTCTTTTTTCTTTTCTTTTTCTTTATTATGTATATATATATTTCTGTTTTTCTTTTCTTCTTCTTTAGCTCGAAGTAAGTTGTTTACTCCTCCCTGCACAAAACAACAAATATAATCAAGAAGGAGATTAAAAAGAACAGAAGAATTTATTTTTTCACTATTATATGGCTTATAGTGGTCTGTGCTTGCACTTTTAAAGCTGGTATTAGTTTCATGTACTGTATGTACAATTTGTTTACATTGAAAATGCTTAGTGTTTCCCCCAGTCCTTCTGCTGCCTGTCTCTGCTCCGTCTGTAGCTGCTCCTCGCACTGAGAGGAATACAGACTCCAGACTTCACTAAGGTCCAAACTTAAGCAGGACTCATACACATGAGGAAAAGGCCGACTTTGCGACATATCGCCGCTCCGTATTGTTTACTTTTTTATTTTTTTTATTGTTCACGACCGACCCATCACTGTGCCACACGGCTCACAGACGCTGAACAGTCTCCCGGGTGCGTGGCTAGCTCACTGTGCGCCTACGTTGGGGCTGAACACCGCTCCTCTGTTATCTTTCTCTGTGGTGTGAGTCAAACACTGTGGTGTGCTGCAGGAGTGCGAGTCGGACCCGTGCTGTGAGTTTGGGACGTGTCGGCTGAAGTCGGGGGCGGAGTGTGCGTTTGGAGAGTGCTGTCGCCGCTGTCAGGTTGGTCTAAGACGCTCCTCTGTCTCTGGCTCACAGGAATCAAACTCATGACCTGTCTCTCTGCAGTTCCTCCCGGGGGGAACAGTGTGTCGCGCCAGCAACGATGAGTGCGACCTGGCAGAGTTCTGCAACGGCTCGTCCCCGCTCTGCCAGAGTGACGTCTTCATACAGGTACGAGGAATAAGAAATACAGGAACTACACATAGGCTTAGGTTGGGTTTTGTTTGTACTCGTAGGTACATTTGACTTGCAATCTGGAGAAAAACTAGTCTGACATTCATAAACACCATAAACATTACACACATGTTTAAAGCTAAAGTCCAGATACAAACAGGATGTACCTTTTGTTAAAGATACCATCACAGTTTAAACCGTAATGGCTGGTGAATTTGAAGTGTTTTTTAGATGTCACATTGCACGATGCGGGGATTGTAAAATCGTGAGTTGTTCTCGTTTCCACTGTGCGATGGTTCAAAGAGACAATCGTAGCTACGACCAAAGTTTATCATAGAGAATATCAGGCTCCAGACGTGTTTAGCTGAGGCAAGTGCTGCATGTCAGCGTGTTTTATTTCCTGCTGAAAAGTGCAAGGAAAGTAGCTACTGTAAAATGCGGAGTGGGACCTGCTCATGCCTGGCCACTGTTGGTTGGCTCTGGCAACATGTGGTGTTTACAGGACACTGACAGAGATCCTATTTGCAGCGCGAGGAGGCTCACTCTTGAGACTGTACCAAAATATCAAACTCTACCACCCACCGGCCCTCACACCATGTAAACACAAACACATGTAGAGATCGCAAATGTTTGAAGCAGCAACAGTTAACGGCTAACAGAGTCAGAGTTTCATTATGACAGAAGTTTACAAAAGAAACATCTAGGCGACCTGTTCTGATGCAGCTAAAATCCTCACGAAATGTCCATGTCGTTTGTCTAATAATCCAATATCTACAGGGAACATGCAACATATTTTATTTATTTTTGCTGATAATGTGTGTTGCTCACAAGATTGTTGATACTTTAAGTGTGTTGAGGAGAGTGTGGGGCGTGGGGTAAGAGGGGCTGGGACGGGCAGAGCAGGGTTCACTACTGACAACAAAAAATTCAGTATAGCTGAGGCCAGCTTTAATGCAGCTCTGTCTCTCAGAAAAATATTAGTTTTTGAGGCTATATTTGTGCAGAATGAATTAAATTTGCAGTATAAAATACCATGTCTGGTGATTTAGGCAAATTCAACAAGAAGCTTGAGGGCCACTATAAGTTGGTCTGAGGGCCACATTTGGCCCCCAGGCCACACTTTGGGCACTAGCATATAGGCATTAGAACCTTTGCCCAGAAGGAGGAACGGTGCTCAGGCTTTGACCAGATCATGGCTGTTTCCCAAAGCCTAGGTGCCTTGCCTTGCCTTAGTGTTGAAGGCAGTGCCTCCAAACTCACTTCCTTCCAGTCTAATGGAACACACTTCAGAAGTAAAGGAAGTGACATCACAAAATAAAAAAGGAAGACATGTTTCATCCAGAGGAAAGGGGAGGGTCTGCTGAGGAGGGAGGATTCTGAAGCGCTGGGGGGTGAAAGTATAATTATATTTTTACCAACTAAAATTAAATAATTAAAAAGCTGTCAGAGATGTTGAAACCTATCGGCAAATACAAAATAAAACACTCGTGAAGGAGACTAAAAACTTTAGAAATAAGCATTTGAAAGTGCCTTATGTCAATTTAATTTAATTAAAATGAAACAAATTATGTCCTTTGTTGCTCCATGAAGCAGTGACATTTGCTTTAATGTTTGAATCAAATTATATACATTTCACATTTGTTTTTGTTAAGAAAACAAATTACACTGAACAATAAAGTGGCACAAACATAAAATTAATTATTTGCCTTTTTTTGTACAAAGACTACCGATACAAGTAACATGAACACGGGCTGCAGAGCCATTAAACAAGTCAAAGTATGTTTGTTTGTTTTTTGTTAAAAAGTGGAATTTAAGTGCTTTAACAAGTCACACAAGCCAGCACCACCTTTTTTTCTTTCTTGTTTTCTTGAGAGTCGTGGTGCATTATGGGTAATTTTGGCTTGAGCAAGGCAGCGAAGGCTACGCTGATGTATCGTTGGTATATTAGCCACATGCTAACCAAAGGGAGGACACATGCCTCCAGACGACTTGAGCACAGCTTGAACATTGGAACAGCACTTGGGCGGCGAGTGATGATGTGGATGCCTGACCACGCCCATTTCAGACCAAGGCAAGGCGAGGTACCTGGGCTTTGGGAAACAGCCCATGTCACAAATTCATTTCTTCAAGTTGAGAGGCAGCAGGTGAAAACATCCCAGACATAAACCCCGCCCCAAAACGGTCATTGTCCAATCAGACCTCATAGCAACCGTTGCTACCGGACATTCCCCGGATCCTGAAGCACAGGGTGTCTGTTTCCCGAACCCGAGGTACCTTTCCTTGGTCTGAAGTGGGCGTGGTCAGGTATGCACATCATCACTCGCAGCCCAAGTGCTGTTCTAACATTCGTGTCCTCCCTTTGGTGCTAGCATGGGGATCATTTCCCAAGGATACATCAGTGCAGCCTGCCTTACACCTGCCAAAATCACCCATAATGCAAAAGAGTTGGGGCTGGCATAAGTGACCTGTAAAAGCACTTTAACTTTACGAAAAAATGCATGCTTTGGAATGTTTAAGGACTCTGCAGCCACTGTTCATTTTGACAACAGTATACATTTGTTTTAGTTGTCATCTTTTGACAAAAAGACAAGGATTCCAATTTGTTTGCCATTGAATGTAATGTTTTTATTCCCCTTAAAATTTTTTATTTAGTATTGATTAGCCAACAAAAACATCTGGAGAACTCCTAGGTTTAATAATCTTTAGCTGCTTTTCATTTAGTTTGAGTCCTACTTTAGTAAATAAAATATTATTACTTTGATCCCATCAGAATTCCCCCCCTCAGCGGAACTAGCCCCCTCCCCCAGATGAAACATATCTTCCTTTTTATTTTGTGATGTCCCTTCTACTCTCCCTGAAGTGTGTTCCCTTAAAACCAAGGCAAGGTACCCAGACTTTGTGAAACAGCCGGTGTTTTCTCCCCTTTCAGAGCCGGGAAACAATCTTTAACAGCACCTGCTAACATCTAAGCCAAGCTAATCCACGTTTACCGTCCGTCTGTCGTTTTGAAGAGTTCCATGACGAGGTTTCCGTTGTTTTCCACAGAACGGGCAGACCTGCAGAGACGGAAAGGCCTACTGCTACAACGGGAAATGTCAGACGCACGACGGACAGTGTCGGGCCATTTTCGGACCCAGTGAGTGGCTCCTGAACGCACCGTGACTCTCTTCATTATCGGATTAGGTCCTGGATTCCACCTTTTTCCCATTGTTTTTCAGAAGCTACAGCTGCTCCTGAAATCTGCTTCAAAGACGTCAACAGTAAAGGAGACCGCTTCGGAAACTGCGGATACCTCAACTACGGCTACAAGAAGTGTGAGAGCAGGTACTACTACTGCATATATATATTGCGACAGTACAGAATATGTAAAAAACGCAATTCTTGATATAGCATTTTCCTTTTAAAATCGAAAATATAATGAACACAAAAGTACACAGACCATTGTTGATGACCATATTTGACCATATTTCATTTATATCAGTGTTCAATGACAATGTGTAAAAGCAGATTTTCCAAGTTAATTGATATTTGTCTCTAATTTGTTTTGAATTTTAGTTAAATTAGATGTTTTTTCTTAAAGCACACAAATACTTGTTTCACTGGAAGTTTTTTTTTTACTGAGGCTACTAACTTGAATCAAGGGCAAATGTAATTGCTTCAAGAACATGTTACTTATTTATAAATTACTTTTTGCGGTGCTTTAACCCAGGCCCGGCCCTAACCAATTTGGTGCCCTAGGCAAGATTTTAAGTGACGCCCCCATCGCAGTACAGTACTTGCACTGCTAGTGTACATATACTCACAAGAAACTTAATAGCTTTGTTTTAGACATTTTTTCTTTTATTCGTGAGAATAGCTGATAATGATGGAGGCTTATTAACGATCCTCATGGCGCTAGAGGAGTCAGCTCAGCGTCTCCTTCCCTGTTCATCCCCGCTCTGAGCTTCCCCGCTGTCGGCCCATCTATGCGCATTTCTCAGTCCCTCTACAGCGGCTCGTGAGATGGTTTTGGGCAAAGGCAGTGACAGGTGCAGGCTAGTCTGTATTTTACAACAAAGCGCTGAAGTTCGACGTGTGCGTTTTACACTCGGACACTGGAGCTGTCGCTCGAGGCTTTAAAGAGACTGAAAGTGGATGCACCGCTCACAGCGCTGACCAAGCCACGCGCTCCCCTTCGTTCAAAACACTGTCCAAAAACAAGTCCTTCTCCACGAAGCAGCGCGCATGGGTGTGTACAGTATGTGGGACACTGTGCTTTTACGCATATGACGCGCCCCACGGACAGCGCTCCAGATAACCTGGAGCCCATCATTAGACTCGCATTTACAAAACATAAGTCAGTTGTTTTTGTTGTAAAAATGTGATTGTGCCCTTATAGTTTTTGAGATATTAATTAATATTATTCTATTCAGGGCGCGTGAGTCATTGTGCGTTGTTGTCCCACTTTATGCGCCACTCATAATTAAACTGTCCCACTCAAACTTAGCATTTTTATAACTTGAACTTTAATTTGATGCATTTCTGATTTGGACTAAAAACGAAAAAATACATAAATAATAATATTAACCTAAACAAAAATGATCAAAGGCATGTAGCCTTCATCCATGGTTATTCTGTCTCAAAGTACATTTGGAAAAACACAACTTATGGTTGTTTAATTGTGTTTCCCGCAATTGGAATCAATAGAAAATATTGAAACGTGTAATGGCTAATAAATGGGGAGGAAATACTGCTAAAACAACGTCCATTATTTTTGTTTACTGCTTTCTGATATGCTACCGGTTAACGCGGCCGCAGTGTTCGTTGTTCAACATCTACGTCCTGCGTCTCAGCAGCACTTTTTGTTTATTATTATTTTTGTTTATTTATATTCCATATTGCATCCTCACTCTTCTCTCAATGCCGCTGCCTATGCTCATTACGCATTGTGTGTCTGCCTTAAAATGTCCCACACTGAGGCGACCGTGACTGAATGGAATTAAGAAGAAGAGCTTTTTTAAATAAATAAAAAACAGTGTTTGTGCCACTGTTTTATTATTGCAGTTATGAGGAAGACGAGTAGACTAAAAGAAACGCTATCAGGCGGTGTGCAGGTCTCTTCATTCATCAGGCAAAACGTAAAACAATCATCAGCAAATATAAGCCCTGATGCCCCAACACAACGTTAGCTGCCCTTGGCTCTCCGCACACCGCGTGATGGAGTACGGACTCCTCCAGCATCAGCTATTCTCAGGGTTTTGTTTTGTGCCCAGAAAACACGGGAGCCGTGCGCTATTGCGCACGAGCGCGAGAGGGAACCATGTAGAGACATAAAGAAATAACACTGCATTATCTGGTCCTATAGGCTCTTGTGATCGTGACACTTCATTTTCGAAATCTTTTGTCTTGTGTGAGTGGATGTGAGCGTAAATATAGGTAATTCTAGTAGGCCTACGTATTTTTGATAATTATCTTTTGTGTCGGAATGGCGGGGTGTAACCCATGTAAATACTATTTTTAAACCATTTGTTGCAGTGTCAATGAAATACAATAAAAGCAGGAAGTTCATTACACGGCTCTGGCGCCCCTGGATGTATGGCGCCCTTAGCATTTGCCTATACTGCCTATGCCACGGGCCGGCCCTGCTTTAACCTGTTACTTGCCATCCCCCTGATCAGGCGGCTAGGGTTCGGTGTAGGGTTAGGAACGGCAAATGTGATGCAAGTCGTGTTTCACTTACACTGATCTTCCACAGATTGTTAGAAACTTGAAGGTCTTGGCTTTCAAATGAGCTCTCACAAGGCTGTAAGCTCTCAAGTCGATACGCTTTGAGATTTGGATAGGTATAATTGTTAACCCTAAACCTAAGGTGGCAGAGCTTGTATCACTTTGATGATTTTGTTATATTTATGTATTTATTTGTTGTAAAAATGTTTTGTGTTTGGGGCCCCAGTCCTTCTGCTGCCTGTGTTAGCGCCGCCCCTGCTCCTGCTCTGTCTGTAGCTGCTCCTCGTGCCAAGGAGAGGACACAGGCTCTGGCTTTTGGCTTTCTGTTTTTGTTGCCTTTATAATGAGCCGTGCATGTAACTGCTTTTACTTTTCACTCCGAAACGCCGCCCAATTTCATCTGCATATATTAAACTGTAAATGCGAGGGCAATAATATGTGAGTGGATATAGTTAACCATTCCTTCTTCTCTCCCCGAAACGTGGTTGGGAGACAGAGGGGGAGGTCCATCTTCTCAAGGACTGGCAGGTTTCTTCCTGGGTTTAACTACCTTAACTTCACGCTCATGTTGATAGGATTCAAAAACGGAGGCACTGCTGCTACCTGCCCTGGGTGCCGTCCCCGTCTGTTCCCAGGTCATAACATAATATCATATGAGGTGTCCTAACCGTGTTGCCTTCACAGACACGCTATCTGTGGGAAGCTGCAGTGCTCGAACGTCCAGTCCACCACGGTGTTCGGGATCGAGCCCTCCATCATCACCACGCCCATCGGAGGAACCAAGTGCTTCGGCGTGGACTTCCGGCTCGGCTCGGACGTCCCGGACCCGGGGATGGTCCAGGAGGGAACGCTCTGCGGCGAGGACAAGGTGAGACGGGCCCAGGTTCTTCCCGGATTTACACGACTTTGAACCTCTCTCTGACGCCTCTCTGTGTCCAGGTCTGTATGAACTCCGAGTGTCGCAGCGCAGACATCCTCGGCTACGACTGCGACGTCCAGAGCAAGTGCCACGGACACGGGGTCAGACTTTCACCACGTCACAGTAACATCAGAGTAACAGTATCATATTTACATGCCCCGTTCCCTCCTCTCTCTGGGCCTCAGGTCTGCAACAGTAACAAGAACTGCCACTGCGAGTCGGGGTGGGCGCCGCCGTTCTGTGAGTTTAAAGGTTACGGCGGCAGCGTGGACAGCGGCCCCACGTGGAACGGTGAGGAACTGCGTGTGACGGAGCCAGAGCAGAGGTTCATGTCTGTGTCTGTTTGCAGATAAAGACACGTCGGTGCGGGACGGCGTGCTTGTCTTCTTCTTCCTGGTGCTGCCGCTGCTGGCTCTGGGCGCGTTTGTTTTCCTGCGCAGGAACGAGCTGCTGAGGCGGGTGGGGCTCGGGCGGAGGAAGCGGGCGCAAGAATACACGTGAGTCACAGTGCACTTCAACAAAACTCATACTTACCCTCACAGTGCTGCAGAATCAGGGCTGTGAACCACAGATATTTAAGCTTTCTGTGTCTTCTTTTGCTTCATAGACCATGGACTTCATTTCACATTTGAATATGTTTTAAAGCTGGGTTTACACTGTGCGGTTTTAGACACGATTTTGAACAAGCTAAATCATCAAACTCACACTGTGCGACTGACATGACCCAGCGATGTGTGTGTTACTATGGACACAAGATTGGTCTGTCATGTTATCCATGATATCATCCACTCAAACAGCAGGTGTTCATCCAAACATCATAGCTGTAAAGTGTCCCGTTTTGGCCGAAAAACTACCAGATTTGAGCCCGTCTTGGAGCTTGGTTGTGGTGATGGGACGGCGCACAGTGGGTGCCGGCAAAACTTCCCTCATTTTCATATCCAAAACTTGACAGGTATGCCAAACATTCACAAAATAAATTTGGCAAGGCTAACAGCAGCAAATGAAAAATTAATCTTAAAACGTTTGCAAACTTTGTGTCTTTGTGGTCTGTTCAGAGAGACGTTATCAGCGTGTTTAGCTCTGGCTCTCCTCTCTGCGCACTGTCCTGTATTTTACCGTCCACGCTGCTTTCAGTCTGGCGGCTTCATAGGACTGCCACAGCTCCAGGACTGTCAGAAAAGCCTGCCCTCCCTTGAGATTTTTAATCTTCTGTCCGTCGTGGGCAGTTGATCCTGTGACTGCACCACAGAGACGCACGGAGAGGCTGAAACGCTCTAACTTTGTGCCAAAATCGTTGAGAAAATCACTGTGTCAGCCCAGCTTAAAGCCAGACAGGTGAAAACATGGATGTTTCCTGAGATTTGTGTCCAGTTTTCTCCTTAACGTCTTCATTTAACGTCAGTAAAAAAACAGAGCAAACTCTCTCTTTACTGTGTTTATTTGACATTTGTCGGAACAACATCTCCTCTTTGGTCGCTCTATACAGACGCCACACAGCCGGGATGTCCAAACCTTTGTCATCGAGGGCCGCACATCGAAGTGAATACAGCGTGGAGGGCCAAAGATCAGTGGTCACATTCATGGGGGTGCATTTAACCTCTTAACCCCCACCTGAACCAAGCACATTCTAAAGGTTTCTCGGAAAAAGCGTCAACATAGCAACTGAAACGAGGATGAAAATACAACAAAAAGTGACGACAAAAGAGCAACAAAAACACAATATACAAGCAATAAAAACACCTATGAAAAGTGATGAAAAAGCAAAAAAGAGCCACAAAAAACAGCCGTACAAGCAACAATAACACAATAAATAAGCAACATAATCACGACTAAAAAATGACAGAACACGACTAAAAAAGCGGGGGGAAAAACAATGAAGAAAGCAACAAAAACTAAAACAGGACAAAAAAAGAGACACAAATTCAGCGACAACGCAACTAAAAGTTACGATCAGTTTTGTAGGTCTTAGCTTTCAGATGAGGGGTTATACTGACCTATAGGCTGTAAGAAGGTTTTAGATTTGTGTACAGTAAAGCTGAACTGAAGATAATGCGCTCGGTTAAGGCAGGGAGGGGGTAAGAGGTTAAGAGAGGTTTAAACCATTGGCCGCTGGTTGCACTGCTTTAAGACATTGTCCATGCAGTACCTCCATATGTGGGCGGCAAAACAAGCTAGTTTTCTATTAGTTAGCATTGCACTTTCCACACGTTTTTAAGCAACTATAAAGCCTGGTGCCTAATTTTTTGGAACTTTCTACAGCTAGATATTGCTCCTGTGATAACGCTGGGTTAGTTACAATTAAAGAAACCAGGCTGTTTTTTTGTAAGAAACATTTTAGAAATCTCGTATACTGATGAGGGCCAGACTTTGATTGACAGGCCGTTAGCATGAGAGCTAATGGTGCGGGCGTGGCTACGACCGAACTACACGCCCCGCGAGGGCCGAGTCTACAGAGAAGATCTTGCCCTTATGGCATTTTTAGGAACATGCTCCGTCACAGCAGGGTAGGAGGAGTCTGTAAATCCGCCATCATTTCCCCCTCTAACTTAGTTATTATGACAAACAGGCAGGAGTGAGGAGAGTCTATTAATATTATGTCTATGGTTTAAGCCAGCCCCAAACCCTTTATTTATTTAGGATCAGAACCTTCAGGTTAGCTCTGTCTCACAATATAATTTTTTTTTTTTAAATTTGCACAATTTGCAGTAAAACGTACCATCTCTGAAGTCAACAAGAAGCCTGAGGGCCACCAAAAATTGGTCCTGAGCCAGACTGGGTATCTCTGCTTTACAGGCTCGGACTCAAACATTTGGTTGCTGAGTCCAAGCCAAAACCTTTTTCACAACGATTTTTACAGATCTAATTCCTGACAGATTTATTGAGCTTTGAACCAAAAGAAACATTTGAATTAATAACTTATTGTACTTTACTTTAATATTTATTTAAGGGACAATGTACAGAGACATTAAGCCCATAGAGACAGAGCTGTTCTGCACCAGATTAAAGCTAAAACGTTTGCATCTGTCCCTGGATACAAAATAAATGAAAAAAACATTCCATAACACTAGGACAACAATTTCACAGAGCTCTAAACTTCCCCAGCATCAAACCTAAACTTAGAGTCAGACAGTTTCACTGCATTTCCCTTTGCATCAGTCCTTTCTTATTCCCTACAACACATATACTGCCCTCTACAGGCCATAAATGTACATATCAAAAGAAACAAGAGAACATCCCAAAGTCAGCGCTGACAGGTCTCAGCAGACACTTTTTTAGTTCAGAAGTAAAAGTGTAGTCTCTAGTTTAGGGGTTCCCAAAGTGGGAGCGGGACCCCTCGTGTCCAACAATCTGAGTTGTTGGTCCAATGATTTTGGGGGTGTGGCCTAAAGTTTGTGAACGCCTGGTCGATTTTGCAGATTTTTACGCAATAAAACAAACATATTTTTTATGAAAATAAAGTGACAGAAAACTAGCAGTCCATTCTTTTCTCATGTTTAAGTCAATAATCTACAGCAAGAGTCTGAAATTAATATCTCTAAATGTATTTTCTCTGACATTTTCACTTTAAAGCAGAAATCTCAAATCTTAGTCTGTTTTCCTTTTGTGTCCAGCGCCGACGGAGGAACAGCAACAACAGCAGCCAATCAAAGCAGAGGCCCACCCCCAGAGCCCCGCCTCCTGCCGTCACCCGTGGCAACAACAACATCGTCCGGAATGAGGTAAACGCACGCTAAATTTAAATGAAATACTTTTGAGTACCAGCCTCATGCAGCGCCGTGAGTGTTTGATCAAACTCCGTTATTGTCAAAAATACTTTTCACATTTCCTCCAAATTTTTTCCTCTTTTTTCTTAGCCAATATTTTACTTTTTGTTTTCCTTCTCTTTTTTCCTAATTTTCCCCTAATCTTTTCCATTTTTTTCCTTAAAAAATACCCACCCCTTATTTTTCCTCCTTTTGTTTAAACCATTTTTTTTCCACCTTTAATTAATTTTCCCCCATAAACATAACAATTTACAGTCCTTTTTTCAAATAACCGAAAAATGGAAAACCCTCTGGCATTAAAAACCATTAAAGGGGCTGTGTGGAGTTTAGCAGTTTTGTACTCGCAATTGCCCCCTCAGGCCAAACGCGTAACTGCAGCCTCCATGATAAGCTCGTGCATGAGACGCTCAGGCTTTATTACGAGCACCAGAAATAACAGTCCCGTCCTGGTCAATTTACAGATTTGCAGGTTTGACTTCAACTGAGGTAAGAAACGTTACTGTTTTGTAAGATATTTAGACCAAATCAGTTTGAGTGAATGTTTTCCAAGATAAAATACTTGAGCAAATGCAGCAAAGTGAATCGAGTGAAGAAGCCAAGTAATACATATAAACGAATAATTAACGTTTGAAGGAGGAAAAAAAAAAAACTCATATACTTTGTATGCATAAACGCAGACCTAATTGAAATAATAAAATATTTCCACTGGTAGAAATGCTACTAGGAAAAGCCAAAATCGTCTCTTCAATTCCCTGTGCCAAAGTTAGCGTAGCTAACTCGTAAACTATATTGTAAACGGCACATGTTTACTTTTTGTAGTCGTTTCACTGCTTATAAATCCGTGAGCAGTCATGCGTATTTTGCGGCCAAGAAAAGCTAACATTAGCAACATTATTTTTGCCATTGTAAATACAGCAACATTACCACTGTTACTACTCAAATGTTTTGTAGGTACAGCACAATTACTGTTATTACTGACACTACTAGTCTGCTACTAATACTACACAACTTCTCTGTAGGTATAAAACTATTAGATCAACTCTTTTGGGAACTTCCAAATATGATTATTTTATGGCTTGTTTCTGTGAAGTTTGTACAACATGCACGGACAGTCGGACACCGTTGTTTTGAAGCATCAACTACACTTTTCCTCCACGTATTTAGTCATAATTTCTTACCTTTCAAGCAAAAATAAGCTGCGGGTCTTTTGAGAGATTCTCTCAACATTTTCCGATCTTTACTCTGGTTCTTTGCCTACGCCGATCAGACTCGACTTTCGCCTTTTTTGTCACACTCGAATAAACTCTTCGTTTCTTTTTGTTATTTGGGGTCTGGGCTGGAGTTTCGATGGTGCTTGTAGCCGGTCTCCTCTTATTCTCCGCTAAATCCATCCTTCTGAAGTTACCACTCGCTCTGCAGCGTCAGTATAGAGGAGATACAGCTAACGCTACAGCTAACGCTACAGCTAATGCTACAGCTAACGCTACAGCTGAGCGTGAACGCGCATTACGCTGTTTGCTTGTTCGACCCGAGCATAAACTATTTAAGTGACTTTACAGGCATATAGAGGCAATCGCGGTGAAAAGGCCAGGGCTCATTCTACTCACCAGGGCATTGCTGGAGCATGTATGAGAAAGAAATTTTACATTTGTATACATTTATTTGTGGTTAAACTTATGTATAGTCCCTTTAAATTGGATTTTCTGCTTCCTTTTTAACCTTAGTATAATCTCTGCTACGATCCAACGTTGAATACGACTAAACTGCAGCTGATTCCTGAACGATCCTCGCTCCTGTCCTTTATATCTGATCCTTTTCTAATCCCTGACTCTGTTTCCTCCTGCAGCACCAGACCCAGCTGCTGCAGCCCGCTCAGGTAACTGTGCCCCACATGTCCCATCGCACCGCTGTGTCCCTGTTCTCCAGACTCTGAGCCTGTTGTTCTGTTTCATTTGTGTTTCTGAAGGTTGTGGAGACGAACAGAAGTGCTCCGTCCCACTCCAGACCTCCGCCTCCTCCGCTGTAAGACTCACCTCACACTCGACGCTGATCCGTGTTCGGTTTGGGCCACGTCCAGCTCATTAGATAACGATTTACACGATTGTATTTAGTATCATTTTAACAAACACTTTCTTGTGTTTCGTTGAAGCCCTAATGTACTACACCATAGCTCCTCAAACTAAAACATGAACACTTTCTTTTTCACCGTTTTTGAAATGGAACCTGATCACAAGCAAAACATGAGCAAATTGGACGTTCCACTCAATAGTCTGCTTTCATGTGTCGTCACAGCATTATAAACAGCCTTTGACTGTACAGTTGGCTGTGATTTCAGTTGATTTAAGAGAAAAAAAATTGCTTAATATCCAACACTAACTGATGGGGCTGGGTATCATTTCGGATTTCCACAAATTGATTTGATTCGATTGATTTTTGATCCAGTTAAGGATATCACACAGTATTTCACATGGTTATGGAAGACATTCTCAGAAGAACTAATGCTGCCAATAGCAGAAACTACCTCTAACTTGGTGCATTAGTAAAAATGTGAATATTTACGTTACGAATTGAACCCAATGCAGTTACATTAATCATGTATTTTATATTTAACATGACCTGACCCCAAAGCCACATGACATTATTTGGAGGAAAAAACTTAATGAATGAATCAATTTAAGGGATTTTTGAATTGATATCGGATTAGTCAAAGGAAAATCGATGAATTAAACCCAGCCCTACTAACTGATACATGTAAGCGAATGGAAGCGGACAGGCTAAGGTACGCCATAGGAATGAATGGGCTGCTAAGCTAACGCTAAACGCTGCTCCTTTAACACGGTCCGGCAGCATTTACACAACGGATCATTTAGGTTGAACTTTATCCAGGGTTTAGTAAAGGAATATGTTGTTGGACTGGGACGATACACTTTTGTTACATTCCGATGCGTATTGTGATACAGTAAGTAGTTAGAAAGGAAAGGATTAACACAAAATGTAACAAAGAGCTGTGTAACTGTTACTGAAAACAAAGGAGTGATAAAAACGCCTCCAAACATCAGTATTGAAAGTAGTGCGATACCTGATTAAGTATCGATTGAGAATGAGGAGTTGACGTCACGGCACAGAGCCCCCCTCCCCATCCCCCCTCGCCACCATTGGCTGCGCTCCGGCGGCAATACATTGTCTACGTGTGTTGTTAACGCGGTAGTAGCGGAGGTTCTTGCACTGTTTTACCGCCTGGAAGTCACTGCTGTGTTAAAAACTGCTCCAATACCTCACACGATAGACATGGAAAACATAGGAACAATGGGATACAGTTTTTTATGTTACAGAAATGGACACAGCATCAAAGAGCGCAAGTCTCACTCTGACCTGTCAAAACATGTTGGAAACGTTTATGTACATTGAACATCTCGTAACAATGTAGTGTTTACGAAACACGCACTTTATTACTTTGTCATTTTGGTCAAGAAGTGTCCGCTAAATGCAATGTTATGACAACACACTAAAACACATGTGAGGAAAGTTACTTTTGCCAGTACAACGCTGTTTTCACCAGCTGAAGGCTTGTAGAGCCAAGTCCTGCACCCAGACACAGCAGAAAGTCTCGTAACTTTCAAAAGACTTGTGGTTTTTAAACTCCTGCATCGTGTAGTAACTTACACCAAATACAATGTAGTTTACTATGTCCATGTTTGTGCACGGAGGTAAATGGTCCAGGTCTCCGCTGCAGGGAGCTCGTGTGTTGATGTTTTGAATGTCCGCAAGCGTCTCCAAATACCGCTGTTTTGAGCTTGGTATGAGCTTGTTCCTGTAAGGTCCCTTTTCTTTCGCCTTATCTCTTTGCATTGCTTTACTTTCTGTCTTTTCATTGTCGTATTTGTAGATCCGTCTCTGTCTCGCCGAAAACGTAAATGCGCAAAATTTAAAGTGCTCTGGAATATGAGGAATGCGTGAATTTCTGGGAGCGTGCCCCCAATTCGCAGCCAATATGTCCGACAGGCTCAGAGCCCCCCCAAATCACCCCAACTCGGCACGTGACACCTCATTCTCAATACTTGGTATTGCAGCAAAAAGTAGTGCGATCCGATATTTTGTCCCAGCCCTAATATTCAGCCTCGATTAGTATTGATTTAGTATCGAGGAATCAAACCCTACAGCAGACTCTGTACTTTTCTTTAGTGTTAAAAAGTCTAAATGACTCTTTCTGTTTCGTAGGAAGCCTAAACCGTCCACCGCCGCTCAGCCACTGGTGCCTCTACGCCCCGCCCCCCGCCGCCCGTGTAACCAATCAGGATCCGGCGTCTTCTACTGTTCAGCCAATCAGGAAGTGTTTTCAGGAGCGACTCGCCTCCTTCTGCTTAACCAATGAGGACGCAGCACTGATGATCCGAAGCTCCGCCCCCGCGCCATTTTAAACCTGAACCTGTTTCTGAATCCGTCCAATCGCGGATCCTGCTGATTGGCCGCTTTTGGAGGGGGCGGGGTTTTATTTCACTGTTACAGAATGTATCTCTCTGCGCTGCTGGGACTTTAAAAAGTCTCTTTAAAAACTTATGCACCGTGTGACTGACCATATGACTGACTATGTGACCACGTGACTGACCATGTGACTGACTATGTGACCACATGACTGACCATGTGACTGACCATATGACCCGCTCTCTGCAGGGAATAACCACTTTAGTCTGATTGATCTCCTCCTGAAGACCTGGGTTTGTTCGAAACGAGCTGATCCTTCGATGGAGACGCTGAGGGTGATATGGGGAGCAGTGTTAATTTCGTCGACTAAAATATTTAGTCTTAATTTTAATTTTAAGTGATATTTTTGATGACTAAAACTAAATGAAAAGTTTTTAATGAGACTAAAACTATGACTATAATATCCAGATATTTTAGTCGACTAAAACAAGACTAAATAAAAATGAAAAGGAGAGACTAAAATCATCCAAACTTCTATTGACAGTCTGAAAGAGCTTCATATCATGTCAATTCACTGCTAAAGGAACAGCTCTGAGCTTTGTTCATGTGGGAGCAGCTCCATGAAGCAGAGGAGCTGATTAAATATGATTATAATGAATATTATAAATGCAAAGTCGACTAAATTTAGTCGACTAAATTTACTTGCAATTTTAGTCGACTAAATCTAGACTAAAATTGAAGATATTTTTTTTGACTAAATCTCGACTAAAATTGAATTACATTTTCGTCAAAAGACTAAGACTAAAACTAAATTAAAACATGTTGTCAAAATTAACACTGACGGGGAGAAACTTTTAATTTTGAAATATCAATTTCAAACTGTTGCTTATATAAAAGGAGATTATGTTTTCATATAAAAATGTTAATATTTATAAAAATTGCCAAAATTCTTGATATTTTCAGTGACAAAATCTTAATACCTTAATTTACTTGTTGTAGCACTTTGAGGTTTCTTTGAAATGTAAAGTGCAATATAAATAAAATGTATTATTATTATTATTATTATTATTATTGTTATTGTTAATAATAATAATGATATTAATAATGGACATTTCCAGGTTTAAATGCATGCTTTTATTTTGTGACATATTAGCAGGGGTGGTAGAGTCGCCCAACAATTTCTCAAGTAAAAGTAAAAAGTACTTGTAGAAAATGTTGAGTAACTGTTTCAGCATAAAAGTCTGATTTACAAATCTGTCGTGACATAAATTATATGAAAATTGTGATATTTTCCAATTTCCAAACATCATTAAAAACGCATACAAAGAAATCATTATGAAGAATTAAGTAAAAAAAAAAGAAAATACACACACGTCAAAATGAAGATTTTTCACTTAGAATTTACTCACAGTAGCACTAGTTACTATTTATTTAACTCTAAGAGTACAGATACTTTATTATAATATTACTCAAGTATAAGTAAAAGTACTGTAGGAAAAAAAACTTGCAAAAGTACAATCACTTCAAAAAGTTACAGAAGTACATAAACATATTTGGATTACAGCGTGATCTCGGTCACAGCCTCTCGTGCTACACGTGGATACCAAACATGTCAGTATTTGTGAATGAATAAGCGTGTTAAAGACCAGGGAGCACCACAGCCATGTTGGAGTTACTTCCTGGATAAATCTCCGGCTCAAAGCGGCAAAACGTCAGAGAATAAACATTGAACGAGGGAGTTTCTGGGACGGCTAAAGACGGTAGTTTCCTGTGAAGCTTGTTTCAAACAAACCCGTTGCTTTCACCATGAGACCGCTGTGGTTTCCCCAGAGAGGTGCAAGGGCTTCTGGGCTATAGACTTTAAACCAGTGCAGCTGCGCGTTTAATCTTCATCTAGAAGAAAACCTGTTAATAAAAGCTAATCCCAGTCACACACGCTTCTAAACGATCGGTACGTCCACTTCCATAAAATACGCTAATGCTAAATGCTAGCTGCACTGTGAGCCACTGAGACCCTTCACTCTGCACTGAACGAAGCCACTTTGCGCTGGTCGGACCCGGGGTTTTGCACAAAACTAAACGACTAAAAGTTTGAATAAATATAGGGCTAAACTCGTGCCAAAAGCGATGATCCGCATCGGCGTTTTTCCCGGAACCAGAGGAGAGACGTCTGAGGGAAACTGCTGTCACTGAAGCTGTGCAGATCTTAAAATAAGCTCCAAACAAGTCCATGCTGAGGGAATTATTTTTTCAGAGCAGGTGTGATATTGCGAGTGCAGGCTGGACAACAGCGCGGTGGCTGAGCTGCTAGCATCTCACCTCTCAGCAAGAAGGTCCCGGGTTTGATTCCCCGACCGTGCGGCCTTTCTCATTCATACACCAGTGTATGCAGACACTTGGAGGCAAGGCGGGTGAACAACAGTGTGCACCTGCAGAATTCAAACCGCCTACCCTCCGGTCACAAGACGACCCTATAATGGGTCTATAATGTGACAGTTATCGGGCTGTTCATATCATTTAGGTTTTCTAATGCTTATTCAACAATAATGTGGATAAAGTGCAGTATTTTACATTATATATTCATTATGTAAACTGTTGTTTAGGTGGTGGCTTGTCGTGGTGGCGTAATAGCGAGTCCCAGCGTCAAACCGGCAGAAAACCACATCCATCACCGCCGAAAGTTATTAAAAATTACAGCCGTGTTTAAAGCAACAATATTTGATATTTCTAAGGTGCTACTAAAAAATATTTAAGTTCTGCAGCACTAAAGCAGCTCAGAGGCCGAGAGACAATTATACTTTACTTAAAATAAAGGTAAAAACATACTTTTCATATTGTACATGATGTACAAGTTCTTTATTTACATTTTGGTTTTGTTTCCTGACTTGGGGCGCTATTTCAGGATCTGCACTTTGATTCGTGACGACAGAGAAATAAACTATCCCTTTAACAAACCAGCAGATTTCATCGGAGCGAAACATCGATACTTTGAACTTTGTGCAAAAAGAGTCGCGGCGTTCGGACCCACGTGACTCAGGCTCGCACCGACTCAAACCTGTGTCCCCTTTTTCTATGTAACCAATGATTTTCTATGGACTTCAATATGTGCGTATTGTGACGAGGGCGAGACTGAGGAGGAGGAGGGAGAGATGGAGAAACTTCAATATATTTAATGAAACTGTTGCAATGAACTGTAATAAAGGTCCATAGGAATGTGTTAAAATGTGTGTTTGTATTTTTGATGTCAGGAGAACAACTCATACTGAGATTTAGCAGGTTTTTCTAAACTAGATGCATTTCATGATGTAATGCAAGCCCGTGGTTCCCAGGGGTGGAGTGTGGGAGGGCTCAGAGCTTTGTCTGGTCAGAAGGTCGCATCCTAAATTATATTATGATGTGACCCTAAATGACCCACAGACACTGCTGCTTACCAGTCTGAGTATTGAGAATTCGATACTCGCTGCCTAAAACAATGAGTGTCCCAGCCCGCTTCACACACTGAGTCCAAATCTTAACCCCACTGAGGACCTTTGGGATGTGTCGGAGAAGGGAAGGGCCTTTTGAACCCCATGAGGTCTATGCCTCCACCATCTACAACATGGACGATTTTCGGACATAACTTTGGAAACTACAAATTTCTAGCTTTCAAACGACTCCTGCCTGATCATATATATATATATATATATATATATATATATATATATATATATATATATAATTTGAACAGAATTGTGAATGAATGTTTTATCGAATAATTAAAGAATAAAGAAATTGATAAAAGTTTTTTTTCAACTGGTTTAAGTGCACACATTATTCGAGTTTTGCAGATAGCTCCTTTATCATTGCGCACACTGCTCTATGAGTTTATTTTAGCCGCTCTATCCGGGATAAATACACCATAAATGCGTTTTAGGATCAATAAGGAAATATCAACATGTCACCATTGGTACAAGGTTTACAGTCATGCAGTTGATTTATAAAGGAACACTGATTGATACAGAGATTATTGCACAATAATTTACAAATGCAAAGAAAACGCTAAAAAATAAATCAAAAATAGAATCAAGAATCAGAATAGGTTTTATTGCCTTTTGTTAGTGAATAGATAAAAAAGGTGCAAACGTGCAACATGAAACATGATAGAGATAAATAGTAAACTAAACATTTTACTACCATAAAAGTGTAAGGGCAAGCATAAAATATGATAAAAGTAACAATTTAACACAGAACAAAAGTGTGAATGGATGTCCTGAACCTTTTTGACTTATCTTTTGGTAATGGCTCCATCTAGTGGCGAAAGGACGGCTTCTGGAGACTATTTTTACAGGGGCATATTTTCGCTTTTTGTACTTTAAAGTTTCCCAGAACATGGTAAGTAATAAATAATAATATGATAAATAATAAATGTTAAGTTTTGATCACTGAAATGATATTGATTGTTTGAAAATATTCCCTCCGCGTGACGTTCACTATCAGTCGATCCTTATCTCTACCACCAGATAGCGCCATAGACCATTACTTATCACGGCGATTATAAGTAAAATAAAATTAAAATAAATCGATACATGTCTTTCTTTCATAGTAAAAAAACTTTGCTACTACTTGGCGAAAAAGGACAAAATATATTCTTCAGTGCTTCAGTTAATGTTAATATGAATTCTTTATATATACTTTTTAATTGTATTAACTTCAGTCTAGGTGCTTTCTGAGGCCTGTACAAGTAGCTGGAACCCTGACCCCAGCCTGTCATGAACTCCATGCCCTGGTTGAAGAGGCTTCAGGCGGCCACGTGTCGCCAGCCCCTTCGATAGCTCAGTTGGTAGAGCGGAGGACTGTAGAGGTGAAGCTGACATCCTTAGGTCGCTGGTTCAAATCCGGCTCGAAGGAGGTAATACCTTTTCTTATCTGGAGTTTTATGTTAGTGACGCATTTGTTATTTGGATGGTTAGCGCATCAGCTGGTTAACAAGCTCGAAGTACTCTTTTCGACATGTTTTATTCAGTATTTCTGCAGGAAACCAGACAAACATTTATCAGATAACACATTAATCTCTTAAAGACTGAATACATAGGTAAATGTTTAGAGTATATTTCAATCGGTTGTTTGATTACATAAATTATTACGGATTTGAGCACATGGCCATTCGCAGCTCTATCGGTTTTAAATCAACCAAGAATATGTTTTAATGTCAATACATTTTGAGGTTTAGGTGTAGTCAGACAGAATGAATCCGGGTTTTACATTGGGGGCTGACTTAATCACTGGTATTTTATTTAAATACTTTTTAATCGTTTTAATTAAATCCGGGCGTTGTCTTTTTAGCATTAGCATTCCAGGTGTGGTTAGCAAATTAGCCTTCTCAGTGCTAGTTTGGGATAAATAATGTACAATTAACGCATTTATATGGTCATAATTGTTCAGAGATGTGGTTAGTTTGTAAAACATATTCAGTGTTGTGTACTAGCGGCTTCTATGCAATGGATTTTATTTTCTGTTTAATTTCAATCATTTTCACTAGTTTGGTGTCAAGCGTAACAGCGTAGCAAGTTTTAGCAGGATCTAAAGCGCAATCTTGGTTTCAACCAGGTTTCCTGTTTATGACTGACGTCACGGGTCAGAGGTGCATGTCGGGGGATTAGCTCAGATGGTAGAGCGCTCGCTTAGCATGCGAGAGGTAGCGGGATCGATGCCCGCATCCTCCAAACTTATTGTCTCTTTTTATTCTCCACTTTGTTGGTTTATTTTGTTCGTGTTGCACTAAAGAGAAAAGCAGCTTCATTCAGAATATAACTCTTTCTTAAAATTGTTGAGCGCTTGCAGCAGTAGTTTTAGTTTAGTCATGGTTCATCAAGTCACAAACAGTAGTAAAATGGGACAAGTTGTTTATGGAGGCTCTTAGTCGTGCAAGTTGTTTGATATGATGGTACAAGACATAAAAGCATTTAATTTACTTTATTACCCCCAAAACTCAGGGATTAACCAAATGTAACAAATATTCTCATGCAGAAAGTTATGGTAGTTAATATAGGGAGTGCCATTCACATGGGAAATCTAACTTTATATCGATCACTAGAGGCAGGTAGTACTCAGTTACATTCACTGAAGTACTTGAGTAACTTTTGAAGTATCATTTAGTACTTTTTACTTCTACTTGAGCAGTGTTTGGAATAACGCCGTTTAAAATAACGGAGAGGGTGGGCGGAGTCTCACGGAGTACTGTTGCATCGTGCTCTCTGTTCCAAAAACTACGTGTGTCCCAGACGCGCGGCCGTCATCCCCACAGCGCGGTGCGGCCGCAGGGGAGAATCGAGTTGGTGATCATTGTCAATGATTCATTGATCTGTAGTGTTGGAACTTATTTTTTAACCCAAAGACGCAGAATCGGTGGCGACGCGTCTTTCCCCCTCCCTGTGTCTCTCTCAGCGCCTTTTCTTCTTCCTCTCTCCCCGCTCTCCGCTCCAGAGACATTGTTTTCCGTTTTGCCGGATGAATGAACGGAGAGCCTTGCACAATGCCTGTGCGTAAAGTCTGCCCTGATTGTTGGCTGCGTTGGCACATGTTTCTTTTACTCCTGTTCCTCCCCATTCTCTTTGAATACAGCCGTATTCCTAAATTAATTAAACAGCGGCGCAAATACTGGTCAATACCATTCAGTCACAGAGGCTTCCCCCCCACTCTACCCCCCATTCAGTTCATTCAGTTACTATGAACATCTTTGACTTGATACATAAATCCAAACACCTGTCTGTTCTACTCATTCACACTTTTGAAAACTGCAACAACAAAAAAAACATTCTTTGATATTTAGCAAGTTTTTTATTTAACAGTAACGCAAATAGTTACTTTCCATAGTAACGAGTTACTTTCATTATAGAGTAATTCAGTTACTAACTCAGTTACTTTTTGGAACAAGTAACTATAACTAATTACTTTTTTAAAGTAACGTTCCCAACACTGTACTTGAGTAATATTGTGGGGGAATCATTTATTTGAGCTGAAACAACCATGTCACTTCCTTTAATGCTGTTCTTGGGCAAACAGCATCAAAACATGGATCTAAAGATATGTTTTTGTATTTTTTTAGTTCCTGCTTTCGATACTTTCATTTTATTGATACAAGTAGAACCTAAACTTTTTTTCCTGATACCAGACTTGTATAATTTAAAGGGACTTATCCCTAGTTTTACTTTAATTTATTAGTTCATTTACCGGGCACAATGTGGTAAAACATTATTTTATAGCTTAAGCTAGTTTCCAAATCAGAGATGGAGTGCATGGGCTTATGCAACAAAAAAAGTAATTAAGTGAATGTAGTTACACCTCTTATTTACTGTTTGTACTTGTTGTTGGTGGACTCAGGTCAGATTTTGACCAACAAGGCTCTGAAGAAAGAGGGACATGGAGGGATTCATCTCTGGACTGCAGCAGCCCCTGAAGTCCCTCAGAGCCCAGGTGACAGACGCATGTTTCTGTGTTGATATGAGGCCAGAAATCAAGAAATAATACTCAGGTCCTGTGTTTTCTCTTCATTATGTCCTAATTTAGCCTCATTTTGATCCTCACTGACTTTTTGTAGATTTTTTAACTTCTTAACCCCCGCTTTAGCCAAGCACATTTTCTCCAGTTCGGCTTTACCCAAATCTAAAAGCTTCTCGAGTGAGTGTTTCTTTTTCTCAAATGCACTTGATTCCCTGACTCTAAATACATAACATAGATTTTCTCTTGTTTGTGTCCCAGAGCGAGGGTCGCCCCAGAAACCTCCGCCGTCTGAATAGGAAACTACAGGTGAGTAGTCGAGTCAAAGGACTCAACCTCAACCTGTGGACCGTCTCAAGGTAACACGCTTTCAGAAGCCCTGCATGAGGCTTATATTCAGCTGAAGAGTTTTTATTTATTGATTGATTAGTTTGAAGGAATATTACTGTACTCCGCGATATGACGATATTAGACCATCTTATGATCTCCAGAGCTGACGATCTGTCATTTTTGTTGGATTGTTTTATCACGATCCAAAGCTCTTCTGCACAGTTGAGTCTTTTCTTGCTACTGCTACTAAGAAAACCCAAGACGCAAACTTTCTGCTATGCAACGTTGGGCGCTAATGCGAGTTACTCATTTGGCAGGGAGCAGCTCCCTCCACTGCGCTTATACTATAGACTAGGCTCCTCAATCCAGAGCTTTGAAACACAGTGTTCTCTCTAATTTAGCGGCACTTATGTCAGAAGTATAGGAGTTGAACTGTGAAATGGCAATTTTATTAAGAAAATGTTTAAACACCAATAAAATATATATTTTATTCTTTCAAGTTCTGTACACATTGATTCAAATATACAATATTATTTTAGTGACTATAAAACAAACACAAAAAAATCTAGAATGTGACTTTTGAGAAATGCTTTTCCCGGTGACACTGTCCCATCAGACACAGGGTTGGTTCACTGTACTTCAGAGAGGCAGCCACTCAGGTCCAACGGGGTCCAGCCTGCAAAGCATGACAGCAATTAGAATGTGAGAAACAGAGCTGCTGTAAGCTATTGTGGTGCCCTAAGCAGATAAACGCTGCTTCTTTTCCTGTGTGATGCCATGGCGTTTGTGTGAGCCGCTTTCTTTTCTGCACAAAGTTTAGGAGTCAGTGCTGTTGAAACGGAGACAAAGCTCAATGTGAGTGAAATAAACCAAGAGTGATCTGCTCTGTGTCTCGGCGCCTCGTTCTGGGCTGGGTTTTATTTGCCTGGACTCCAGAATGATCCCACTCTGTATATTTTACACACGGGATATCAGTCTGGGCGGGCGCTCGCTTTTGCTGCTGCTGCCAAACTCAAACAGATCCGTGCAGCAGATTAGTTTGTTTGCGTCACGTGTTGTTCGTTGCAGCGTCACTTTGGGAGGCGAAGTCCCTCAACAACAATCTACCGGTGGCACACGGGAGAGAGAGCTTTTTTTCTAATCGTCCGTAAATGAACAAAAACACATCGACAGTAGGTGAGTTTTGTGATTCCTGTTTTAATATTAACGCAGAACCGCTAATAAAACGGCTGATTGCCCTTCGCTGATTGGTTTACTCCGCTTCCTGTTTGCGTACATTCCACTCTGGAAATCAAGTTGATGCCTACTCTGACAGCGGAGAGTCTGGATTTTTCCGGGAAAGGGTTAGATCACAGTTGTGTGACTCAGACTCAGAGCCTCACAGTGACAGGTGTCTGACGGTGTCTGTTTTAGGCAATAGATGATAAAATTATTTCAAAAACTCATATTTTAATAATTCTTTTCTTATTCCCTGGAGTCTCTTTGGTTTAAACTTATGTAAAATGCAAAGAAAGGTTCGATTTTGATGTAAAAATATATTGTAACTAGGGCTGGGCGATTTGGCCAAAAAAATTATTTTATTTTTTTTCACAGCGCACATGATGACGGATGCGATTTCACGATTTTGTCATTTTCGTCTGTTTTTAAAAGCATAAATTGATCAAATTAATTTGATTGCAACTTTTGGAAAAATGGCCCATGACATCAGGCATTCCCAAATATCCCAGGTATATTATGACTTTGGGAGGCTGGGGCAAAACCAGTTCTAAAATATGGGCTAGTGGCTTAAATAGGTCTAATAATAATGATAATAATGCCTTACACTTGTATTGTGCTTTACAAGCCTGTATTAGCAAGTTTCTCAAAGCGCTACACTGTCGTCATTATGCATTCACTCCAGACTCAGTGGTGGTAAGCTACTGTTGTAGCCACAGCTGCCCTGGTGTTTCCCAAACGGTCTCCCATCCAAGTACCGACCAAGCCCTTCCCTGCTTAGCTTCCAAGATCTGACGGGATTGGGCATAGCAAAGGCGGTATTGCCACCGGTCTAAACATGGACTATGCCAAAGGTAAAACACATTAAACATGTCTGGAATTTAAACACAGACTGGAACTATATCACAGTGTTCCAGTGTGAAACACCAGAATACTTCAAAAAAGGCACTTTGATTTAACACTAAAATGAGAAAAACAGAAAGGTATGGCCATTTCTACCTGGCAACAGATGACTATTATCAAGAACAAAACGGACTTGTAACAGGTAGAACACTTGATACACATATGATGTTTGGAGCAATCATGAAGCACATTTCACACAATTAACCTAAAAAAACTACCAAACCAGTGGTGTTCTCACCGGAGAAAGTGCAGGGAGCAGTGGGGATTCTCCTGTAGAGCTTTGAGACACTTAATTATGGCGGGTCCCGGATGGTTGTAGCTCAGATCCAACGAGCTCAGCTTGGAGTGAGGCAAGCTCAGAGCAGAGACCAGAGAAGCCCCGCCTTTTTCTGATATCGAACATCTGGAAAGACTAAAAACACACAGTTATAGAGTGAAAGCTTTATGTTTTAAACATGGAGTTCTTTAGAATGTTCATGGTTGAGAAAGTACATTCACGATAGTAAAGTTATTTCCAAAGTTTATTTTTCTTCATATTTTTGTTTATCCAGATCTCTGCTTTACTTTCTAAGGTACTCACCAATTTCAAACTTTAAAAGCTCCCAATTTCTCCCAAACAAAACTTATGTCAGTAAAGTTGGATTGGTCTGCTGATTTCTTAGTTAACATCACTATGTTTCAAAAGAGCTATTCATTTTCCAATAAGAGGAGCTTCATGTCTTCAACACCAGGAAAAAACTGTATTTTAATGTTACAGCTCTATCATCAGTTAAAAGAATGTTGAAAAAATATCATTAACCATCTCTATTCAATGTTTTTGATACAAGCCATTAATCTCGAGGGGCCTGAAGAGATTAACAGAGAGCACATAACAGCTGTGTTTAAAGCAGAAGGAAACTGCGGCCCTTGATTCTCTTTCCTTAATTTATATGATTTTGTAGGAGCCATTTATGATTTGTTATTTCACCCCCTGCCTCTATATGGCGCTATGTCACTTATTTACCTCCCTGGGCCTATATAAGGCGTGGTCATCTGTAACCAGGTGCTGCTTAATGGGGACAATTCTTCTTGACCGTGTCACGGCAAGTTGTGTTGTATCGCATGACATGTGGATGTGGATGTGGATGTGGATGTGGATGTGGATGTGGATATTGGTTTGTGGAGCCAAATAAATCAGTTTATATAAGTGGAACACGCGTCTGGGAACCTTTCATTTAAGCAGCCACAGTGTCAGTATGCTTGGTGTATACTGCCATTACATTAGTCAAGAAGAACCTCAATCCTGGAAGATTTGGATTTGACTGTTGGACTTGGAACATGGAACTGCTGCAGTTGTGTGGTTACAAGCTGCATGCAATCTGCTCATTTGGACAAGCCGCCTGCTGAACTTTGGGAAGAAGCTGAGTTTGAGCAGCCCTGCTGCACTTGACCGGACAGGTGTGTGGCTGAACTACCTGAACTACACACTGTTTGATTCAATATGGTGGACAATATGGAAAAGATTAAAATGTACTTTAATGCAGCATCAGAGTTAAACCCCTCTATTATTAAGGCTATGGTGCACGAATGCACAGAGACTCTCAGGTGTCTTTATGAACAATTTAAAGGGTTTGCAAATGAAGCAGAGAAACTGTGGGACTCTCTTTCTGACCATGAAAGGAGAGTTAATGGCAACTGGTTTACTTCGACAACACAAGACTCCTCTGAGTTTTTAAGTGGAATAAAGATATGGCTAGACTTCGAAGATGACGTTGATAATGAGGATATTATTAGTGAACCAGATGAAGATGTGACATTTGAAATGGTGGACAAAGAAAATAGAGAAGACATGCGGTCCTCTAAAACACCTGATGATCCAGTAAGTCTCGATGAGGAAAATACTTCGGTGCCCATGGAGAAAACAACCCCATCCCTCTGGGCACAGTACCATCTGACCATGCGCCCCTGGTGGAACCAAGAGATGGAACAGGGGCCGGCAAGTGGATCGCAGAACAAAAGGAGTTTGACTTCTTTGACAACTACATCTTTGGAACAAGTAGGAAAAGGGCAAACATGATGGCCTCCCAGGACAAACGGCACATCATGTTAAACTCTGAGAGCTCCAACTGGATATCCCCAAAATGGATGAAAGATGAAGTTTTTGTGTTGGGCATAAACCAAGCAGAAACTATTTTCTTTCTTAAAAGGAGAACACAATTTAAGAGAAAGCGATGGAAGGTTACTTGATTTTTGGACAATTGATTGATTTAAGGACTGTAAAACCTAGTATATGGAATATGACATGAGAATTGTAAAAGTTAACATATGTTGAATTGTTTTTGATTACATTGAAACATATTTGATTTGATATTGTGAGACGTGAATTTTTGCTAGAAAGGTAAAATGGCTCCATAATTTAAGTTTTTGTAATTGTTCTTTGCTCTCGCACAAACGATTAGGGGCCGGTTGTAGGAGCCATTTATGATTTGTTATTTCACCCCCTGCCTCTATATGGCGCTATGTCACTCATTTACCTCCCTGGGCCTATATAAGGCGTGGTCATCTGTAACCAGGTGCTGCTTAATGGGGACAATTCTTCTTGACCGTGTCACGGCAAGTCGTGTTGTATCGCATGACATGTGGATGTGGATGTGGATGTGGAAATTGGTTTGTGGAGCCAAATAAATCAGTTTATATAAGTGGAACACGCGTCTGGGAACCTTTCATTTAAGCAGCCACAGTGTCAGTATGCTTGGTGTATACTGCCATTACACATTTTTTCAGCATTTTCTCCTCCAAATTCTGTAGCTGTGTATCAGAGGCAAAAACAAGACATCAGTCTGTTATTTTGTCTTTTTTTCTTCAATATTTACAATTACCATGAAGCAAGTTCCATATAATTTAGTGCATTTTGAAATTGGAGAAAACACACCAAAATAAAAGCACACAGCTCGTCTCATGGATTAGTTCAGCAGGTACTTGCAACATTACAAGAATATAATTAAACACACGCCCCCCCCTCCGCTGATGATCCACTTTTGCGTGTGCTCCTTGTTTTACACAAGCCCCTAAGTCACAAGACCCCCTAAGTCTCACCTGAGGGTCTTCAGCCTGCAGGGGGCGCTCTTCAGTCCCTCACACAGCAGCTGCACTCCTGAGTCCTGGAGGCTGTTGTCACTGAGATCCAGGTGTGTCAGACTGGAGGAACTGAGGACTGAGGCCAGAGGAGCACAGCTGCGAGGAGACAGCCCACAGCCACTTAAACTGAAGAGAATGAAAAATATCTTACATTCACAGTCACAAGACCTCGGCTATTCGCATGCACTCTAGGCCACGGGGAACCGAACTCACTTGATTACTAGACATAACATAACATAATTTTGTATTTTTTGTGAATGAGACTCACACGGCTTTGGTGGAGGCTTTGACGACTGGGAGCAAACGCAGGAGACCATCCTCTGAGGGACAGTATTTCCTGAGGTCAAACTCCTCCCGGTCTGAGTCTGAGGATAGCAGGAAGAAGGCCACGGCCGACCACTGTGCAGGAGACATGTTGGGATACAGATGTCCTTTACTCAACAGATGTCTGGTTTCCTCAAACAGTGACTGATCATTGAGTTCGTTCAAGCAGTGGAACAGGTTAATGCTCCTCTTCGCAGACAGACTTTCATTGAGCTTCTCTTTGATGTACTGTACCATCTTCAGATTGGTCTCTGAACTCCTTTTACTTTCTCTCATCAGACCCTTTAGAAGGCTCTGATTGGTCGGCAGAGACAGCCCCAGGAGGAAGCGCAGGAACAGGTCCAGGTGTCCGTTTGGACTCTGTAAGGCCTGGTCCACAGCAGACTGATGGAGATGATGTAGTTGCCGTCTACTTCTCAATAGCATAGCTATGAGTGATCTTGTTTGTTCCTTCAGTAGATTGAGCCCAGTGTTGATAAAGGCCTGATGGACGTGAAGAGCAGCCAGAAACTCGTGCACACTCAGATGCATGAAGCAGTAGACCTTGTCCTGGTACAGGCCTGGCTCCTCTCTAAAGACCTGTGTGAAGACTCCGGAGTACACTGAGGCGGCTGCAGCGTCCAGCCCACACTCACTCAGGTCACTCTCGTAGAAGATCAGGTTTCCTTTCTGCATCTGCTCAAAAGCCAGTTTTCCCAGAGACTGCACCATCTTCCTGGTCTCTGGACTCCAGTGTGGGTCTGCTCCTGTTCCCTCATGATACTTGATGCTCTTGACTTTGGCCTGAACCACCAGGAAGTGGATGTACATCTGAGTCAGGGTCTTTGGCAGCTCTGCTCTCTCTCTGGTTTTCACACATGCTCCAGGACTGTGGAGAGGATCCAGCAGAAGACTGGCATGAAGCACATGATGTACAGGCTGCGGACGCTCTTGATGTGGGAGATGATTGTGTGGGCCTCGTCTCTGAACCTGTTCCTGAAGTACTGCTCCTTCTGTGGGTCGCTGAACCCTCGCACCTCTGTCACTATGGAGACGCACTCAGCAGGAATCTGATTGGCCGCTGCGGGGCGTGTGGTTATCCAGAGGCGAGCAGAGGGAAGCAGGCTCCCCCTGATGAGGTTCACCAGCAGCTCCTCCACTGAGGCGCTCTCTGTTGGCTCCGTCAGGGCCTTGGTTTGGGTGAAGTCCAGAGGAAGTCTGCACTCGTCCAGACCGTCCAAGATGAAGAGCAGCTGCAGCTCTTCAAAGCTGCTCACTTCTTCTGTTCCTCTAAAGAAGTGATGGAGCAGCTGCACCAGGCTGAAGCTCCTGTCCTTCAGCACATTGAGTGCTCTGAAGGTGAAGGGCAACAGCAGCTGGACGTCCTGGTGGGCTCTGCCTTCAGCCCAGTCCAGACTGAACTTCTGAGTGAGCAGTGTTTTCCCGATGCCAGCTACTCCCTTTGTCAGCACTGTTCTGACGCACTCCTCTGTGTCCGCGGGGCCTTTAAACATGTCTTCACATGTGATGGCTGTCTCTGCTCCGCCTGGTTTCCTGGAGGCTGTTTCCATGTGCCTGACCTCATGTTCCTGGTTGACCTCTGAGACCCCGCCCTCTGTGATGTCGAGCTCTGTGTAGATCTTCTGCAGGAGGGCGGGGCTTCCTGCATTAGCCACACCCTCAAACACACACTGACACTTCTGCTTCAGCTCACTCTTCTGGTGTCTCCTCCATAAAACAGTCTGTAACCCTGGGTAAAGGCATAAATACAGATAATTTGAAAACGTCTCAGGTCTGGGTTAATTTTAAACATTATAGATTTAGACATTTTGCACATATTTTAGTTCTTACTGTTGTGCAGTTCCTTGGCCAGCTGCTCCTGCTTCCTTCTTCTTAGGAAGTCTAAGGTGATGTTCAGCAGAGCCTCTTTGCTGCTCTGCTTCTCCTCACTGTCTGAAGTTGTGTCTTGATGCTCTGAGGACAGCACCTCGTAAAACCGCTTTAGCTCCTGTGTGATGAAAGCCCGAACATTCTCCTCCAGCATCTGAAACAAATATAGAGTCAGGACGGAAGTTAGTCGGAGGAGCATGTCGGGTACGAATGGAGTAGCAGATCTGCACTAACCATGAATATACTGTCCAGTCCAGACGGAGGATCAATTCTGGGACTTGCTGAACCGATCCTAAACAAATAGTAAAGGACAGACTTTCGTGAAGTTACAAGCCTCAGTTTGCTGCTTCTCCTCCCTGTAAGGGTTAGAAAGACTAATAGATAATACTAATAGATCATCTTTTGCACATGGCAGATCGAAACAACCAAAAATCACACCATTAAAAACACTACACTGTATTTAAAAGCAAAATAGGAGTGCGAATTAAAGGTTGACCTTATGGAGGATGAATGGTATCAAACATGTTGTCTACTCCAGACCTCCACCAACCCCCAACAGTGGAGATAATTTAATTGGAAGTGTTTTATGAGGTTTTTCATCACTCGTTATTTGAAAAGTAAACAACTTGGGATACCTCAAGACTGTTGGGGACTGTGGTAGTATGGACGCAAACCACACCCACATCTTCTGGACATGTCCTAAAATTCAGCCATTTTGGACTATCGCTAACAATACATTACAGAAGGTGTTGGGATACAATATCCCAAAGGAATGTAAAGTCATGTTTCTTGGGAACATCACAGAAAGTGTGCAGAAGAGGACCTTTATTTATCCAAGATTTTATTGACTGCAGCCCAAAAAGAAAACACGATAAGGTTAAGAGAATCCTCATTTCAGAAAAATACTTCCCAATGCAGCTGTACACGATTTGTTAATTTTGTGAGATTCTACCGTTTGAGTTTCTGGTAAACTTGCACAAAAGATATGGTAGAATTACTGTATATGTAAGGTTTATTGATCAGTGATTACAATGCTCACAATTTTACTTTTTATTTTTGTTTCAATTGCAGGGCTCGAGACTAACATAGTCCCGTAGTCCCAGGGGTGGAAAAAAATGCACGGGACAAGATGAAATCCTCCCCGGGACGGTCTCGAGACGGAAGGCCTTTAACCATTTTTTTTACACTATATGTATTTTGTAGGGCTGGGCGATACATCTAATTAATTCAATTCATTCATTCTTTTAAATACAGACGATGTGGAGAATGGCTAAATCATAAAATCGTGTCCGCCACTCCATGTCCGCCCGAGGAGCGCCGTGCTGCCGATAGCAGCGTTTCAGACGCTCCGTAGGGACTTTTTCGAAAATGACACCAGCGGAACCAGCCAGCGACTTTCTACCGATCTCTGCTGCTTCACAAAGGCCGCGTGTTGTGTTTTCGTTGTGCGCGATGGAGTTTTCTTCACTAAAACAAAGTTTGCCCCGATCTGCTTCTCTCCCCTTGTCTCACGCTGAGCCATGCTCTAAGCTGCTGCCGCTGTTGCAGCATTTAACTCCACCCCTTTCCCCTTGAGTCTCCATGGAGACGGTTATCAATCACAGCCGAGCTCGAGGATGATAAAACTATCATAAGTTTCACTTATTATGAAGTTTTACTTTTGAGAGCAGACAAAGAATATTTAAAACTATAGTAAAGGGTTACTTAATTTGTCATGTTACAATTAATCCACTTATAAATTAAGCCATGCGTTCTATACACATTTGTATTTATTGTTTCAGAAGAAATGTCTTACCAATAAATTGCATTATTCTTAAATTAGTCATTTATAAACACACTATATTGTTTAAAACGATAATAACATTTTAAGATAAGAGTATAATTAAAAATTAAAAATAATCTATAAAAATACATATTAAAATTTGGGACGGTTCACATCCATTTCAGGACAATGCCAAATGGTTTTCGGGACAGTGTCGGGACGGTCATGAAAAAAGTTAGGCTGGAGCCCTGCAATTGTACTGGATGCTTCCTCCTTAACCTCCATTGATTTTGTTCAATGTTTGTCATAAAACTCCAATATAAATTAAAGCTAAAAGAAATCTAAAGTAGTATCTGTCTGGATACATGCTAAATTTAAAAGCATGGATCAGAGGTTACCTCTGCAATTGCTCGGCCAGCTGCTCTTGCTTCATCCTCCTGAGGAAGTCCAGGGTGATGTTCAGCACAGCCTTTCTGCTGCCCTGCTCCTCCTCTGAAGTATTCTCTGGCTCCGGTGAGGTACTCCCTGGGTGCTCTGAGGCCATCAGCCTGCAGAACCTCTGCAGCTCCTGTTTGACGAAAACCTGGATATCCTTCTCCAGCGTCTGAAAGACACAAAATCCCAATTACAAAATTTACGGTGATTGTTTGGACATATAACTACAGTCCGCTGGAGTGTGATCAATGAAGCCGCACATATGTACTGCTGCTTCCACACGCAGCTGGTTGTACATGCAACAGATGAAAACCAGTGTAATGACAAAACTGAGATTTTAAATCTCTATTAAAAAATAAAAAAATGCTGGATATTATTGATGTTCATTGTCTTTGCGGACTTTCTGACTGGGTTTGTACACAGCATTCCAAATTATTATGCAAATAAAATTATTCTCAGATGTTCTAAATTGTCAACTCAAAATACAGTCAGCATAATGTTCAAGTCTTTAACTGTTAGAGGATCATTGGAAAAAAACTCCCAATGATAACAGTTTTGTTTTTTGTTTTTCAAAAATAAATATAATAAACAACTCAAAATGCACTGTTCCAAATGATCATGCACAGCAGCATTGCAATACATTTTATAGGTTGTAAAGAACTGAAAATGGTAATTTGTTGAATGTGTAGCATTAGGAGGTCACATTTGCGGAAATCAAAAGATATTTCAATCAAAAACATCTTAACAGGTCAAGTTACATTTGAACATAGGACCCTTATTTGATAGCAGCTTCAGAATTCTTAAATCCATTAAACTTGTGAGTTTTTGGAGAGTTTCTGCTTGGATTTCTTTGCAGGATGTCAGAATAGCCTCTCTCCCCATGATTCTGGTCCAAAACATGATAGCCTGGCATCCACAATGATCCCCCTCTGGCTATTTTATACACGGGGAATATCAGTCTGGGCAGGGAGCTCGCTGTTGCCGCTTCTGCCAAACTCAAATGGATCCGTGCAATCAGAATCGTTTATTTGCGGTGACGCGTTGTTTGCGAGCAGCGTCATGCTTGGGATGCGGAAGTCCCCTCGATAACAATCTATGGGCAGCGCGTGGGAGAGCCGAGTTTTTGTTTTCTAATCAGCTGTAAATAATCAAAAACACTTCGGCAGTAGGTGAGTTTTGTGATTCATAATTCTGTTTGAATATTAACGCAAAACCGCTAATAACGCCACTGACTGCCCTTCGCTGATTGGTTTACTCCGCTTTCTGTTTGATTGTGTATGTTACACTGTAGAAATCAAGTTGACACGGAGTCTTACCAGAATCCCCACATGCTGGTTTCCAGGCTAAAAACATGACTCCGCCCCCTCCTTACTGACGTCACAGCCTTGTTGGGACATGGTGGCCATTCACCAACCATCTGGACCATCCAGGGTTACACGGCACTCATCAGTGACAAGACTGTTTGAAAATGAGTCTTCATGTATTTCTGAGTCACTAGAGCCGTTTCTGCTCGTCAGCATTCAATTAACAGTTTAGGGGAGGCCGGATAGACACTTTATGCACAACTGCAGTCTCTGGAGGGTCCTACACCTGTATGTTCAGGGACTCCAGAGGCACCAGCAGCTTCAAATACCTGTTTGCTGCTTTGTAGCAGCTGTTCTATTAATCTGATGTATTTGTCTGTCAGAAACCGTCCTCATTGTGCCTTTATCTGCACAAACCCGTGTGTGCTCTGAATCAGCCTCAAATCTCTGAACAGTACGATGATTATGCTTAATCTTTCATGAAATATCTAAGGTTTTCATACCTAGTCTTTCATAACTAGTTCACGCTTTTCATCAGCAGAGAGATCCTTTTTCTTTCCCATATTGCTTGATATCGGCTTATTAATGTGAAACATCCTTTTTCAGTAGTTTTTCCCTTAACTGGACTTACCTGACAACTAATCATCCCAGGTGTCTGAGATTGATGTCAGTGATTCAAAGAGCCCTGAGACACAATCCATGAGTTTCATTGATTTTTTTTTCTCTTTATTTTTACCTTTGTGACACTGAAACGCAATTTGCATAATCATTTGGAATGCGGTGTAGTTATCACCAGGGGTTAAAGTGGGCGGGAACGGTCGGGAACGGCGTTCCCCCACCTTCGCATGGCAAAAAAGAAAAAGAAAAAAAAGTTCATGATTGCAACTTTGTCATTTTCACGCACATACGAAATTCTGCCTGTGAGATATGCGATAAAAGTACTAGGTTGGGCCTACTCAATATGCGTCCCGGGGGCCAAAAAATATAATCTGACCTCATTTTCCATAAACATTATATTTTTTCCGGCATTATCCGCGCCGCATTCGCGTAGCTCCACAGCAAGTTCGCGGCACTTTGCGTAGCAGTGTGCCTCCGGCTCCGGACCATCATCTCCTAGCGCGGGCTCAAATGAAAACATGGCTCTGTTAACGGTGTAAGACGCTAAACTGAGAAAACAGGAGGCTTATCGTTGGACGGACTGACAGATTTTATCAAACCGCAGCACAAGGACAGCATGAATCGTGTTTGTTCACATTATCCCATGCAGAAGCAGGACTCCTCGCGGTCCGCGTCAGATGCAGTGTGTGTTCCTGCCTTCACCGGTGCAAAGGGCTTAACCAGCGACTTTAAGGTAAGGACACCAGTTCAGTTGTGGATGTTTGTAAAGCGGACGATAAAGCTGATGGAACGTGAGTTTTGGAAAACTGCTCTGCACCACCAGCACTCGTGTTCAACCGGTCAACACGCTAAACCTCGCTCCCAGGGCTCTAACTTTACTAAATAACATCCGAATCATTCATTTGACAGGTGCATTTTTCTTCCTTTCTGCTCTGACTTCATTCAATACGTGTTTGTGGGAAATGTACAAGCGCAGAGATGCTCTTTGCAAAGTTAACATGGTAAACGAGGCTGAAGCTGAATATGTGGATGAGCCCCATCTCCAAGGAGCGCTTCATTTACTGAGTTTTTTCGTAAAGCGCGAGGTCTGGCGTTTGGTCCGCACTTATTTATTATTTTCCATGGTCTGTCTGCTCAGCGCTGAGGAGCAGTGGCTGAGCAGGAGTTAGTCATGTTGTTTGAGATGTACTGGTCTCATTCTGTATTAGGCCTTTGGCCTGGTTTAGATGTGATTTAGTCCTGCCTTAGTCCTGATATTGCATGTTTTTGCCCTGGCTTACTCCTGGTTTAGTTCTGAGTAGTCCTAGTTTATTATTAGGCTCTTTATTATTCTGTATTAATCTATTACTGTGTTTTTTTCTTCTTTTTTTTCCCTCTAAAGCCTTAAAATGCTGGAATATAATATAACTTTTATGTTTAGGCCCAATTCTATTCTGTTCAAGCAGTGATGATAATTAAATTTTCATTTATTTATCCCAAAAATATGAACACGTTTGGTGGTGGGAGGCTCACCCCTGACCAGCCTGCAAGAGCCCTGCTGTAAGCACCACTGACTGTGAAAGAGGATTTTCTTAAATAAAGAACATATTAACAAGCCAAAATTGTTAATAAGTAATGTTTCAGCACACATGTTCATTTCTTTGGTTGGGCCTTCTTTGAATAAGTGGATCCTGACATTTTATTTGTTTCTATAATCTATTAAGCTCCTCTCTGGGCAGGCATGGTGCTCTGCAGTCCTACATCTAAGAAGAACCCAAAAGAGTGGATCTGGCAAAAGCAGAATTTGTTCATTTAGTAAATCACATAGACCTCCAATCATTTATGATTGTTAAAACCTACTAAAGGATATCTAAAAATAATTCAAGGTATTAAAAAATATTGGAAAATACAATAATTACAGTATCACATACCTTGTATTGTGCAGTATCTGTTCAGAACCCATGACTACATGTCAGTACCTAAGTACATAAAAAAATATAAAATGTAGCGCGATTCCTACTGCTTGTTAAAGGTTAGAGTTCCCCCACCTCCCAAATCCCACTTTAACCCCTGGTTATCACCCCGTTTTTCATATATCTCAGTTCAGAGTCAACGGTCTATCCCCCATACAAAGAATAGGGCCCAAAACGTATTGGGAGGTACATTTTGTCCTTCGATTTATATAATTTCTGTGGTTTCTTTATCATTAACATTTTATAAGGTCTTTAGTGGCCATTGGATGTGTATCCAAGCGAAAATCAGAAACTGAACTGAATCTGATTGATCCTTTAGCTCAGAGACACTTTTATATCAGGCTCATTCTGATTTAAAGTCACATCTCCAAAGATCTAGAAATGTATTCAGGATTTATAACAAGGCTTTGACCTAACTGTGGACAACAGCTGAAAAGATCTGGATCGTTCATCATTTGTGATGTTTGGTGGCTAATGCTAACAGCTATAGGGAAAATACATTTAGTCAGCTAATGCTAATGGACCCACTCTCGTATTTGCTAAGTCCGCATACATTCGCTTCTCCTTTTTATTTCTATGGTCTTTACCCCACACTGGTCAACAGTAAGTTAGCCAGAAACATTCCATACACATAACCTTTAGAGCAGGGGTGCCCAAAGTGTGGCCCCTCTGACCATTTTTTTGTTGCCCTCAGGCTTCTTGATGAATAGGCACACATCTTCAGAGATAGCACGTTACTGCAAGTTTAAAAATTCCACACAATCAAAAACGTAATGTGAGACAGAGCTGGCATTAGGGTTCCAGGCCTATAAATCAAGGTGTGGAGCACAGTTTAAACTAGGGCTGCACGTTTTCAAGTTTTTCATTAACCGAGGCCCGTAGCAGTCAATACCTGGTTAACCATTAGTGTGCGCGCTAACAGAGAGATTAGATTTAAAATGTGCATACCGTCTTTTACGTACATGGATGTGCTTTTATCTTTGCAACAGTAACGTTGTATTGGTTGCTGGGGCGACCTGTAGGAGCAGTGAGTACACGTCCTGTGGCTAAATTAGGTGTGTTCTTTTTATTGTGTGGGTCCTTATTACCGATAATTCTCATTAACGGCCTCATTGGGGGCCATGAATGAGCTTCTGCTCCAACAAACATATGCCCATTATCCAACAAGCTGAAGCCTGATCATTCAGTCCGGTAGTTACAGACCGTGAATATGGAAACCAGCTGAGCCTGGGATTCTTCTTTATTACACTCTGGACTCTCCTTGATTCTGCAGACAAGCCATAATTATAATAATTATAAGAACATACAGTATGACTGAAGAAAAGTGTTTTTCTACTGAATAGAAGTAGAAAAACAGTAGAATAATTAACTTTGATATAAACTTTACAGTAATTATTGGTCTGTGATTGGACATTTACAACAGTGTATTGCCTAAAGCAGCTGTCCTTTTACTGAAAAGTCTTTTGTGGTTCATCCAACAGAAATGATTTGGTTATTTTCATTAAACTTAAGTGCACCTACCCTGTGTCCATGGGCTTTGGTTCATTTCTCATATTTGGGGGAAAATCTATAGATCTGTCACTCTTCTTGGAACAGCTGACTCCAGACTCTGAGCTGAGAGGGAAAAGAAAATGTAGTTTAATCATTTCAACATAAAAATATATATAAAAGTATTTGCTACAGGGTGTCTATCCTCAGTGTCTTTCCTCCCATAAGAAGACTTGAAGATCAGCTTGAAGATCTGGTGTGGATACTGTTCATCGTGTTAGTCATCATTTTCCTGAAGTGATGTACAGCCTTGTATGTACAAACATTACCTTGAGAGCACCCAATCTGGCAGCTGCTCTTACAGTGCCTTGTGAAAGTTGAACTTTTTCACATTTTGTCATGTTTACAACCCTAAACATAAAGATTTTATTTTGCATTTTTTAACTGAAAGTTCACACACAAGTAACAGACAACTGTGATGTGAAAGCAAAATGATACATGATTCTGTTATTTTTCAAACAATAGAAAAGTGAAAATTGGGGCGTGCATAAGTATTCATACAGCATTTTCTGAGTGCATTAAATTGCCTTTATAACATTCCTAATGACTGCAGAATGTTCACATCTTGCCCTAACCATTAAATAGAGGCCACCTGTGTGTAATCTACTCTCAGTATAATTCCAGCTGTTCTGTGAGGGCCTCAGAGCTATGGTCAGAGTGTATTGGTCACTAAACAACATCATGAAGTTCACACCAGAGAGGTCAGGGATAAAGTTGTGGAGAAGTTTAAAGCAGCTTTAAGTTATACAAAGATTTCCCAAGATTTGAACATCTCACGGAGCACTGTTCAATCCATCATTCAGAAATGGAAAGAGTATAGCACCACTGCGAACTTACCAAGACACGGCCGTCCACCTAAACTAACAGACCGAACAAGGAGAGCACTGGTCAGAAATGCAACCAAGTGCCCCAAGATAACTCTGGAGGAGCTGTGACGTACTGCCGCTGAGCTGGGGGAATCTGTACATGGGACAACTATAAGTCGTACTCTACACAAATCTGGCCTTCATGGACGAGTGGCAAGAAGAAAGCCATTATTGAAAGGAGGCCATAAGAAATCCTGTTTGAAGTTTGCTAGAAGTCATATGGAGGACACAGCTACCATGTGGAAGAAGGTGCTTTGGTCAGATGAGACAAAAATTGAACTTTTTGGCCCAAATGCAAAACGTTATGTATGGCACAAACCTAACACTGCTCATCGTCCTGAGTGCATCATCCCCAGTGTCAAATATGGTGGGGGGAGCATCATGCTATGGGGCTGCTTTTCCTCAGCGGGGACTGGGAAGATTGTAAGAATAGTTGGGAAGATGGATGGAGCCAAATACAGGGACATTTTGGAGGAAAACCTGCTGGAGTCAGCAAGAGAATTGAGGCTGGGGCGGAGATTCACCTTCCAGCAGGACAATGACCCTAAACACAAAGCTAAATCTACAATGGAATGGTTTAAAAACAAACATATTAATGTGTTAGAATGGCCCAGTCAAAGTCCTGACCTAAATCCTATTGAAAATCTGTGGAAAGACCTGAAAACTGCTGTTCACAAACGCTCTCCTTCTAATTTGACAGAGCTTGAGTTGTTTTGTAAAGAGGAATGGGCTAAAATGTCAGTCTCTAGATGTGCAAACCTTGTAGAGTCAAACCCCAGAAGACTTGCTGCTGTTATTGCAGCAAAGGGGGTTCCACAAAGTATTAATTCATGCTGTATGAATACTTATGCACGCCCCACTTTTCACTTTTCTATGTTTTGAAAAAATAACAGAATCATGTATCCTTTTGCTTTCACTTCACAGTTGTCTGTTACTTGTGTGTGAACTTTCAGTAAAAAATTCAAAATAAAATCTTTATGTTTAGGGTTGTAAATATGACAAAATGTGCAAAAGTTTAAGGTGTATTAGTACTTTCGCAAGGCACTGTATGTCAGTCTACCCCAGGGCAGCAGTGGCTACATAGGTAGCTTCCACTGCCCAATGTTGTATAAGTGAATGTACAGTGAAGCGCTTTGATAAATTTGTCAACTTAAATATTTATATTTTTTTATTAAGCATGCATTCTTACCCAGTGTCCATCGGCTCTGGTTCATTTCTCATATTTGGGGGAAAATCTTTAGATCTGTCACTCGTCATGGAACAGCTGACTCCAGACTCTGAGCTGAGAGGAGAAAATACCATGTAGTGGACTCAAAATGATTGTACATTTTTTAAAGAACAGATTATATTATTGAAGAGCCTCTGAGGCATTGTACTTAGTTTTCGACTTAGAACTCTGATTTTTTTAAATTTATTTTTTATCAGGCTCAAGGTCTCAAGGTTGTTCCAAACCTCAGTCCCATGAACTGATAGCAACTGAGTGTCTATTACGAACTACAGAGTCGCTTCTAGTAGACGTCCTGGTTACTTGTACTGGATTTGGACTTAATGAATTCACTCAAGGATGGTGGAGAAAGTCCATATAACTATGAATTGTTACAACAAAGAAAGGGCTTAACTCCTCCCCTCAGGAGGGTCTTATATTCCAGGTTTCTGGCTAGTGCCTGAATTCAGGAACCTTCTTTGATTCATATAAAAAAGCTAAATGTGTTCAGCTTAAAACAGATTCTGTTCTAAAAAGGGTACATTGCAACTTTAGTTTAGTTTAGTTTATTAGTTTATTTGAGCAGTTAAAAATTCTGCTCAAAAGGAGTGGGCTGAAGCAAAAGCTTATAAGCGCCCACCCCCGACATCATTGAAATAAAAACAATTGATCAAATCACACTAGTACAGGGAGCATGTTACAAAGTACAAGACACAAGAGCAGGAACACAGCATGCACACACACAACGTACCCCTCCGTGACCCAACTTTGCCTGTTATATTTACAATATCAATCCTACATTAAGCAACATCATACTGCCCCACCGGCAAAAGAGAACCTACAACCCACCAGAGCGGTCGTTTCAACACGGACCACACCCACAAAGCACCTCTAGAAATGTCCGTATAAAAATAAGTTAACAGAATTTAACGGAACGGAAAGGAAACACAACTGAAAGGAAACACAACCACAACAACTGTCTCATTTCATGTACGATGACTAATACAAAGCAAGTGAAAAAGGCGATCATTAAGTTATTTATACACATATATGCATACATACACACATCCTTTTTTTTGTTTTTTCCCTCTTTCTTTACAGACGGTTACAGAAGGTTACAGATGGTTACCACTGCCAAACACAGATAACAATTTCAAAAGGCACTAGTTCTGTGTTCAAAAGGCACATTAATATACATATTATATTATCCGTGATCTTGCAACTTCCCAGTTGTCATTTCCTTCATTCAGTTTTTTTTTGTTTGGTTTTTTGTTGTTGTTGTTGTTGTTGTTGTGTGTGTTCAATGGATTATGTAATATGTAATCCCTACATACTGTAGTGCGTTAAAAAGCCAGGGTGTAGAGCGGGTCCATTGAAGAGGGCAGTAACTCCCCATCAACAAACCCCCACCCAGCTGCCCTAACTGGCTGTATTTGTAGATGATGTTCCTATGCTTAGTGGTGCGTTAAAAGATGAGGTTTATGAGCCCGCTGGGAGGGTCCCTCTCAGCAGATCCATAACTCGCTTATCCTAATTCTCAATTTGTAATTTAGAGCAATAGAATGACAACCGTTCAGAGCAACAACACTGTCTTAGTTAATAGAATGCAATTGCACATTGATCCTACAACTCCCCCTTGTGGCTACGTGTTTCTTCTTCTCTGTACTTTTCAAAGGTCTTTTGTTTGTATTTATATTTGAACAGGTTGATGTTTGGACATCGTTTCATCTCCATCTCCATTTTGTTCCACAATTGTACCCCATTAACTGTCGGACTAAAGCTTTTCAAAGTTTTAGTGTTTCTGAGGCCTGAAGTTTAATTCATCACGTAATTCGTAACAACCAGTACGTTCTTGGAACCTTCTTTGTATTTGGCCCGGTAACAGTTTGTATCTTGCTTTGTATAACATCTGTACAGTTTGGAACTCAACAATGTCACAAAACGTCATGATCTTTGATTTTAAAAATAATGAGTTTGTGTGGTCCAAAACCCAACTTTATGAATTACTCGGATAGCTCTTTTTTGCAGCATTACTATTGGTTTTACAGTGTTTTTATAAGTACTACCCCAAACCACAGTACAATAATATAAATAGGGCAAAATCAGAGAACAGTATAAGGTATGTAGAGCTTTGATATTTAAAATGTGCTTTGCTTTTGCTATTACTGAAATGCTTCTTGATATTTTAGTAGATATATATTTAATGTGAGATTTCCAAGTCATTTTATCATCTATAATAACTCCAAGGAATTTGATTTCATGCACCCGCTCTATAACAACTCCCTCTATCTGAATTGCTTCCTGAGCATTGGAATTACGGGTGCCGAATATCATCATTTTACTTTTACTCAGATTTAGAGATAATTTATTTTGTTTGAACCACTTATTGACACTTTTGAGTTCCAAGTTAACAATTTGACACAGTTGTTGTAAATCGTCTCCCGATGCAAAAATGGTTAGAGGAGACTGTGAAGTGCCAGACGGACCACCTTTGGCCAGACTGTTCTTTCAGTCAGGGGCTGTAACATGTGGAACAGCATCCCTCTCACTATAAGAGAATGCCCCATGTTTAACACATTTAGGACTCAATTAAAAAACTGGTTGAAATCTAATCAATGATGTGCTCATTAGACCCTAGGCAAGGCAAGGCAAGGCAAGTTTATTTGTAGAGCACAGTTCATACACAAGGCAATTCAAAGTGCTTCACAGTTGCAGAAAAAAATACAAAAAAACAGATAAAATCAATCAATAAAACATCAACATAAAGTTAATCAATTACAGTAAAAGGCAAGAGAGCAGATAAAATACTTTCAGTTTTCATATGCACGGGTAAAAAGAGCTGTTTTCAGCCTGGATTTGAACATTGTCAGAGTTGAGGCCTGTCTCACATCCTCATCAATCAATCAATCAATCAAACTTTATTTATAAAGCGCTTTTCATACCGAAGGCATCACAAAGTGCTTTACAGATTACAACATTTAAATCAAGTATCCAGGCAAATGAGACTTTCCAGATGAAGACTCATGAAGACTGTTCCAGATTTTAGCTGCATGAAACTGAAACTCAGCCTCACCGTGTTTATTATTGACTCTGGGAACCACCAGGAGACCCCTCCCTGAAGTTCTCAGGGCCCGAGATGGTTCATACGGCTCTAACATGTCAGAGATGTACTTTGGTGCTAAACCATGAAAAGACTTGTACACAAGCAGAGCTGTTTTAAATTCTATTCTCTGAGTGACAGGAAGCCAGTGCAGAGACCGGAGCACTGGACTAATGTGGTCGTATTTCCTGGTTTTTGTCAGGACTCGAGCAGCAGCGTTCTGGATGTTCTGCAGCTCTAACAGCTCGTTTAGAAAGGCCAGTGAGCAGGCCGTTACAGTAGTCTAACCTGCTAGAGACAAATGCATGGATGAGTCTCTCTAAGTCTGGTTTTGACACTATTCCTCTGATCTTAGCAATGTTTTTCAGATGGTAAAAAGCTGATGATGTTATTGCTTTGATGTGGCTGTTTAAGTTCAGGTCTGAGTCCATGATTACTCCTAGATTTCTAACCTGATTTTTTGGTTTTAGAGAGAGAGACTCAAGGTGACTGATAACACTTTGTCTTTGTGTCTGTGGGCCAAAAACAATGATCTCAGTTTTGTCTGAGTTTAGTTGGAGAAAGTTGTTTTGCATCCACAAACTGATCTGTTCGATGCAGTGACAGAGTGTATCTACAGGCCCATGTTCACCTGCCGTCAGTGACACATAGATCTGAGTGTCATCTGCGTAGTTGTGGTACGACACATTGTTACTGTTTATTAGCTGACCCAATGGAAGCATGTACAGGTTGAATAAGAGGGGTCCCAAGATTGACCCCTGGGGGACTCCACAGGTCATGGAAATTTTGTCTGAGACACAGTTGCCAATTTCGACAAAGTACGTCCTATCCTCGAGATAGGACTTGAACCAGTTTAGAGCAGTACCAGAGATTCCCACCCAGTTTTCTAACCTGTGAAGTAAGATCCCGTGGTCCACTGTGTCAAAGGCAGCGCTCAGGTCCAGCAGAACTAAAACTGAGACCTTACCTGCGTTGGTGTTCATACGGATATCATTTGTCACCTTGATCAGAGCTGTCTCAGTGCTGTGGTGGGGCCTAAATCCTGACTGGAAAGTATCAAACACATTGTTAGATAGGAGAAAGTAAGTGAGCTGTTGATATATTACTTTCTCTAGGACTTTTCCTAAGAACGGTAGGTTTGATATGGGCCGGTAGTTGTTCAGTACCTTGGGATCAAGGCTGCTCTTCTTTAGAAGAGGCTTAATGACCGCGGTTTTCAAGGCCTTTGGAAATGCTCCAGTCTCAAATGAGATGTTAACTGACTGAACAAGTTGTGGTAACAAGCTGGTCAACACAGACTTCAGAAATCTAGTGGGTAATTCATCAAGGCAGCATGTACATGAACTCAGACCGGAGATAACCTCTTCGATTGTTTTGTCAGTAACAGGTGTGAAATGTGTCAGCTCAAGGTGTCTAGCTGGTGGCAGGGTTGGTATTTGTGTTGTGGAAATTATGGCATTTTTTATGCCTTGGACTTTGTCATAAAAAAATATTGCAAACTCATTGCACTTAGATGTAGAGATTAGTTCTAAGGGCAGTGAAACTGGAGGGTTAGTTAATCTGTTTACTGTGGAAAACAGAACACGAGAATTGTTTCTGCAGTTTGCGATGATTTTAGAGAAGTATTTCTCCCTTTCTCCACGCAAAATCTGGTTGAACTCACAAAGCACTTCTTTGTATATCTCAAAATGAACCTGGAGCTTTGACTTGCGCCATTTCCTTTCAGCTTTTCGGCACTCCCTTTTCTGTGCCCTGACCGAATGTTCACTTCTCCAAGGTGCCTTTTGTCTATTGTTAACCATTTTTACCTTGACAGGAGCAATAGTATCCAAAACATTTAAGACGCTTGATGTATAAGAGTCCAACAGATTATCAACATTTGAACATGGAGGATTTTCAAATCTGATCATTTCCATAAACTGTGTCCTTGTTGTATCATTTATGTTTCTTCTTTGAATAACTCCTACAGTATACAGATCTCCTGGTGCAGGACTGAGCCAAGTGTCAGGATCCTCTGCACAGGTGTTGCTTTGTAAATAAAACTGTATATTTATTCTCATAAAGTCCTCTGAACTGTATGACCTGCCCTTGCACCAAAATCTCCATTCTATTGTGCAAGTCACAGAACGAACATTCAGATGTTATTAATGTAGGAATTGTATCAACATTTGTTATGTAAGTATGTAGCCTCAACTTTTAAATTGTTTTATGTTTTATAATTGTTGGCATTATACACCTTGCCCAGGGACAACAGTTGAAAAATGTTCCATAAAGAGACTAGATGCAAGTTTGTCATTTTATGCTCACTACTGCCTCCTCAGGTCTAACGCGTAACTGCAGTCTCTATATTAAACTCGTGCATGATGGCACTTCAGACCCGAATTAACACCTTTTTGACTGACAGTGCAGGATTTTAGAGGCAGTTGTGGTGAACAGGTCTGGGCTCATTCTACACATTAGGACATGGCTGGAACATGTAGGGGGAGGAAAATACATAGTTTTAAAATAGTTAAACTCTGTATAGTCCCTTTAATGTGTACTGTCCCTGTCAAATAAACTAATAAATAAAAAACATATGGCAGCAAAACTACAAGACGGTGCCTGTTTTTGATCTGTGTTTGGTGAAAAGTCTGCTTTGGGTTTCTGTGATGTAGTTTTCTGTTGCCTTTGTCATACCTGTTCTGATCAGCCACTCCCTCCTGTTAAGCAAATATCCAGAGCTTTTTCTGCTGGCACTGTCACCATCATAACAGCAATTTAAGAACAGTTGTATACATTCAAGTTTTCTACTATTGTACATTCTAACTTTAAAACTTCACTTTGCTCCTTTACGAGTGACAGGAACATTTTGATCTATATTTCCTGTACTCAGTGTGCCTGTACTTTCATAATATGCTGCAGAGCTGCCTCCAAAAGAATTAAGTGTGAAATGTTACTTACTGCGTCAGATCTCTGTCTCAAGCGAGCCGTCTGAGAAAGTTAGTTTCACTTTTGTACTTCCCTCCCTCTGCTGGAAAGTCCTGTGAGTGCTGACACCTCCTGAATTTTCATCAAAGTAACAACTGGAGAGGAACTAAATATTGCATTGTCTTGTATTTTTTGTATATATTGTGCCCCTGTGAAGCACTTTGTGATTTTATCTGTGAAAGGTGCTATATAAATAAAGTTTCTTCTTCTTTTTCTTCTATATCATTTTATAATAATAATTTTAAAAAATCCACTTCCCACCCTCTCCCTTCGCTTGAAACCTGGAGGAAAGTTTATCCAGTAGAGGTTACTGTGAAGGTCGGACAGTTCAGAGACACGTCTGGACAAAACCATTTAATGTAGTGTCTGTAACGGGAATATTTATGGGCCTTAGTTCTGGCATAAGACACATCCTGCAGGGTTTGTTTTTTCTATCATTTCACACTGAGGCAATTAACAAAATAAGTGTTTCACATGATCAAAAACAGGCAAACCATGAACATATTTCTTTGTCTTGTAGACGTGTAGAGTCGGTAACGCTCTGCTCAGCTCAGAATGTGGACATCATATGTTTATAAAGGCTTCATAATTATAAACAGCACATTTTAAACATCCAAGGAAATGACAATAACATCTAAACTGAAAGAGGGTTGATTTTTCAAGTACGTGCACATTTTTTGACATTGGGGTAGACTGACCACCCCATTGATCAGAGCCACAAGAAAATGGTCAGTCTTGCTCACAGACTGTTTATCAATCGCTACTCTCTGTCGAGGCTCATTATCGGGGGACCGCGCCCCCTCAAAGAAAAAAAACAGTTAAGTATATAAAGTGGGAAGTTGCAATTTGTTTTTTGGATGGGGGTAGAGTCTGAGGAAAGGGCTGGCAGGCAAAGAGTTAAGAAGAAGCTAATTTGTACTGTGGCATGAAACACAAGGACATTATGTGGCCAGTTTCTGTGACAAACTGAATGAGACAGTCTTCCGTGGAGTTACAAAATGGATAAACTCTTCAATACAGAACGTAACATCTTTCTTTTTCTCAGTTGCACCTGCTTCAATGACTCTAAATACATCATTGTTTTTGAGATGACATTGATTTCCTCTTGTTTCCGTTGTGTCCCAGACTGATGGGTCGCCGCAGAAACCTCCGCCGTCTGAACAGGAAACTACAGGAGCTGAGGAGGGTCACACCGGATTCACACCAACAGCGGTGGAAGCCAATAGAGCGACGAGCTTCCATTCACTCCCTATGTTGCGTGGCGACTGGAAAGCGACCATTGGAAATCCACAGGAGAGCGGCGAGATATGGGCGGTCGGACTCTAACAAATACAGAGCCACGAACCACAGAACAAGATCTGACAGACACCTGTGCGTAATTGGCTCACGCACTTCCGCTGCGTCTCAGAGAGAAATAAAAATATATGGAACACTATTGATCAATGCCAATCCAAACTGAACAGCTGACTTCTCTCTTCTAAGGAGAACTTTCCTAATCAAAATGGAAAGTATCTCGAGCTTATTCTATTGCAATTCCATACAAAGCAATTAGAAAAATCAAACAAATGAAGTCAAACTATATTCCATACTATGAAAAACCAAACATCACTACATTAAAAATACAGACATTGGAAAACAGTACAAACAAGGAGGTGCGAGTGTTTGAACGGAACTCTGCAGATTAACTGGCTAAGAGCTTTTCATGCTGTTAAAATGTGATATCTCTGTTCAAAAGTTGCCTTCTGTTTTATCAGACTTTCACCGCCAGTTTCTACAGAATTGGAAATTGTTTTATAATCACCGATTTACCTCTCACAATACTCTTATCTGGAATAATCAATATATTACTGTGAAGAAAACGTGTGTGTAACGAACATTGGACAAAGGCTTATGGTCAGTTCTACATCTTATCGACCCTGATGGAAATCTTCTGTCATATACCAACTTTTGCAACAAGTTTAACTTAGAAACCGATATAGGGAATCATTAAAAAAAAAAAATTCAGCCATTCCTATCTAAATTTTGTCACAATTACCTCAGACCATGATTGGAGGTCAACCTTTTCTCAAAACTAATCTTAATAACAAATTCATTAGACACAAGATTGAAAACATCATTAACTCAGTCTTTTCGTTTCGCAACGCAATTTTAAGTCACTTCCCCAAAATGTTTTTAACAGAACTTCGAACAACATATCTGTAATTTCCACTTAACCCAAAAGCAAAGGAACTGCACTTTAAAACCATCAATGGAATTTACCCATCCAACGAATTTGTTCAGCACAGATTTAAAATAGTAACTGGTGCTTGTTCTTTCTGCGAACAACAATATTCACAGCTGGCTGCAAACAAAACTCAAGGACTCGAAACCAATGGATGAAATAGACATTATCTACGGTTGCATTTCCACTAAACATAAACTGCCTTTACTGATCAATAACATCATTCTCTTGGGAAAATTGTACATCCATATATGCAGATAGACCAAAACCACCCCCAACTTTGGTGCTTTCTTCAATGAATTTACTCTGCACTATAACGCCCTGAGTCACTTGCCAGTGAAATACTTGTTTTAATAGATGAATATGCGCTTTGTGATCAGCCCTAATTGTATCTTATGTTATTAAAAAAAAGAAAATCCTTTGTCATGTTGAGTCACTCACAGGGGAACAGCTGCTGTGGGCCGTCAAAGAGTCAAAGAACTCAACCGCTCTGTGGACCTTCACAAGGTAACACACACATTTGCAAACCCTGAAGAAGTTTTGGATTGGTGCAAGTTTTAATAAGTGGAATTACAAAAGTATATTTCGTAAATGTGATTAGTTATTGAGATATTTGAGGTCATGGAAAGTTGGTTACGGTCCTGGAGACGTCATGGAAAATGTGCTTTTATTGTTATTGTTATTGCTCTTTTAAGTTGATTTATACATGAGGATGGAAGGATCATTGTTGGTCAGATGCAAGTTGATGCGTTTTGAAAAAGGAGGTTAGATATGGCCGTCGAAAAGGTGCCGATATTAATAAAGACTTTAAACAAGCGGGACAGTGGCGTTTTTGTCTTTTTCTGCATTCGTAGTTTCTCTGGTCCACATTGTTTTACTGGATACTTTTGTACATCTTTGCTGTGTTTTTGTGGAGGGTCAGTGGATTTTTTACTGCAGAGTCCATACTGACCGTGAAGGAACCAGCTTGTAACTCCCACTTTAACAGAGTGCATTTTCTCCAGTTCGGCTTTACCTAAATCGTAATGCTTCTTGCAGCCTACTGGCCAGTGTGACGCCTCAAAACTGATCTAAGATTTTTTTTCTCCTTGTGTTTCCATGCTTTGTTGCCGCATTGTCGTCGCTTTATTGTCACATTTTGTCATGATTTGTTTGACGCTCTTTTCAAGAAGCTTTTAGATTTGGGTAATGCCTGGATAATAACTGGAGAAAATGTGCTTGGTTAAGTGGTAAGTAAACAAACAACTAGCGTATGAGCTAAAGACAATTGAGACCTACACATTTCCTCTTCTGAAACACTGAAGAGGCACCAAGAGCCCCCCACACCTGCAGCACAGAGGAGGCGTGCTGCAACAAGGAAGGGACAAACGAGGAGACCCTCAGGTGAAGAATGGCGTAAGAGCTTTCAGAGGAGGAGGAGGAGGACCAAGATGAAGGTGAGGAGGAGTGAGAGGAGGCAGAGGGAGCTGCGCAGGAGGAAGAGGAAGGAGGAGGTGGAGGAGCTGAACAGTGCAGGACGCCACGCTCTGGAACAGGGACAAACCCAGGAGGCGCTGCACCGTTTCAGACGACACTGAAGGCAGTACTCCGGTTTCCCGACCTCCAAAAACATGCTGAATGCAATTTCAAATACAATTATACAATGGCAAATAAAGCACTTACCTACTTTGTGGGCGGCACAGTGGCACAGTGGTTAGCGCTCGTGCTTCACAGGTTCAATCCCCGGCCTTTCTGTGGAGTTCACGTTCTCCCCATGTCTGTGTAGGTTTGCCTTACTAAAACATGTACAATAGGCCAGGATGATGAGAGTACGATTGCCTATGTGAGTGGATGGTGATCGGAGGAGATTCCGTCAAGGTCCGGAACATACGGGGTTAACTGACAGTTATGTGGGGATGGGGAATCCTGTTATTGTTTTTTTGCTCTAAAAATAAGTTTTGGCTCCTAAATAGCAGAATGCATAGCTTCTATTATACACAATGTGCACATAATATATGACAGTGATGTGTTTTCCTCTTTGCACAATAGCACAACACACTGAGCCCTGCTTAGTCATGGTTTAGACTTGGTTCAGACCTGCTTGCTGCCGATCGGGAAACAGATCGCGCGTGCATATTCAATTAGGGCGTCCTCTGTTATTTTTTTTATTTTGCAAGCCTTATTTCAGTCATTTCAAAACGGTTTCTAAAAATGTAAAAAGTATCATGGAGCAAAGATGTAGGACTTTCTCTTTCTGTTCATCTGGGCTGTAGTTTACCGCTCTACAGTCAGAGGGAGAGGGAGAGAACACGCAGCCGCTCATCTGAGGGATTCAGGGTCGGGTCCAACGTCTAGATCCAACGTTCTGGTCCGGATGGGCTGGCACATGAGTCCGGATCCGGACCGTGGTCCACCGTTTAGTGACCTCTGGTTTAAAATTACAGGCGGTAACTGTCTTTATGCAGATAGTCTTAGTTTATTGCTAATTTCTCTGTCATTCCTGGGCCAAATCACATGAAACAAAAACTGTCCCAAAGTTCAAAGTCTCCTCTTCCAGCTCATATGAACTATGGTCTAATTATTTCCTTATGAAGGCGTCCAAAAGTGGAGACAATATTCAAAACATGAGCGCGATGTTGGTCAGTAGAATAAGAATAATGTGGCAGGTTTGTGAATCCCGTCACTGTCAAATAATGGTCACGGAAAATATTTGAACTTTTGCTTTTGGGAAATTTCATTCAAAAACTGTTTCTCTCTCGTAGAGTTGTATTGGCCCCTGCTCCGACTGAAAGAGTTTTAGAACATGAATGCAAACTATAGCAGCCGAACACCACCGAATATGAAGTGAATGAATAATGACGACAGTGCGGCGCTTTGAGAAACTTGGTAACACAGGTTTGTAAACCATTATTATTATTATTATGATTATTTACTGGAAGCTCTGTTTCCATATGATTGATCAGCTCAGTACCTCCTGATTGGGAACTCCTGATTTTTTTGTAATTGTTGAGTTGGCGGACATTTCCATAACCATGAGCCTTAGTGATACACTGCGCTCGGTCCTTTTTGTGCCGCAGACATCTTTGATTTTGAAGCTGTATCGCTGAAATGTGTGTCGTATGTTTTTCATTGTTGAGTAACTGTACTTTTATTTGTTCTTTGCGCTGCCTGCATCTTTGATGTGAAAAAACATCTAGATAATAGCTTTACTCATGGCCATACCGCCTTTTCTCTGCCCAATCCTGTCAGATCTCAAAAGCTAAGCAGGGAAGGGCCTGGTCAGTACTTGGATGGGAGACCGTTTGGTAACACCAGGAAGCCTAGTGAGTGAGTGAGTGAGTGGTGGTGGTCGGAGGGCCGATGGCGCAGATTGGCATCCTCGCTTCCGTCAGTCTACCCCAGGGCAGCTGTGGCTACAATAGTAGCTTACCATCACTGAGTATGGAGTGAATGAATAATGCAACTGTAAAGCGTCTTTGAGTGTCCAGAAAAGTGCTATATAAAACTAATGCATTATTATTATTATTATTATTATTATTATTATGTTTCAAGACCTAAAGAGACACCGTTGTTAAATAACTGTGATAGTTATTCTGTGTAAGATGTGAGTAATTACTGTGTCTGAATCAAAACATCTGTGAATCAACTCTTGGTGTCTTTTCCTTCTGTGTGAACATAATATTATTGTTTTCTTTTGACGCTGCTTTTAAGGACTAACTAGTTTATGTATAACTGGAATGTGCCATTTTCCTGTTTGAAACTTTTCTTCTTACAAGTGCGTTTTTGACCAAGAGACGGCAGCAGAGTTATGCAGAAAAAGTATTCAATTCACTTGCTCTAATAATATCAGCATTTATTTCATGCAAACATTACTTAGTTATGTTGAAGGAATATTATTTAAGCAATACATTTAAATGCACAACATAATATGGAGTTGCCAAACTTATCCAAAACACATGTATACATTCACAAATAAACACATCTATTTAATTTCACATACACAAAACGTCCACTAATGCAGACTGGTTACTAAATTATAATTTTACAGTTTCTTGTTTAGTTTAGTTTTTATTTCCTGATTTTGTGATGGTCTTAATGAAAATAAATTGTCAATACAATAATAATGACACACTTTTAAAAGTACTTCTAATTAATAAAATGCTATGAATCCTGTGTTTCATGATCTGGACAACATTTTTCCATCTTTACACGACATGTATAAAAAGTTACATTTCCTGGAAAATGTAGCATCAGAGCAATGGCTGGTGTACACTGTGCATTTATTATTTGTCCTATAAGATTTTTAGACATCACATTGTACAACGCAGGGATGGTAAAATCGTGAGCTGTTCTCGTCTCCACTGTGCGATGGTTCAAACAGACATTTGTATCTACGACCAAAGTTTATTGTAGCGAATATGGCGTTATGCTGAGGCAAGTGCTGCATAGTGGGCACTATTTCTGCAGAAAAGTGCAGGGACCCGCTCAGGCCTGGCCTCTGTTGCTTTGACTCTGGCAGCGTGCGGTGTTGACGGGACACTGACAAAGATCCTCTCTGCAGTGAGAGGAGGCTCACTCTGAGACTGATCCAAAATATCAGACACTGCCATATGTCGGTTGCAGCTTATCGTTGGTCGTACGAAGGCTCTATTTTAAATCTTTGTCCCTGTCTCACTGTGCGTCCTACGACCCAAGATTTTCCCCACGACGAGTGATGGACAAAATCGCACAGTGTACACCCAGCTTCAATCACACAACATACAGAAAACACACTGCATGGATAAAGAAAAAAGATTTAAATGGTAGAGGGGCAAAACAGATAGTATAATGTAATTATACTATTTGGGCAGCTCGGACGGCTACCCCCATGACCTGGCAACGGAAAAGTGGAAGAAGATGAATGAATGAATGAATAATGTAATTAAAAAAAGATTCAACATTTTTATCTATTTGCAATCACTGGATTTGTCAGAAATTTAATTAGGATTATTATAAGAATAAGAAGAAAATATATAATACTTACAATCGAGCTAATTTTTCTTCGCAAACCTCAATGTGTAAATCAGAAATTATTGTTTATTATTAACTCAGTGAAGATGTTTTTAAGGTGCGCACTTGTATTGACAGGTCGGGGCTCGGCTTCAGAGTGAAGGAAAACCTCTTCCACATGCTAAGGATGCTTTAAAGAGGCCAACGATAAGGAGTGAAGCCTCCTGAGAGAGAGGGGAAAATGACTCCACTCTCTGGCCTCGCACAGAGACACCGAGGAACCAATGGCCAACTTAAACCCTGGAAACAGCGGCTCTGTGAATGTGGCGTTGAACGTGTGGAGATGGGACAGACGTTCAGAAAGGACCTCGTAGAAGGACACAGAACCAGCCTCAGAGTCCAGGAACACGGCCACTCGCCCTGAGGAGGAGCGGCTGTGTGGGGAGAACACCGCTGTTTGTGTGTCATTGTGATGAGCTGAATAACCTTCTGAAGAAACTCTCAGACTCCAGAACGCTGCGTATCTTTCTGACCTTCTGCTTTCACTTCCTCTGTAACCCACGGCTATTTCTACGCCAGTGCTGAGTTCCTCTTCCATCGCTCTTCTCCGGAACTGCCTTGATTGAAATTCCTCCCCAAGTTTCCACTCCACCTCCCAGTAACAGCGCCCTCTCAGACCAGTCGAGCTCAGGACCTGACAATGTAAGTCTCTATGAACACGCCCCCACAATAAGAATACGTGCAGTGCATATGCATGTTGCCCTAACAGAGAGTTTGTCCAACATCTTGTCACCATCCTGTTATTTTCAGAAAGTTGCAGTTCTTCGTGAGCAGTATTTGGATCCAGAGTGAATTCCCTTGAATCTGAGGAACACAAACACAGCATGTTAATGTACAGTCTACTCCAAGAAGTGGTCAGACCTGTCCTGGCTCGTCATGCATGCAGGTCTGAAACCTGAATAACTGTAAACACAGCCCGAGATAGTGCAGGGTGTGTGGGAACAAAGCTCAGATACTAAGGTCGCATTCACACCTGAGACTCTGTTCAATTGGGGACCAAAATTGCAACATTGTTTCATTTTTCCCACCTCTTTTTAGTCTATTGAACCAACATGTTAGATGGAGAAATCCTCTGCACGTGTATCAAAACGCTCTACAGGAAAAACAGTGAACACTTTTCTGATTGGTCGATTAAACTCCACTGCCTTTTCCGTTTACAAAATGGAGCGGTATTTAAACAGCGGTATTTAAGTAACTTGTTTACCCAAATAAATCCTTTTCATAGTCCCTCTGAGGGTAACACAAGGGCTAATGGGATGATTGGAGGGGTCTTTCATCTCAGAGACACCAGGGGGAGATTGTAGGTCTTGGCTTTGAAATGAGGCGTTACTGGCCGTATTAAGATTTTGGGTAAAGGCAAAGCGCTCTGTTACAGTGGGGGTTAAGAGGTAAATAAATCGTACTCTCCAAGCAAACGGGCCTGGATTTGGATCAACAGGGGATTGTGAATGCAGCCTTAGACTTTAGAGCTGTACTTTTATTCTCCAGAGTTTTTATTGTCTGACTTTTAGCCAATGGATTATTTACTGGACATTTGCTTTTCAAACAAGCCAAAATTCAACTGCAGCCGGCAAACGGAAACCCTGCAGATGAGACAAGTGAAGAAACATGTAAATAAATGACTCACATTTCCTCAGTCCTGGGACCATCCACTGTTCTCCTGCAGGATCCAGTCTGAAACACACACAGCTCAGTCACAGATATGTCCTAATAAAAACCGGACACTCCCTGTCACTGTTTCACACATGCTCTCACTCAGCTCAATATTACCGACCCAGAAACAGAAAGGCTATAGCCACAGTAAATCAGCCCGGCGACGCTCTTAAAGACTAGACTGAGGTAAAGCTAAAGTACACAGGGAAAACAGCTTTTTGCTTTCACTTCACCTCCCTGACCTCTGCATCGAAAACTCATAATGTAATGTAACTCAGTGAGTCTGAGTGAAAAATGGTTTCTAAACTGGTAATTCAATCATTTGTCAAGACTGCCATTCCTACTTCCTGTTCAAAATAGTGTTGTTACGACACAAAAATTTCAAACTCTATTTCAATACTAAAAATAGTTCTCGATAACGATTCCACGGCAAAAAAAACACTGTTTTTGCTGTCTCTTTCCTTCTGCACTGTTTTATCTACATTACAGACACACAAAAAAAGAGCGTTGAAAATGTGCCAGAAAAGCAACAATAACACAACAAACAAGCACCAAAAACGCAAAGCATCAAGAGACACAAACACAACAAAAACGCGGCGACGTGTCAAAAAAAGTTACAATCAGTTTTGTAGGCCTCAGCTTTCAAATGAGCTTGGCTTAGAGACTGTAAACTCCAGTACATAAGCTTTTAGATTATGTAAAAGCTTATGTACCCCCCCCTCCCCCCCGACGCACAGAGCAGCCCCTCCTCCTCCCGCTCAAATGAATATAAGGCTTCGATACCACTTTTAGTATCAATTTAGTATCAAGGAATCACTTTTTTTTTTACAACCCTAGTTCAAAAAAGCAGGAGCGTCTGACCTGAGCGTCTGCAGGGGTCCGTGTGGGGCCTGTAGAGCGGTCAGCAGCTCAGCGGAGGCTCCTGGATGGTTGAAGCTCAGGTCTAACTCTCTCAAATGGGAGGAGGCGGAGCTCAGAGCGGAGGCCAAAGAAGCCCCGCCCCTCTCTGAGACCAGACATCCAGACAGCCTAAATACACACATTAATACAAGGATTAGTCGCATTTCAGAACATGTTTGTAGAGGTCTTTATCTACAGACAGCATCACATTCCCCTGGGTGGGGAGTCAAAACTGGGACCAAGACCATTTTTATGGGTCGCAAACCTTTGCCAAAGCTGCATTATTTGGGTTGTGACTTGACGTAATAAACTGATGCAGCACCAGTTGAGAACCACTGATCGAAATCATTGTAATCTTGAGCTAAACAGCTAATCACTGTTTTGAAGCCCTAAACATAGTGCTCATGAATGAAGCGATGATGAATGATTAATTTACTCAGTCTCATCCACTTCAAAGAATGATGAATAAAACCACATACAGATCTGCTGCTTGATGTGTGCGCTGTGCAAAAGAAAATGTCTGCGTACCTGTGCAGACAGGTACGCATCAACTCGTCTAAGCTCAGGTAAGAACATATCTCAGTATGGAAAAATGGTGGCCTGTTCCTTTAAATTAAGACTAAACTAAAGATTCAGATATGTCCTGTTCAGATGGAAATCAAATACAAGTCGCATTTTTTTCAAATCAGAATTGTGCATTGAAACTTGCACTCTGACTGTAGCCTTAGTCAGGTCATGTTTGTTTGGGGTCCAAGTTTGAGATTTTAAAGCAAAGTAAAGTACTTGATTGTTAAGTGTTTTTCATTTAATGGAGCTTACTGTAAAATGAGTTTAAAAACACATTCATGCATAGCTGGTGTGGCTTGAGTCAGTGTTTTGCTCAAGGACACAACGGTCGTATGAGCTGGAGCTGGGATCAAAAGGCCACACTTTGGGTAAACGCTCGAACGTTGAAGAGACACTGCAGTGGGACAAAGACTGTCTCACCTGAGGGTCTCCAGCCTGCAGGGGGCGCACTTCAGTCCCTTACACAGCCGCTCCACTCCTATGTCCTGGAGGTTGTTGTTACTGAGATCCAGGAGAGTCAGACTGGAGGAACTGAGGACTGAGGCCAGAGGAGCACAGCTGTGAGGAGACAGGCCACAGCCGGACAGACTGAAGGAAAACATTTCACATTTAGAGATTTAGAAACAACAGCCCCTGACATGATTACAAACTTATATTAGAACTGGATTCACAGGGATCTGCTCGCACATTATGAAGGCCAGGTGAATTGGAAAAATATGTATTACATGTTTTCTGTCATTTTATGACGGAACGATGTTAAGAGTTACAACTGGGATATCTCCGTCTCATGACAAAACGTCATAAAATAAGCATCGTACGGCGTCAGTTTTGCCATTTGGTGAAAGTGCTTTATTTGTCAACAACTGTCCAACGAAATGGGTCTCTGCATTTGAAAGTCCTTCGAAGCCGCTGGGACGACCCGTAAAGAGCAGGGGGCGACCGTAGTACTGCGCCCGGGGACCCATCTCCAGATGTGGAGCCAGGCTGATAGTCAGAATCACCTTGTCGGAGGATTCACCTATTGCACATGTTTTGGGTTGATGGGGGAAACCGGAGTAAACATTGAGAGAGGATTGGACCTTCAAGCTGTGAGGCAAGCGTGCCAACCGCTCAGCCACCATACTTAAAGGGACTATACATAAGTTTAACCACAAATAAATGTATACAAATTTAAAATTTCTTCCTCATACATGCTCCAGCAATGCCCTGGTGAGTAGAATGAGCCCTGGCCTTTTCACCGCGATTGCCTCTATATGCCTGTAAAGTCACTTAAATAGTTTATGCTCGGGTCGAACAAGAGAACAGCGTAATGCGTAATAACGTCATGCGGGTTCACGCTCAGCTGTAGCGTTAGCTGTAGCGTTAGCTGTAGCGTTAGCTGTATCTCCTCTATACTGACGCTGCAGAGCGAGTGGTAACTTCAGAAGGATGGATTTAGCGGAGAATAAGAGGAGACCAGCTTCAAGCACCATCGAAACTCCAGCCCAAACCCCAAATTAGTGCTGGGCGATATGACGATACATATCGTGGGGACGATAGAAAAGTGTCTATCGTGCCATTTCTCTTCTATCGTTTCTATCGTTTCTAACCTAATTTAATGAATTATTAAAGCAAATATTTCATTAAATAGGCCACAAGAATGTATTAGTGTTGTCTTGTCACTATGCATCCTCTAAGTTTATATTAAGTGATTATAAACAAGAATAAAAAAGAACTTTTCCGCTAAGAAACTCTGCCTTGTGGTTTTGCGACACCACCCTGCTTTACGATATCTCTGTCCTCCGCCACACCTGCTGTAGCAACGGCGACATCTAATGGACGTACACGCGGGGCTCTCTCTTCCTGTTAAACACCGCGTGGTTTCACTCTGCTTTACGCACGGCAACTAAACAGCTTTTTAGTGATGGATCTCACATTGGAACTGACTGAGAGCGCGTGGATCTGGATTAAACACACGAGAGGGAAGAGAGGAGAGGCGTGGTGCAGGAGGTAAGAGACGGATCGGGCAGCGCGTAGAGCAGCTAATAAAGACGTACAATACAAACTGCTCGCCCACTGTTTCTTAAACATTACATTAAAGTTGAGAAAATGGCGATAATAAGCTCCAATTTACATTTGTGTTAGTGTAATATGAGCCTTGATATTGAGGAGCAGATGATGCTCTGAGTAAGTCGTTCTCTACGCACGCGTTTACACATTTCTGTTGTTAAATTCGTGTTGACTCTGGTCAGATCATGTTTAGCCCATTTATCCTGCAGGCTCACATTTTTCCTGACATTGACAATATATGCAATATAAATTATCCATAGCAAATCCACTGCTTCCAAAAACAGTAAGCAATGATATTTTTGTCAAACTTTTCAAAGAATAACTGAAAACTGACATTATTGTGGTATATCGCGATATATATCGTTATCGTGATATAAAATAATCCATATCGTGATATAGGTTTTTTCCATATCGCCCAGCACTACCCCAAATAACAAAAGAAACGAAGAGTTTATTCGAGTGTGACAAAAAAGGCGAAAGTCAAGTCTGATCTGCGTAGGCAAAGAACCAGAGTAAACATCGGAAAATGTTGAGAGAATCTCTCAAAAGACCCGCAGCTTATTTTTGCTTGAAAGGTAAGAAATTATGACTAAATACGTGGGGGAAAAGTGTTGTTGATGCTTCAAAACAACGGTGTCCGACTGTCCGTGCATGTTGTACAAACTTCACTGAAACAAGCCATAAAATAATCATATTTGGAAGTTACCAAAATAGTTGATCTAATAGTTTTATACCTACAGAGAAGTTGTGTAGTATTAGTAGCAGACTAGTAGTGTCAGTAATAACAGTAATTGTGCTGTACCTACAAAACATTTGAGCAGTAACAGTGGTAATGGTGCTGTATTTACAATGGCAAAAATAATGTCGCTAATGTTGGCTTTTCTTGGCCGCAAAATATGCATGACTGCTCACGGATTTATAAGCAGTGAAACGACTACAAAAAGTAAACACTGGACATGTGCAGTTTACAATATAGTTTACGAGTTAGCTACGCTAACTTTGGGCCCAGGGAATTGAAACGATTTTGGCTTTTCCTAGTAGCATTTCTACCAGTGGAATTATTTTATTATTTCAATTAGGTCTGCGTTTATGCATACAAAGTATACGAGTATTTTTTTTTCCTCCTTCAAACGTAAATTATTCGTTTATATGTATTACTTGGCTTCTTTACTCGATTCACTTTGCTGCATTTGCTCAAGTATCGCATCTTGGAAAATATTCAATCAAACTGATTTGGTCTAAATATCTTACAAAACAGTAACGTTTCTTACCTCAGTTTAAGTCATGCCTGCAAATCTGTAAATTGACCAGGACGGGACTGTTATTTCTGGTGCTCGTAAAGCCTGAGCGCCTCATGCACGAGCTTATCATCGAGGCTGCAGTTACGCATTTGGCCTGAGGGGGCAATTGCGAGTACAAAACTCCTAAACTCCACACAGCCCCTTTAAGATGTTAAGGAGAAAACTAGCAAAAAATCTCCATCGATCACTGCATGAAAAATCAATACTTTTACCTGCAGTGTCTCACCTTAAGACAATGCTTATCATTATATTATGGAATAAACATGAGACTCACAGAGCTTTGTTGGACACTTTGATGAGTGGTGTCAGCCTCAGGAGAGCGTCCTCTGAGGCCTGATAGCTCTTCAGGTCAAACTCCTCCAGGTCTGAGTCTGAGGACAGTAAGAGGAAGGTCATAGCAGACCACTCCGATGGAGAAGAGAAATGTCCCTTCATCCTCCTCTGGACATCCTTTAGCAGACTGCGATCGTTCAGTTCATTCAGACAGTGGAGCAGGTTCAGGCTCCTCTCTGCAGACAGACCCTCTTCATTCAGCTTCTGTTTGATGTACTTTACAGTCTCCTGATTGGTCAAATCACTTCCTGTGTGAGTCAGCAGACCCTGCAGCAGGCCCTGATTGGTCAGCAGAGACAGCCCCAGGAGGAAACGCAGGAACAGGTCAAGGTGTCCATTTGGACTCTGTAAGGCCTGGTCCACAGCAGAGCGGTAGAAGTCCTCAGGGCTCTCAGAGGAGTGTGATGGTGACAGCAGGTTAACTCCAGAGCTGAAGAAGGTCTGATGGACATGTAGAGCAGCCAGAAACTCCTGCACAGTCAGATGGATGAAGGTGTACACTTTGTCCTGGTACAGGCCTGGCTCCTCTCTAAAGACCTCTGTGAAGACTCCAGAGTAACGAGCAATCTCTGCAGCGTCCAGCCCACACTCGCTCAGGTCACTCTCGTAGAAGATCAGGTTTCCTTTCTGCAGCTGCTCAAAGGCCAGTTTTCCCAGAGACCGCACCATCTCCCTGGTCTCTGGACTCCAGTGTGGGTCTGCTCCTGTTCCCTCATGATACTTGATGTTCTTGACTTTGGCCTGGACCACCAGGAAGTGGACGTACATCTGAGTCAGGGTCTTGGGCAGCTCTGCTCTCTCTCTGGTCATCATCAGACGCCCCAGGACTGTGGAGAGGATCCAGCTGAAGACTGGAATGTTGCTCATGATGTACAGGCTGCGAACGCTCTTGATGTGGGAGATGATTGTGTGGGCCTCGTCTCTGAACCTGTTCCTGAAGTACTGCTCCTTCTGTGGGTCGCTGAACCCTCGCACCTCTGTCACCATGGAGACGCACTCGGCAGGGATCTGATTGGCCGCTGCGGGGCGTGTGGTTATCCAGAGGCGAGCGGAGGGAAGCAGGCTCCCCCTGATGAGGTTCACCAGCAGCTCCTCCACTGAGGCGCTCTCTGTGGGCTCCGTCAGGACCCGAGTCCGGCTGAAGTCCAGAGGAAGTCTGCACTCGTCCAGACCGTCAAAGATGAAGAGCACCTCGAGCTGCTGAAAGCTGCAGAGACCTTTGGTTTGACTAAAGAAGTGGTGCAGCAGCTCCACCAGGCTGTACTCTGTGTCTCTGAGCACATTGAGCTCTCTGAAGGTGAAGGGGAAAAGCAGCTGGATGTCCTGGTGGGCTTTGCCTTCAGCCCAGTCCAGACTGAACTTCTGAGTCAGGACTGTTTTACCGATCCCGGCTACGCCCTTTGTCAGCACCGCTCTGATTGGCAGCTCAGACTCTGGGAGCGGTTTAAACAGGCCCTCACAGGTTATAGCGCACTCCATTCCTCTCCTGGACATGCTCTCCATGTGTCTGACCTTGGGGTGGGAGATATGACAAAAATAGAATATCACAATTTTAGAATAAACTCATGATTTAGATTTTGTCACATTTTTTTTCATATTGTCAAATGTAACTTAAAATACACACTGCAGAAGAAAAATATTGAATAACTACAAATTTATTTTAGGCGGAGTGAGTTGCCTTGTGTACGAAATGCGCAGTATAAATAAACATGCCTTAGCTTTTATTTTATGTTTTCATATAAAATAAGACATGTTGTGCATAAAAATGCTCAAAATTGTCGATAATTTCAGCAACGAAATCTAAATAATGGATGGACCCAGATTTAAATGTATATGATTTTATTTTGTAACAAAGATTTTTTCAAAGGGGATTTTGGATCTTGCTTAGTTTTTGAATAAGCTAAAAAAATATGTAAAAACTCAAATTGTGCCTTTTTTTGTGTGTGTTCAAAGCTGAATAAATCCGGCTGGGTATTAGATAATGAAAAAATCCCTCTAAAAAAAGTTCAACATTTTATTAAGTCCAAGCTTGGAAAGTTTAGAGTCTGTAGGAGCTACTAAAGCGACTATGTCGTTGCATGAGTGGAACAAAAACCTCATTTTGAGAAAACAGCCCTACAGTTTTGTAACTTGTGCGCGACACATTTCTTCGCTCTTCCATATACTGGGTGCCTCTCAGAAAGGACATTACGATTAGGGATGGGAATCGAGAACCGGTTCTACAAGTAGTCCCGGTTCTGTTTGAGCAAAGCATCGGATCCGTACATCTTCTTCATTATCGATCCCTCTTATCGATGCTCCCGCTCTGAAAACACTCTTTTTGCGGCGCAGAGACGCACGTGCATAATGACATACGTAGTTCTCCGAGTCTGTTGATGCTGCTTTGAAGTAAGCAGGGAAACATCGGCCCAATCTCAATTCTCCCCTTAGCCTCCGCTCCGCCTGTCTCCTCCGTTTTGCGCGTTCACGAGAGACGAAAGAGTGTCGTCAATTAAACAGTCCATTGTTATAAACGTGTCAGTTCTACGTTTTCGCTTTGCTGCTGCGAACGCTCCGTTTTTTGCGCTGTATTGACATGACACACGGGGTTCAGTGCCTCGCTGCTGCGCGTGCTGTCTCCCCGTGCTGCTGTGCTCTGAGCCCGGGTCAAGGGCCGCCTGTCCCCGGTCTGAGCGCAGCGCACCTCGGCAGCCTCCGCTCAGGCCCGGGGCTCCGAGGCCCGGGGCAGCCTCCGCTCAGGCCCGGGGCTCCGAGCGGAGGCTGCGGCTGCCTGTCCCCGCCCTGAGTGCACTGCGAGCGGGAATACCTCTACCCCTCTCCGCTATGAGTGCGCTATGACTATCGGCTGATCTCTCACAGCTCTGCTGCAACAGAAGTAGTTCACACGGATGGGGGAAGGAGAATGTAGCGCTGGATGAAGCAGAAATAGATGGAAATGTGTAGGGTTTGGGCTGAGACCGAGTCCTGTTGTTTAGGTGGCTATTTGCATCAGTCTGTTACAAGTTACAGACACAAATGTTACCATTATATTTTAGAGGATGCCAGGCAGGCTGAGTGCCAGCAGGAGCCACAGTATATTTGGAAACTTGCTTAATTTAATGAATATTTTTTCTTGGGAAAACTAACAATGTGTCTTTTTTGATTGAGTTTATCGATTGAGTTTATCGAAAGCACATTCATTCCTTGCTTTTCCCCAACACACAGACAAGTCAGGTATCGATAAACAATCGAATCGATAGGTAAAAGTATTTATGGTATTGATGTCAATAAAATCTTATCAATTCCCATCCCTAATTACGATATTTCGGGGAGAATGCAGGACAAGTGGCTAAGCACGGGAACCCTAGCCTGGGAATACCCAGACTGCTGTGTGCGCTCTGATAATTTCAAACTTCACAGCAGTCTGGGGACCATGGCCAAAATCTTCTCATGGATTCGGGGACCAATCACAGAACGAGGAGGGACGGCAAGACGATGACGCCCTATTCGACATACGGAAGCTTGTAGTTTATTTAGGCATAAAAAATATATATACAGTACATATATATATTTACGGATCCAGCATGACAGCAGCAGACGCGACGCCATCTTTCGATCAAGCTTTAGACCATGTTCTAAATAGTTTAGCTCGAACGTTTACAGCGAGTACGTCATACGTCATCTGATACGATGATACGATTTCATAAAATAAGCATCGTACGGCGTCAGTTTTGCCATTTGGTGAAAGTGCTTTATTTGTCAACAACTGTCCAACGAAATGGGTCTCTGCATTTGAAAGTCCTTCGAAGCCGCTGGGACGACCCGTAAGGAGCATGGGGCGACTGCAGAACCGCGCCCGGGGACCCATCTCCAGATGTGAAGCCAGGCTGATGGTGAGAATCGCCTGGCTGGAGGATTCACCTATTACACATGTTTTCGGTTGATGGGGGAACCTACGCAGACATGGGGAGAGACACATGCCCAAACAGTCCAGGAATTGGACCTTCAAGCTGTGAGGCAAGCGTGCTAACCGCTCAGCCACCATACTTAAGATGTTGTGGAGAAAACTAGCAATAATCTCCATCGACCACTGCATGAAAAATCAATACTTTCACCTGCAGCGCCTCGAATTACAGTTTTTGCCCGTTGCTTGAATAATATAGCTCCATGCTTAGACTAACGTAACACAACTTGAAGCTTTTGTTACAATACCTCAAACACATGTAACCATACCTTAAACAAAAGTGCTGCTTTACACTCTAGTTTCAATTCTGTAACACACTTACTCCTTTATGCAAGGAGTAAGTGCATAGTACACTCTATTTCATACATAAGACACTTTGTTCAAAAATGAAATCTAAGGGAGCCATTTGGAAACACATGAACCCAAAATACAACACACATAATTGCAACCACTCAAATACACACATGAAGGCACTGACTTGCCAAACTGAACACCAAATAGCCAGCTACAAAAAGCCCTCAGTTTAGCCATTTCAACAACTTTGCCAGCATGCATGGAGGGAGAGCGAGAGGTAGAGGAGAAGGAGGAGGAAGTTTGCTGAACCATGAGAACACAACTGCCATGATTTTCTGTGTTTACAGTATAGTATTTTTTCTATTATAGTATTATTATTATTATTATTATTATTATTATGCTTTATCTGAATTCAGGTTACTGCAATGAACACAGCTGAAATGTACAATACAAATTTTTTTTTAAATGTGCCTCCTGAAAATATGCCTTCTGAATAAACAGTGAAAATCAAAGACTGCAGTGTTTTATATAAAGTGGACTAGTGTGTTCCCCCTGATCTGAAAGTGTATGCATATGATGCAAGTATGTGTCATTTTGTCATCAGAGTTACATTTTGACAAAGGAGTGTTAGGTTTTGATAGCAGAGTTTAGGTTTTGATAGTAGAGTTTAGGTTTTGATAGTAGAGTTTAGGTTTTGATAGTAGAGTTTAGGTTTTGATAGTAGTTTCACTTTGACACAGATGTGAATGGTATATTTCCCAGTGTTGTGTCATGTTTACTTGTGTGTGGAGTTTTGGCAAAATGAGCGAAGTTTTGCAAAATGTGCTCAAGCAACAAAAACTGTTACAAAACTGTAAGACGGTCTAATATCGTCATATCGCCCAGCCCTCCTCTCCTGACCTCATGTTCCTGGTTGACCTCTGAGGTCCCTCCCTCTGTGATGTAGAGCTCTGTGTAGATCTGCTGCAGGGGGGCGGAGTCTCCTGCTTTAGCCACGCCCTCAAACACATGACTGAACCTCTGCTGCAGATGACTCTTCAGTTTTCTGCTGACCCCGCTTGAAGACTCTGTTTTAAAGAAAGCAAAGTTAAGCGACGCTTGGACTGCTGTGATTTTAGACAGTTCTTACTGTTGTGCAGACGCTCGGCCAGAGGCTCCTGGTCCATCCTCCTGAGGAAGTCCAGGGTGATGTTCAGCACAGAGTCTCTGCTGCTCTGCTCCTCTTCTCTCCCAGAGCTCCTCTCTGGGTACTCTGAGGACAGCAGCCTGTGGAGCCTCCGCAGCTCCTTTTTGACAAACGTCAGGATGGATTTCTCCAGACGCTGAAACACATTCACACTGTCAGATCAGGAGCTAGAACCGTAACCCTAACAGGAGGAGAGGATCATACGTACTCTAAATATGACATCCAGCTCAAGCTTTCTCTCTGGGCTCAGCATCTCTCTGTGCACAAATCCAAAACAGAGGTTATCATGACACATTATAACCATGTTTTAACCCCTGGCCACATCCTGTATATTCTTTTAAATGAGTTCATTTGTTTGGGACAGTGAGTGCGTATGAATGAATTACAGTGCAGCGCTTTGTGAAACCTATCATTACAGACTTGTAAAGCACAATAAAAAAGGTAAGCCGTCGATATTATTGAAGCAGTGTGTGTTCTTACGAGTCTGGGTCTGGTTCTCGGAAGTCTGGGGCATGCCTTTAGAATTGTCACTCCTCAGGGAATAAGCCGACAGTCTAAAAAAACAACACAAGAGAGATATTTACAGTGGGAGTTCCTTTGTTGTTTTGGTGGCATCTAAAATTAGGTATCTAAAACATTTTTAAGTCCATGAATAGTCTCTGAATGAAAGAAAAATGCAAACAAAACAAAATGCCCTACCTCTAGTTTAGTCTATAATTATGTGACCCTTTACTTTTACTTGACTTTACTTTGACATTTCAGTCTTAAAAAGCATGATTACATTTGGAAAGTTTGAAAATGGAGAAGGAAAATGGACTATAAGGGCCATAGTCTCCACTGGAACCCTGAAAGATGATTTGGTCCGTTTTATTTGCCTCTAACATTATAAAGCTTGTTCTTACGAGTATGGGCCTGATTCTCTGAAGTCTGGGGGCATGCCTTTGGAATTGTCACTCCTCAGGGAAACAGCCGACGGTCTAAAAAACAACACAAGAGAGATTGATGATGGATAAAAACAAAAACAATCACAGAACCCTGAGGAAGGGAAGGGTGCTGAAACTCGATATCATTACAGACCCAGGCTGCGTCTGCCTCTGCCGGTCCACCTGGACCAATAAGCTCCAGTCTTAACGGAGTCGTGCCAAATCCCCGCTCTTCTTAGAGTTTGTCTGAAGTTGGGATCTGGCTTGTTCTTATGGCCTCTTGGTGAAATAATGTGCTGTTTGGCCTGGTCTGTGTCAGGCTGTGGCTGTTGTTTTGTTTTTTGTGCCGCTTTTACAACAGGGAAATGAGGAGAGCTATGGGCTGTTTCTGTGTTTTTTCCAAGAGGGTCTGAATGCACCCCATGGAGAGTCATGTGATCAGTGGAGCTCCAGTTCTCCACAGGAAATGATGTCACCTCTACTCTTTTCCCTTGCGACATTTATTTACATGAATCTCAATAAAACGCCTTTAGTTAACTCCAATATCCTTAAGGTTAGGATCAGGGTTAGTTTAAGCGTTGTCCTGTGGATGTGACATAATTTCCTGTGGAAAAGTGGACCCACTGGTCATTAACTTTCCATCGGCTGCGTTTAGACCCTTCTCATTTATTCTGGTCCATTATTGGCCACTGGACCCCGTGTCTCCGCTTCTGCATCCAAATGTTCAAACATGTTAGATTGAATGTGAACTCTAGTTCTGACACATTTAACGATGTGGACATGAGTCGAGTTGTTTAACCCTTCACTACGAAAAACAAGCTGCTGTGACTGAAGTGAAAATTGGTTTTGGTTTCTGTTCACACCAGGTTCACACATATGAAGCCCCGATTTTGATTATTTTGTTATCAGTTGTTAAAGTCCCAGTCCTAAATACTTTCATTTGGCGCCATAGCACCCAATAGGAATTACAGTATATGGAGAGTTTTAACAAAAAAAGACCGCACGCTTCTCAAGCGTCAAAATCATACCCAAAGCCCCAAGTTGGACGCTTGTGCTTATTGAAGTCAACGCTTGTCACCCAGCGTCAGACGCTCTGAACGTGCGTCAGCTCAAAGTGTATTCTGAAGTGTAGTCGCGTCTTGGAAGGAGCTCTTTCCTGAAAAATAACTGCTGTTTTGGGGCTAACTAGTCCCTCTTTGCTACTGCCATGTCCTGTGGATCTTTAACCAGTGTCTGCGTACATTGGTGTATGAATGAGAGTGTGAATGGGTGACTGGTTCCTTTTTGTAAAGCGCTTTGGGCCTGATAAAGGTAGAAAAGCGCTATATAAGTTGAGTCCATTTACCATTTTACCATTTTAACTATACCCCCATGGTCTACGCCAGGATCTCCCCTGTATTTAAGCCTATATTCAGCCCATATGCTTTAATAGAGGGCGATTATAGGCACCTTTCCACTGAACACCTTTCTACCATGCACGCCATGATCTATGTACTCGCATTGTCACGCATTGACTCTGCCCACTCTTTTGTTTCCACTACACGCACAAGTGCACAGATGTGCACGCAGTACAGAACGTCATTAAAAGTTTTGTAAGCTGCGATGAGAACAAATGTGGAAAGAATGGGGAAAGATGCCGCTAAAAGACAATTGTGAAGGTAAGCAACATGCAAATGTTATGCTAACACCAGCTTAAGTTGTGCTAACAATGGCTAAATGCTAATATCGGTAATATCCCCTTTTAGAAGAACGGTATGATGTTGTGAAATATTAAATCCGTATGATCTGCGTGTCAATAGTGAGGGATGTCCTCACGTCACGTTAGTCACGGTTAAAGAGTTACTAACCCCCCCCTTCCAGAGCCTCAGAGCCTCAGATTTGAAAATCTCAACAGTAAAGGGGCGTTGCCTGGAGGAATAAGGGGCGCGCGGGAGGGGGGAGGGGTGGGAGAGGTCAGGGTCTGTGATTGACAGGCCTGAGTCATCTGACTTCAACGCTGTAGCGCTACTCGTGAAAAAAGTCCGAGCATGGAGTTCCAGCGAGCTAACTTGGTTAGCAACATGTTCCACTGGGACAACTTTACAGCTCTCTCTACACAGGAGAAGCATCGTGACAGACAGAGGCCTTGTACCTGAGACTGCTCTGAGGCGCTGGCTTATTTTATTAGAGTGATTCCTCTGTCATTTACAAGGCTAGCTGCTTAGCATTGAGCAAGATCGATATTAGCATCGCAGCTAACTGTCCTGGCTGGCTACTTTCATAATTTACCAATCTATTTTAATGTAGACTTTTTGCTGTAGTCTACATAAGCATGGGAGATATATCTGTGTCCTCAGCAGAGCATGTGTGAGGTATAGAGACATGACTATATGTATTACAAAGCTTTATTTTATTTTTCTTACAGCAAAGTGCACAAAACATGTCGCATAAACAAAAAAATTAATATATAATATTTTGCAGGAACACAGTCCTTTTGAAATTGTTTTCGGTTTGTCATTGAAGATAAAACAGAATCATCCATGTTTATCTAAAGGCTTGACTAACGGTCTGTAACATTGTGGACTCAAGAGCCAAAAGTAATTTCTATTGCTAAATTTAGTGAATTAAAGGTTTAACCAATGTAACACATGCACTAAACTACCACTAAATGACTCTATAAAGACTATATTAAAGTCTTTATCTTTAAATGTATGCTTATTTAGTTGAATGATGAAATAATGAAAATTATGGTGCCAGTTTTATTACTTTACTTTATTACTGTTCTGTAACTAATGACTAAAACTACAATATTCAACAACAACGCTATTAACACTACACAATTATCTATAATACAAAAAGCTATTCTAAAAAAAATCTACCTAAATGCTATAACTAATCGCAAACCTGACAATTGATGAAAATACTCTCTCGCTATTCCTTCTCCAACTCGCTACGGGGGCGTGAGCGAGACTGGGCCGCTTTTATAGCCCAGAGCGGCATCTGACGTCAGGCTTCACTGCTGACGTCAGGCTTCACTCCTGGGCAAATAGGAGCACCAAATTCAAAAATCAAATGCAGTAAAGACCGACTGCCTGTAGATGGCGCCTCACTGACGGTTTTAGGCATAAAGTTGATCTTTCAACTAATTTGCACTAAAGTGCCAAAAGTATGACCAGGATATGTAGACAACACTATTGGACACTCATTTATACAGTTTATCAGGGGAAAAAGTGGATTTGAGGGTGAGTTTTCCTTTAAGCATTTTGGCCACAACCAGAGGTTGGAGCCAAAACTTATGGCGTTCCAGGCACGCACCATTATGCCTGGTCAGACCGGTTTGGCCCTGGCCTCGTCAGTTGAAAAGCTCGCCCAGCCAGTTAACCAGGCACTGTGTTGTTGATGAAAAGTCTGCAATAAACCACAAAATCAACAAGCCCTGCTCAGTGTGTGATCATCTTAAAAGCTGCTTTATGTAGTGGCCGGCTTTATTGATGTTATTAGTGCATAATACTTATTTTAACATGATTGGTTGGAGCTTTAGCTTGTAGCATTAGCTTTCTCCGATGCTCCATACATTATCAAAGCCTGTAAAGACGAAGTTTGATAGGATATTTGTATATTTGAAAGTTCAGATGATTTGCACTACCACCAGGGGCGATTTTAGAGTTTCAACTTTAGCGGTGCTTAGCACCTGAGGGTCCAGGGGAGGGGGTTCTCGCTCAGAAAATTTTGAACCGAACATATGTAATTTCCTGTAATTTGATGCATTTTAGAGGAGCTAATTACATTGCAACATAATTGTAAAAATACACATAATCAAAATGAGACATATTATAACAATTTATAAGATGCTAATCAGATTGTGGCATAATTGTATTTATGACAGTTATAACTATTTATTTTGCTTTCCTATTGTGCAGAGGTTTCATGAGTGAGTTAGAGCTGTATGAATTTCTCCCTCTTATTGTGTAACCGATGAAACAAATGAAATCAACTTTATTTTCATACAAATATAATATGATCAAATCAATCAGGAATACTAGAAATATAAACCTGTAATATACACTTTAGGATGTGTTAGACTGTTAGTGGTTCTCAGTGGAGGCCCAGTCCCTGGTCCTCTGCAGCCTGTGCTCTGCCCCTTTGTTCTGCCCCTTTGTCCTCTCACAGACACAGGGCTGTGACACAGGCTGCAGACTAAACTAAAGTCTGAAACCTCTGTCAGGACTCCTAGCCTAATGTTTTACAGTGGTTGTGATGATTCTATAGTGACTCATTCAACTGAAATACAGCGAGAAATGCCACGCTACGCGCTATTGAACTTGCCGCGCGAATGCACAAACATATCTGTTTATCAGCAGGTATAAGTCCGTGTATATGAGACAGATTTTCAAAAATTACAAACTGGCCAAAAGCTTGGGATGTGGAGAGCCTCTCTATAACAGCTATACAATTCCTACAATCATTATTTACTCCGTACGTGCTGTTGAAGACCAGCACCAAAGTTTAAACTCCACGGAGAGACAGAGCAGAGAGAGAGAGTCTGAGGCGACAGCGCTGTGAGGAGAGGGGGCGGAGCTACAGCAACGAGACATCAGACCAAATCATTTAGTGAAGAGGGGTGTTTATGCTTTATTTCTTTAAATACACATATTTTAATAAATCAACCCAGAAATATATTATAGAAGTACATAATACGTTTTAGTGTGGACTTTATTTCTGTTATTATATTTTTGGCCTGGCATTTTTAGGGGTGCTTGAATTAATTTTAGGGGTGCTTGAGTACCCCTAAAATAGGCCTAGCCTCGCCCCTGACTACCACCATGGAGCATTGGTCAGAATGCACAGAAACCAGAGGATTTGGTTGGTGGACAAGTGAGGGCAGAAAGACACACATGGGCTTCTGCAACAAAACAAACAAGAATAAAAGGTAGTAACTCAAATAGGCAATTACATATACACTGCAAAAAGTGGATTCTAAGCAAGTTAAAAATATCTTATTTTAAGAGATAAATTCTTATTTTTTCCCTAAAAAGTAAACATGTCTTCTCCAGCAAAATTTTCTTGAGAAAGAAAGTCTTATTTTAGGAAATAAAATCTAGCCATTTCTTGTTCAGATATGTTTGCTAATAAAACAGCTATTTTTTCTTGTAACAAGAAAGAAAGACTTTTTGAATCTTCTTCAGCATTAGACATAGAATATTTTTTCTTATTTTAAGAAAAAATAAGATCACAACAACTCTTAATTTAAGAACTGATTATCACCGTGGTCTTATTTTAACAAGATTCTCCTCAAGCTGTGTCTGATATTAAGTGTATTGATGTTTAAAATCGGTACTACATCAGTAAAAGAAGTAATGTTATAAGCAAACATTTCTTACACTAGTCTTGAAATCTAGAGCGGGCGGCACGGTAGTACAGCGGTTAGCGCTTGTGCTTCACAGCTAGAAGGTCCGGGTTTGATTCCCACCCGGACGGGGCCTTTCTGTGTGGAGTTTGCATGTTCTCCCTGTGTCTGTAGGCCAGGATAAATGAGAGTGCGCATGGGGGACAACGGATGCAAATTAGCACAAGGCTACCATCCGGTGTGGCTTGTTTACATGCATGAGACCCATGTATGTTCATTAACATGCACTGTCCTGACCAAATAAATAAAATAGAAAACTTTGCTTAGATCTAGACACAAAAGTAAAATTATTCAGATTTTCTTTCCCAAAATAAGAATAATTTCCTTAAATATTAGCATTTATTAAGAACATTTTGCTTAAATCAAGCAACATTTAAGCAAAATACCCCACAATTTTTCATAAAATAAGAATGTTTTTCTGAAATTCTTCCATTCTTCCTGAGGACATTTTGCTTAATTCTAGCAATTTATTTTAAATTTAGTGTTTCTAGAAATAAGAATTCTTAGCAAGAAAAAAATGCTTAACCCCATTGGCAGATTTTTTTGCTTAAAACAAGACAAAATGTCTTATTTTAAGATTGTTTTCCCTGTTTTTAGGAGGGTACTTTTTCCAGTGTACAAAACTAAACAAATGTGACCCGACACGGAAAGTGTCGGTTCTGGGCCATTTTGAGCTATTCACAGATTATTAAAGTGTAGTCTCCAAGCTTTTCCACAATGTGTAACGCATGGAAATCAGATAATATTTGGAGACGTAGCGGCAATTTGAAGGCAACAACTCAAAAAAATTCAAAGGGGAGAAAAAGGCCTCGAAGGTTTTGGGCAGTTCTCTCATAACAATAGGGCTCATTTATATCTCAATAAGCCAATTCGGTATCGCCTCGCGCGCAATGCATTATGGGAGCGGGAGAAAGCATCGGACCCCAAACAAATACCAAAATGGCGGAAGCGAACATACAGTTAGATAGCGAAAGGTGCAAAATTGATGATTTTGAACTGTGGAAAGTTGATCAACTTAAAATATATATTCGCCGTAGAGGGCTGCATGTGTCTGTGAAGCGTAAGAAGGAACTATGTGCGCTAGCGTATGCTGCTACAGTGCAGAAGCTGCCGATTGTATTGACGAAAGAAGAGGAAAGTGGCGTGGTCCAGGTGGATTATACTGGCTTGTTGACATGCCATGGAGTGACAATTCCGGACCCACAAAGGTTGGCAGATGGCTGGGAAGAGGAGAATGTTGGCATGCCGAAGTGGCCTCCTATTATGTACGTCGATATGGCTGCCTACTTGTTAGATAAAGACCAGAAAGCCCTGCTAACAAGGCTGCTAAGCGACTACAAAGAAGGTGTGTAACATGAATGTTTATCTTGACAATGTCAACGACTCATATATATCCTATGAAGTAACTTTACTAGTTGTTATAATATGTAAGGGATAATGTATAGAACGCCGGTCATTATCGCATTTATTGCCTCTCCACCGTTCAATGTGGTAACTGCCGTTTCCACAGCCAACCACAACACAATGAGTACTGGGCATACTTGAAAGGTCCGCCAAAAACCGTCTTTAAGTGGCTTTAATAGGCTCGTTATTAAGGGCAAACATACACGCACGCATACACTGTTTACAGTCGAGCGGGCTTTGTTTGGGTTCCTCAAGCCGTGACCGCGGCTCAAGGCCGATTCGTGAGCATGCGCACTCGCAATACAGATATAGCTTATTAGATAAGCCATACCCCCGTAAAGCTCCCCACTGTCGTGATCGCATTGTTTACGTTTCACTCCACACACCCAGGGTAACTTTATCTAACTATAAAGCCGAAAATATGAAGCGGATCTCTTTCAAATAAGAAGTGGCTGAAAGCTAGGGATGCACTGACTACATTTATGGATTAGTTTAAGTTTGTAGAGATCTTGATTTTGTGTAAATAGCAGGTTCATTCCTCGTGGACTACATGACTGTCTCCCATGCAGAGAGATCATTAGTGATCACACGATCATTAGTGCCATGGACAATGACTATGTTATATTATCCTTAACCTGCACACACAGCTTACGACCAAAAACAAAACGCAAACAAATCCAATCCACTGAACACACCACGTTAGCTTACAGCACAACAATGGCCTCATCAAAAAGCAATGGATGGCACAGCGGCCACCAGCGAAAATAAACAAACTTTCGCTCACCCGTCTGAAGTAACCTTTGCGTACCTTCTGCTCAGCAAACTCGTTCACTATTGTGATAAAATCCAGTTTCCTCACTCTCACTCGGATGCAAATCCGCGCTACATCCTTCTGTCTTAAAACACACTCTGAAGGCAAGGAGTTGGTTCAGGAAACGTAATGGTCAGCAGGGGGCGCTGTGCATGTTTACAGCCAGGGCATCGTCAGTCGCTGGTTTCACGCAGAAAAACAAATTTCTTTAGTAGTATTCGGTAGGGCAGGGCGATATGGCCTAAAATCTATATCATGATATAAAAAAGAAATATCACGATAATGATATATTTGAAGATATAATTGACAATGGACACATTTCTTTAAAATCTCAGCCTTACGCCTATTGGGAAGATTAATTCAGTGATATATATATATTTTTTAAATGACAAACTAATTTCCTTGCAAATATGATCTACTCAAGAAGCTTAAATCTTTCATTTAATTTTACTTTTTAAGCACCTGTCCCTGTGTTCTACAGTCAGTGTTTATGCTGCTCTGATGGAGCTGAGGATAAAATTATATTGTGTCAACAACGATATCAAAAATTACAATGATATCAAAAAATATATCACGATAACGATATGCGATATGATATGGCCCACCCCTAGTATTCGGCTATTCAGAGCGTTAGCAGGAGCGGGAGCAGAAGTGGCCTCAGTCAGACAGACACTGGGAAGCATTGCATAATAATGAGCCACACACCCACAATGACACGCCCCCACGGCGTGTGCTATTTCTCTTTGAGAATTCAGGGTTTTAAATAAACCAATACTGTTATCTAAAACATGGTGAGGCTTCTTTGTGATCTCAACTTCTTTCTCGATTTGTGGGAAACTAAGTCAGCCAACTTGTGTCCCTGGATTCCACGGTGGGGCACAAATGTGCAAAACAGAAACTCTTACCAGGAAACATGATGAAGCTAATCCTCCATGACTGTTTACATCAACGTCATTGTTGGGGAAAGCTTCTGATTGGTTGACGCGCAGCGAATTTTGGCAAAAGTTCAACAATCCCAACTCTAGCGTTGGCCGTATTGGAGGCGTTGTAGGTGCTGGATGCGCGTCAAAAGCTTGAAATCTCAAAATGTGCAAAAAGCTTCAAAACGCAGCGCACAAGAGGCCCGGGACGCGCTGCGGGATCTTTGGATGCTCTTAGAAGTGTGTCCACCATATATGTTGTGCTTTGCGGCTATATTTTGCATCTTATTATTATTAAATGGATGGGAAAACTGAGCTTTAAGGGCCACATGTATGAAACATGTTTGGTTCGATTTATTTCCCTCTGACATTACTGTAAAGCAGTGTGTGTTCTTACGAGTGTGGGCCTGGTTCTCTGAAGTCTGGGGGCATGCCTTTAGAATAGTCACTCTTCAGGGAAACAGCCAATGGTCTAAAAAACAACAGAAGAGAGATATTTAAGTTGGAGTTCCTTTGTTGTTTACTTTTGTGGTGTCTAAGGGCGTTTTCACACATGCTCTAGTTAGGTCGACCTAAAGGGACTTTCGGCCCGAGCACTGGCACTTTAGGGTCAGTGTGAATCTAACTGCAGCAATTTACGACGGTCTAAACAGCCCCGTGTGTGGCTGAAACAGGTGGTCTCGGAGCCTGAGCCGCTCTGTGGGTCGGAGTGGGTGTGGTGTGAATATGGTCGACCTCGGGCTTAACTACTCTCGCTTTGATGCCTCTATTTTGCGCAAAGACAGAATGACTACGCCCTGCATGAGGACGTTTGGATTACTCTGACGAGGCAAAATGGATTTACTTTAAATCATCAAGGTACGCCTCTCTTTCCTCTCTTTACCTTCCTGCTGCAGTGAAACTTTCCTCTTCATGAGCCGATTATAGTACATTTCTGTATTTAACCACGAGGGAGAGGAGTGACCGCCGCGTAACATCGGGGAAGTGTGCCTGTACGTGTGCGTGTGTCAGTGTCATCACATTGACAGGTTGATGCCCGTTGTCATGGGAATAAGTTCGTTGAACAGCTGATCGTTGTTACGTGGCTGATGTTGCGATGTTTGGTGTGGACGCGTGTGAACACGGACTTAACTAACTTTGGAGTAAATACAGTTGGATCTAGGGCGGTCTTAGGTCGACCTACAAGGCGCTCCAACATGTGTGAAAAACGGCCTAAAACAGTCTCTGCAAACAAAATGTTATAGACCTAACTCTAGATTAGTCTTTAATTATGCGACCCTTTACTTTTACTTTATTATATTTTACTTTCTGTCTTAAACAGCATGATGTAGTTTACGTAATGAACTTTATCTTTAAGCTCTATTGACTGAACATGAGTGAGGCATGAGCTGTTAGAGGTGAAGTAACTTCTGACAAAAGCAACAGTTCAAACATTAAAGACATTTTATATGTTTGTGTAATTAATAGGGATGTAACGGTTCAGCTATCTCACGGTCCAGTTCGGTTCACGGTGCAGGACCCACAGTTCGGTGCATCACAGTGCAAGTACAATAGAAAAAAAAAATATAAGTTTTGAAATAATATGTTCATCATTAGGCAGTATTTCTAATCTCAGAATAAAACTGGCAATGCTTTCTAAGTTTTTAAAGCTGCTTTATAATAAAATGTGGCCCTGGGCTCACAATGCATTTTAACTAAATAGAAAAAAAAACTGTTCTAAAGTTAAAAAAAGAAAGAAGAAAATAGCACATACACATGCATGACACGCGCTACGCAGCTTAAATATTAAGAAATATAGACTAACACTTGCACCGTCACTTTCGTTCGCTGCATATCGTCAGATTGTTGAACAATTGCATCTTATTTTTGGAAAATGGACTTATAAGTGTCATAGTTTCCACTGGAACACTGAAAGATGATTTGGTCCGTTTTATTTCCCTCTGACATTATAAAGCAGTGTGTGTTCTTACGAGTATGGGCCTGGTTCTCTGAAGTCTGGGGGCATGCCTTTGGAATTGTCACTCCTCAGGGAAACAGCCGACGGTCTAAAAGAGAGAAGGCTGCTGTGAAGCTGGTCAGAGAGATGGGCCACAGCAGACACACACTAAACCAACTGCTGCCAAAAACTAGAGGTCAAAGTTCTCAAAGAAATTTGCACAGTGGAAATAACATCTCGGAGTACAAGTACCGCACAGGAAGATTTGGACAATCTGATACACAACCCTTCCCTGCCCTCCCAACCCTCACTCTCCACACCCTGCTCTACAACCAAGGACGAGCGAACGACCATTTCAATTAATTGACAAATTAATCGGCTAATAAAAATCTTTGAATTTGAACTTTGAAATTTGAATATGTATTTGGCCTTTATTTCCAGGTGTGGTGTTGTGTAGACATTAGGGATGTTCACTACGAACACAGTTCATATTTTAGTTTAGACAGTTTGAAATGTTGTCACTGCAAACAGGATTTAGTTTGATTCCACCTCAGATAATATAATGCAGTACGTGTTCTTACAGAGAGGGTCGAAGGACTTCTCGCAACGGCAAGAAGCATCTAGAAACAACATGAGACAATATTAGTTTCTCTGTGGTTTTACAGCAGTAGCCACCAGTGTTGTTTATGGCACTCTTAGTTTTAGTTTAAAAGCATTTATTTTTGTCCAATGAGTAAGTCATTTCTAAATGTTTCATTATTTAAAAAAAAAAGAAAAAGTGCATCAATGTGATGATATCGTTATAGTCTTCATTGATGAAAACAACACTGGTATCTGCTGTCATCAATTGATCCAAGTGAAAGCTTTAACAAAAAGTTTTCAGCAACAGACTGTGATTCTTACATTTGGATTGATGTACAGTAGTGATGCACAGGGCATTTGGAGCACTTTCTAACCCGCCCCGCAACCAATGAAAATGATATAAATAAATATGATTCGTCTGAATGGACCACGGCTTTAACTCAGTCCGAAAAGGTGCATAAAAGTTGCCTAAAACTTTCAGAAAGATGCAAATCTGTAAGAGGTACTGTAGCAATGAGGCGTAATAAGAAGTTCTTTTAAAATCTTTAGTTTTAATCATTCCGAAATGAACGAGACGGCTGTGTCTTATCTCTCTCCTACTCGGAGCAGCAGCAGGAGCGAGGTAGGGCAAATAGCAGAGATAACGCGAAATAAACACAGAGACACATACCGCAAAAACAGGAGACATTCTGCTCTATAAAAGTATTCTCACAAGCTGCAAAACGCTGCTTGTTTTAGGAAAACCACTGCAAAAAACTGACTAGATTAAATGTCTCAATTTGAGCATAATAATCCAAATTTGTCCGAAATGTCCTCAAACAAACAAAGTAAACTTGGTCAGATCAGGAAAAAAAAGTCTAAATTAGTGACAACCATTCAAAACAAGATACATTTCCTCAATTCAAGTCATTTAAACCAATGCTTGACTTTTACTTTTTGTAGTGATCCGCAACCCGTGCATCACAAATATACAGTGAATGGGCACATTTATAACATTACACTGTTAACACTTGAGAGACAACTGAAATATTAACCAATCTACAAACAGAAGAAATGTCCACAGGGTTAACAGTGTGTGCAGGGGAAACAGTTCTGTTCTTTCATCTAACCCCTGTGGTTTACATGTGACTATTGAAATCACAGTTTGTATTTATTCCAATGAATTGTTTAACTGTGTCGTTCTTACAGTTGATCGTAGGATTCATGGTAGAATCCCAGACGAGTTAATCGTGACAAAACACTCTCCTCCGACTCACTGCTGGAATCTGGTGACTCTGGTCTCCTGGAAACGATACAAAACATGAGCAGACGTAGCCAATGGAGCTCATCAAGGTCCAGCTCCGGGTTCAAGGAGTGCATTTCTAGTCCATTTTTCTCATAAATAAATAATAACTCAAAAGGCACAGAGTATGGTAACTGCTGACCCCCCAAAAAAAACAAAAAACAAAACAAAGCAGCATCTAAAGGCAGCAAAATAGATTAACAACTAAATATCTAAGCTAACTACAGCTAACTGACAATGAAATAATGTTTCATGAAATTTCATCCATGTCCAAATTTTTTCCCAATGACAATATGAAATTGTTTTGCAAACTGTCAAAAGGTAAAGTACTTACTGCAGTTTTTGTTTATTATTCGAAGCCATTTTTGATTGACGTCACACACTTCAGCACCGGCTCTAGAAGACAAACATCACAGTTCAAGCATTTTCAGAAACAATAAATGATGCAATAATAGTCCAGTGTCTCCTTTCTCTTTTTGACAATCATGAAAGGCTGATGAGTTTTTTTGGTCACTGTAGTGTATTGTTTCTACCAGTCCATTACTCATTCAAAGGAAAAACTTGTGGCTGTCAAACATTTCTCCTGGTTACAGTAAACACACTTGACCTTTGCACAACATTCAAAAGAGCCTATAGTTTTAAACTGAGGCAGGGGGCTGTGGAAGTTTATTGTGGAAACTATGGTTACTATCAAAATGCTGATATTTGTTGTCTTGGTTTATAGGTAATATCTTTTTCATTACAGGGACAATAAACAAAAACAGTCACAAAGTTCATCATATCCTCTTTCAACAAACAAAAAATAAGGTCCAGTTATTTCCTCATAAAGGCATTAAGGCAGATTTGTGGCGCCAATAAACTAACAAATAATGGCCAGGTCCAACATTTGTCACATTTAAATCTGTAAATATCTTTCATGAACTGTTTCTCGCTCTTAAAGCTCCCCCTTCTGTCCAACTGAGATTATGACATCAACAAAATGGTAGGACGTAAACAAAACCGATTCTAAAGTTAATATTTTCTTCCTCTTTTTTTGATATTCGGGTCGTACTCAGTTAGGCTAGATGTAGCCTACTTGAGTAACTTTTGCAAGTAGTTTTTTTCACACAGTACTTTTTACTTCTATTTAATTTTATTCAAAAATTAAAATGAGTAAATCTTAAAGTGGCAAATCTTCATTTTGAAAATAGATCTATTTAAAATAGATGTATTTTGTTACTTAATTGTTCATAATTTATTTTTATGTTTAGTTTCTCATCATTTATGTCAAATTGAAACATGAAGCAGACTTTTACTCAGTTACTCACAGTACTCAAGTAACATTTTCACTCTTACTTGAGTACTCTACCCTCCTCTGAATATCCCAGACCTCACGTAATCAAAGTAAAATCTCTCGTTAATGTTCCGATATTTCACACCAAAATAAAGTTCGCCCCAACGCCGGGCAGCGACTGACATTTTATTTTTGAAAAAGCCGTGACTTCGTAATTTCCTGTGATAGATAAACATGACTTGTTTTTCTTGAGACGCAGCGCTGATAACTTTTATACACAACTTCATCACAGTTTAAACTCTATTCGCTTCGTCTCCATATTGAAATGCCTTTAGCATTTACGCTACAGTGCTATGTTATTATAATATACTAACGCCTGTTTGTCGCTAAATAGAAACTAAAGCAGATTACAGTTATATGCTTCAGGCCTCAGGCAGTACTGCGAGTCTTTAATCAACACTTTAGAGGCGCTTTACTAAAACACCCAAACTATCCCCTTTACAACAGTCACTAACAACGACATGAAGCTGCACCAAACACCACGAACCGAGCGTTTCACCCGTAAAACAAGGAGAAAGTCACTCACTGTGTCAGTGCGTCTGTTCACAAAATGGGGATTTCCAACTGTCTACTTTCTGTTTCGCTTTTACGCGTGATATTTACAGGAAATCACGTGGGTGGGGGGTCGATAAAAACAGCCAAACGTAAGAGCTTTTATCACGTTTACTGCAGTGATCATTATTTATATATTTGAGTTTAAATGGCAGCTGCATAGTTTAATTGTGCACGAACGTCTTTGTGTAAAAGTTATGTTGACTTTCACAAACATCTCTGATATTATGATGATTTGGGAGTTAACATGAGAATGTGCTGCTCATGTGCTGTAGAATAACCTGCCTCTGGTTTAATTGTTCTCATAACTGTTTTTTTCTCTCCCCTCGGTCAAATAAGCTGCAGTGTGTTGAAGAATAGGACAGACCCTGGCGCCAGCTACTGGTCACTCACCGTACTCACAGCCAGAACCTGACCTGGAACTTAACCCTGAATGGAGACACTACGGATGGCCCACTGTGGTAATGCAACTGGTTGAACGCGGAGACAGTACGGTAACAGGAATAAAGAGGAGAGGTGTATTTGACGGAGTTTATTCATTGATGACAGAGTGTTTGGGCATATGAAGGTGAATGTGGTCTGAAACAAATAAACAGAAGGTCAGAATAATAAGTAGGCCCTATCTAACTCAGGTTACCTACAGCCTACTAAGCATGAACGTAGCATGTCAGCTCCCTGATATGAGGCATACACATAAACTGGCAATCATGCAGCTAAAAGAATCAGCAATAAAATACTGAAAACATCTCTAACCACACTGATATAGGCATGAAATAATACCAACAAAGGGAGAACACAGGGATGGATAGTGGGCTAAATATATCCTATATAAATCACGATACAAAACTGAATAACTTAAATTAAACAAACAGGAAAATACGGAGGTGCGCATGCGTAACACAGAACTAACTAAATAAAATTGCACATACATAAGTAAAATAAAGATATTTAGACATTTACCTTGTATTCATAAACGCACAGTAAAAAGAAAAGTAACAACGGCAACTGTCCTCCGTACCATGCGGCCCCTCTCCCCTTGTGCATGAAAGATATCGAAACCTAACACCAGGGGGAGCACTGCCCGGCTTGGCTTTCTAACAAACCTCTTAACCCCCGCCTTAACCGAGTGCATTTACTCCAGTTCCGCTTTACCCAAATCTAGAAGCTTCTCGACCTGAGAGTTTACAGCCTGTAGGCCAGTGTAACGCCTCATTTGAAAGCTAAGGTCTACAAAACGGATCTAAGCTCTATCTCTATTTTTTTGTTGTCACATTGTTGTCGCATTTTTGCAGCTTAATCACAGTAACATCACACACACACACACACACACACACACACACACACACACACACACACACACACACACACACACACACACACAGAAAAAGTGTGTGTTGTCGTCACTTTTTTCACGTTTATTTTCCACCTCTTTTTTGTCTGTTTTTTTTTATTGCTTTCCATTTTTGTCACATTTTTGTTGCTCTTTTGTGTGGCTTTGTTATTGCGTTTTCATCACATTTGTGTTACTTTTTTGCTGCACTTTCATCGCTTTTTTTGGGTCACTTTTTGATGCTTTTTTTGTCGCGGTTTCTTTGCTTCCTTCTCGTTTTTGTCAATATCGTAAACACCGTAAACAAACGACAAGCTTCCTTATGTCGAATAGCGCGTCATCGTCTTACCGTCCCAACTCATTCTGTGGTTGGTCCCCAAATCCATGAGAAGATTTCAGCCATGGTCCCCAGACTGCTCTGTATGCTGTGTTAGCCAGGCTAGGAATTATTCAGAGCTGAGGCAAAAACTAGAGGAAAGACGAGTTATGTAGGTGAGCTACTGAACACCTGAACTGAACCAACCAAGTCATTTCCTTTAATGTTGCCTCTGGACCAACAGCATCAAAACTTGGATCTAAATATGTTTTTCGGTTCCTGCTTTCAATAATTAAATTTTATCGATACCAGTCGAACTGTCACTTTTGTTTCGATACCAGACTGGTATAGTTTAAAGTGCATATGACACATTAGACACAATTTTTGCTAAAACACAGTGAACACGATTATATTTAAGATTTTGCTAAAGATTATACCCAGTTTTCTTTAGTTTGACCATTTTTGTGATGTTTATGTTTTCACTTCCTTATTGGACACCGACAGGAAGTGACATTGAAAAAGGTAAACAATTTAAAACTGTTGCCGTGCCAACCATGTTAAGTCAATGGGAAATGAATGAGTCAAACTGCTATGGAAAGTTATCTTCTTCGTCACTTCCTGTCAGCAGCTTAAAAATTCAAATAAAAATAACTTTTCTGCCCAACATTTCTTCATTAAATTTGCTGCTTCACTGAAAACAAAGATAACTATGCAACTGATGAACTTCAACTGATGTAATCCATCTAAATAAGTCATATTTTCAAGAGCATTAAAATCTGTCATATGCACTTTAATGGTGCCCAGGCCTATTCCTACAGGCCGGGGCCCACTCCCAGACAGCAGCCACTCATTTCCAGTTTAAAGACACTGCTGTGGTTGATAAAACGAAATGTGTTGACAGTGGAAAGCAGACATGAGCGCGCCGTGGTGCTGCTGCTGGTATAGTTCCACGTGTGCAGGAGATGGATCCTGGAGAGTTATGGCTGACTCTGTGGAATTTACTACGAGGCTCCAGGGGCCACCTGGACCTGGGCTGAAAGCTGCTGATGCATGCTCGGACCCTCTCACTGCCTTTACTCTCTGTAATCATCACAGCCACACCAGCGCTTAAGAACAACCGGACATGCTCTACCTTCTCTGGATAATGATTTACAAAACGTGCTAATTATATATCATTCATTTTGTTGATATTAGAGTCCGTTTTGTAAAAGGGGAATCCCCAGAAACATAAAGCTTATGGAAAGGGACCCACAGTTAAATACACAACAAAATAAACAAAAATAGCTAATTTACCCATTTACAATCACCTTCCAACAGGATCACAGTTACAGAAAAGGAAGCTTTGAATTCACCCGTTCAGTCTCGACATATTATTCTTATCAGATTTACAAAGTTACATCTGGAAGATTTGCGAGATATCCCGCACATTCAAGGCCAGGCCGACGTGTGACCAGTGTGAATCATCAGACGTATGGGGTTACACTCAGCATAACGTAGCAATACATTTTGCTTAACCTCTTAACCCCCGCCTTAACCGAGCACATTTTCTCCAGCTTTACCCAAATCTGGAAGCTTCTCAACTGGAGCTCTCACAGCCTACAGGCCAGAGTTACGCCTCATTTGAAAGCTAAGACCTACAAAACTGATTCTGACTTTTTTGTCCTGTGTGTTGTCACTCTTTTGTTGCGTTTTCATCCTCATTTTCGTCTCGTTTTTTTGTTTTAATCCTTTTTTTCTAGAAGCTTTTAGATTTGGGTAAAGGTGAATTGGAGAAAATGTGCTTGGTTCAGGTGGGGGTTAAGAGGTTAAAAAGCTTCTTAAACACGTTAAAGGCACAACGCGTAGAATTTTACCCAACAAATAAAATTGAAATGTAAGCATTTATTTTATGACAGATATTTTTATCATTAGAAAATACTTCTGAAATGTGCAAACAAACATGAGCCTTTGCTGTGAGCGGCTCAGCTCTCCGGAGACATGACTGTAACTTTACTGGGAGTGGGTACGTCTCCAGCTTGTTGCCATGGAGATGTCCTGGATAATCCTGGGGAGTAAAACACATCACCCATTTCCACTGTTATGCAATCCGATATGAACCGATACCAAGAGACTTTCTTAAAAGTGGATGTTCCTCTTTTCTCCTTAATCTGATCAATAAAGTCTTATATTTTCTTATAAACGAGATGTTACAGATCAATTATTATATCTATTAATAAACCAACGGAAAAAACATTTAACAAGGATCCCCTCCTGGAGCCGCCACCTTAACGTGGTGGAGGGGTTTGAGCCTGAATGATCCTGGAGCTCTGTTGTCGGGGGCTTCGTGCCCCTGGTAGGGTCTCCCATGGCAAACAGGTCCTAGGTGACGGGTCAGACAAAGAGCGGTTCAGAAGCCCCTTATGAGAGACCAACAGGCCCGGGTAGAACCATGAGGCCGTCCTTCTGTGGACCCACCACCTGCAGGAGGAGCCATGGATGGATGGACCTACAGAACTGATCTAAACGTTTCTGTTGCATTGTCGCCACATTTTTGTCAGTTTTTTTGTTATGTATTTGATATTTTTCTTTTCCTTTGAAGAAATCGTTATTTCTCTTAAGTTGTCCTCGATTACCTTTACAGAGCAAATCAATATTAGTTCCAATGCGTCTCTTTGTCCTGATGCTAATTACCTTTCTCCGGACAACCACGTGTTCAAAACTGGCGAAGGAGGTTAGCTTTTGCCGTCAACACTACCCTAACCGCTAATAATGACATACCAGGATAGATGACCAAGGATTCGGAAGATTAAAGTCACGAAAGCTTTATTTTCCCTAATACAAGTCACCTAAGCAGAGCGCTCTGTGTTCCTCCCCGAGTCCCTAATACACACTGCTTAGTTTTCCCGTCCCCAAAGGAAAAACTTTCTCTCTCTGGGAGGAGTCAGAGCTTACGTCACATTTTCACAGCATTTACACCATATCATTTGAGCCTATGCTACGTGTCGTTGTTCCATTGGCTTCCGATCCGTCATGTGACGTTTGGCTCCGCCCCTCGCGGCCATTTTGTGAGTTCATTCTCTTCCCCACGTTTTCCTTTTCCTGGGGGGAGGATTTCTTTGTTATCTCTCAGAACCCCCCGGGGCCTGTAACTTTCCATTGTAACAAAAGAGTCCTGTAAAGAGAACACCTCGGACAAACTTATGGTTAACATTTCTAAATAGCTAAAAAGGCATAACTTCACATAAAAATATAACTCTACACCTTTTTAAAGCTTTTTTGTCTTTTTGTCACTTTTTTGTTTTTGTCACTTTTTTGTTTCTTTCTGTCTGTCACCTTTTTTGTTTTTTCTTCGTTTCTTTGCCATGTTTTTGCCTTGTCTTGTTGCTTTTTCATTGCTTTTGTGTCACTTTTGTTGCTTCTTCATCATTTTTTTAGTCGTGTGTTTTGGTCGCTTTTCCAGTGCGTTTTCATTTTTGACGCTTTTTAAAAGAAGCTTTTTTAGATTTAGGTAAAGCCAAACCGGGTCAGGTGGGGGAGGTAGAGAGGTTGAAGATTACAAGTTAGTCCTGAATATGAACAGTTGTGTAGACAGAACATCATTCATTTAGTCACATGACTCATCAGTGTAATAAACCACCTTCCACCTTCATTAGACACTCTTACAGCAAGGATGCACTCACCTATTCATACACTAGTGTACGCAGACACTGGAGGCAAGGAGGGTGAAGTGTCTTGCCCAAGGACACAATGACAATGTGCACCTTGAGGAGGCGGGATTCGAACCCCCGGCCTTCCATCATGGATACACTTTTCACAGTCAGCTTTGGTAGAACTTTCTCCTGAAGAAGCTCCAGTGTTTCAAGCTAACGAGGCTACGTGCTACACCATATACATTGTAATAACTGATCTGTGCTTCAAATACAGAGCGTTAATGAGCTGGAGGTGTGCGACTCGCCCGGGGGTTTACAGCCGACTCCTGCAGCTCGTTTTTTAAAGGCCCCTCACATCTGGGACGGAGGCCCCACATGCCTCAGCGACGGGACAGGCGTCGGCGTGTCTGACCCGAGCCTTTAAATACGGAGCGTCCGGGCGAAAAGCTTCAGAGACGGGACAAAATTATCAGAAGAAGAACCGAAGAGCGGACAGAGAGCGACAGCATGGTCCCAGTGAGGATCCTCGCGTTCGGCCGTGAGTCTCGCTTGAGTGTTGAGTTTTATGACATTATTTCAGTTTGAACATGTGAGTGGAACCGTGACAGTGTAGGATCTGCTGCTAAAGATTGAAACAGCACACGGCTGGGTACTGTTACTTTTTGGTTTGATACCAGAACTTTAACGATACAATACGTTTTTGATACCGATACCTGAACGATACTTCTTTTCTCAAATATTTGTCATATAAAACAGATTAATAATTGAATTTCTTTAACATTCGTATCATTTATTTGAAGTGAAAGAACCAAGAAACATTTTTTAAAGCAGTACTAAGTAACTTGTTTACCTTAATAAATCCTTTCCATAGTCCCTCTGGGGGTGATACAAGTGTTAATGGGATGATTGGGGGGTCTTTCATCTCCCCCTGGTGTCTCTAGTCAGAAAACCACAATTGCAACTTGACGACCACCAGGTCGGAGTCACCAATACACACTAATGGAATCACGAAGAAAAAGCTAACAGGCTAACTGTGGGCTAGCATCACTTAAACAGTATTACAGTCAAGTTGGAGTGAAAAAAAAAAGATCTCCGTTGTGTAACTGGATGTACAATATCCCTCTCTCCCTTTTGTCTTTTCTGTCAGCGTAGTATTTACTCTCACGGACAATTAATGAGTAAAAAACACAACATGCTACGACACCTGCAGTGGCGCTTATGGCCTCTAGGGGCAAGAGTTACTTACTTAGAGTGCGGATCGGTCCGTTTTTTTTCTGTCCGACAGCAGTAATCGAGCCCGACCGAGCTTGACACAATTATAATGTGAGGGGGAGGGGGAAGGGGGGCTCGTAAACCCGCTGTTACCTCGTAGTACAGGTCAATTCAATACTTGTCTAAACTTCAGTCAGTCCGTGCGCTTTGGATAAGCCGTTAAAGCGAACGCACAACGAGACGCTTTGAAACACACTTTCACCACAGAACCCATTAACCTGCTAAAAAGAGCCACGTTTTTCTTCTCTCCCACAACACGGGTTTATGTGTTATATTTTATTTTTGATCAATGGATAAATCATGTGTTTAAAGCGCTGCACAGTTTGAGAAAAGCCTTTGAAGTGAGGTTACAGTGCGTAATGTTATGGCACATGGAGACAGTACAGGACTGTCACGTTCACTTCCTGTCTGAGCGCTCCCTCACTTTAGTCAGACAGAAGCTGGTCACTTCCCCGGAGCAGGGCCTGAGCTCAGGGTCTTGCTGAGCTTGATGTGTAAAAGCAGTGATGCGCTAATGCCCCCAGCCATGTGTGGGGCGGCAACATCGTGCACCGCGGGAACAGTTTATTTATTTTTTCCCCACACAAAAACGAACGCGAAGTTGTGTCAACTAAACAGGCCCATTTGAATTTTACACCAGTTTCATTTGTATTAACGCGCTGATGTGTCCGAGTCCGACCCGAGCCCGAACATGAGTCCTAAATATTTGTCCGAGTTGCAGCACTTTATTACTTACTACTGCTTTAATGACAAAAGGGCAGAATTTTTTTTTTTTTTACCTTTTTTGTCAACCTTTTCCCAATTTGTTCACTTGTTTCCCTCATTTTTCGCACTTGTTCCTCCCCCCCAGTTTTCCACTCTTTTCCAAATTTTTCCCTTTTTTGTCAACTTTTTTTCCTAAATTTACCCACATTTTTGGTTACACTTTAGAATATGGCCCGGTAACTCCTAGGTAGTTACTGTAGTACATCCCTGGTACTTACAGAGATAATTACCAAGTACTTACAGTGGTACGTTTAGGTAAGTACCTAGGTCAGCCCATTAGTCGGACGTCTCATTATTTTGAAAATCACCCATTGAGTAGGGGTGCCATTAGGGTTAAGGTTATATTTTTGTAATAATGAGACGTCGGACTAATGGGTTGTCGCACCAATGGCATGGCCCCGGAGTTACCAGGCCATACCACTGCAAGTACCTGGTAATTACCTCTGTAAGTACCAGGGATGTACCATAGTAACTACCTAAGAGTTACTGGGCCGTATTTTTCAATGTTTTTCCCTTAATTTTCTTTTTTTTTATTATCCCCAATTTTTCCACTTGTTTCCCAATTTTTTTTTCAATTGTTTCAATTGCTCCTCTGACTTAGCCTGGTGAGACCAGAATGATTACCCTCTGTATTTTTTTATCCAGCGGGGGATCAGTCTGGTCACCCTGCTCTCGTTCGCGGCTTCCGCAAAATCAATCCGTTCACGTGCAATTAGATTTGTTTATTTGCCGTGACGTGTTGTTAGCGAGCAGCGTCACTCACGGGACGCAGAAGTCCCCTCAATAACAATCTACGAACGACGCACGAAAGAGAGAAAGCGTGTCTCCAATCGGCGGTAAATGACCAAAAACATATCGACAGTAGGTGAGTTTCGTGATTCATAATCCTGCGCAAATATTAACGCAAAACCGCTAATAACACCGCATCAACGGCAGACGCCCGCCCTTCGCTGATTGGTTTACACCGCTTCCTGTTTGCTTGCGTATGTACCTCTGTGGGAAATGAATTTGACGCAACGGTGACCAGACTCACTCGCTGGTACAGCGGTGAGTCTGGATTTTTCCAGGCTACCTCTGACTCGGGTCGACAAACCCAGACATGGAGCTTTTGGATAAGTGGTGCTATAAAGCTCGTTATTAGTCGGTTTAGTTAACCCCGGGTTTCTCTCAGGACTTCGCGTTCATGTGAAACAGGAAGAGTCAGTGACAAGCAAGGCACAGACACACAGTTCATCACTATCACTATGAACTGACAAACATAACCTTCCTACCCGAAATACTATGAACAAATGTTTTTCTAACTTAACTTAATCTCTTGAAACATAAATTAATAAATGTCAAAGCTAATTTCCTAATCCATGTCTCTGTCATTTTGATGGTGAAAAGAACTTTAAGCCGGCCGGGGGCTTAGGCTGAGATAACGGTACCTAAAGTGCCGGTGTATCTGTGCCATATTAATCTAAACAAAGTATTGGAGAACTATGTCACAGATGTTTCCATGGAGATCAACCCTGATAGAAAGTGATCTAGCTTTGTAGAATGGCAGACCCTCTCATCCAGCTTCGAAGTTTACCACTCAGGTCTGCCCTCTCCCTCTCTGCACGTGAGATAGTATGACTTTGAGAACGGTCACCTGTTTTCTTACACTGACTGGAAGTGAATGAACTCTTTCTGTATGAGCTTCAGTGTCGTTCATGTTCTGCTGAAAACCCACCTTTAACCCAGCACATTGTCTCCATTTCAGCTTTACCCAAATTTAAAAGCTTCTCGACTGGAGCTTACAGCCTATAGGCCAGAGTAATGACTCATTTGAAAGCTAAGACCAACAAAATGGATCTAAACTTTTTGGTGGCTTTTTCGTTGGTTTCTTTGTCCTGTTTTCACTGTTTTTCATTCCTTATTTTGTCATGTTTTTGTTGCGTTACTGTTCAGCCAGTGCAATGAGTCATTTGGAAGCCGAGGCCTACAAACTGATGTCAGATTTTTCTTCAAGTTGTCGTTACTTTTTTTTCATTATCGCTTTTTCATTGCATTTTTGTTGATTTGTTTTGTTAGTTTTCCATTACTTTTTTGTCGTCTGTTTTGCTGAAAGTGGAACTGGAGAACATGTGCTGGGTTCAGGCGGGGGTTAAGAGGTTCAAAGTTGTATCTTATGTGTTTGGTTTGTGTTTAGTGCTGGCTGCAGCCTGGTCTCTGACCCCAGTGGCCGGTGAGTAACATTTTTATCATTACCTTCATGTGAGTGAAAGCAGCAGCAGCTAAAGTGTTTGTGCTTTCTTTGTGCTGGACAGAGGGAGAGGTGGTCTACGCCTGCCTCAACGACACTGCCTCCATGGAGTGTGGTAAGAAATCAGCTTTTTAACATGAAAATAAAACAAGCGGCACAGTAGCACAGTGGTTAGTGCTCTTGCTTCACAGCTAGAAGGTCCGGGGTTCAATTCCCACCTGGACCGGCCTTTCTGTGTGGAGTTTGCATGTTCTCCCCGTGTCTGCGTAGGTTTCCTCTGGGTACTCCGGTTTCCCCTACCACTAAAAACATGTACAATAGGCCAGGATGAATGAGAGTGCGCATGGGGGACAACGGATGCAAATTAGCCCATGGCTACAATGCGGTGTGGCTTGTTTACATGCATGAGACCCATTTATGTTCATTACCATGCACTGTCCCGACCAAATAAACCAATAAATAAATAAAAATTTCATATGATGTCTCCATGGAGACCAAAAATCTGATCATGATCTGATTTCTGTAGTTCTTAGGTTATTGAAGAGACGTAAACAGCATAATGTGATATTAGGGCTGTAACGGTACGGTATCTCATCGAAAAGCTACGGTGAGGCTAAATGCTAACAACATCTTTGGTCTTTCTGCGTGACAGGTACGCATCAACTCGTCTAAGCTCAGGTAAGAACATATCTCAGTATGGAAAAACTATGGCCTGTTCCTTTAAATATTAAGAAATATAGGGCCAGATCTTGTGCGAGGCCTCTAGCGAATAGAGATTTTCCGAGTGGCAGATATGCGCTATGCGCCTTCGCCACTTGCAAGAGGGCATCACGAGAGGAGGAGACTGCTCTGATGGGAGCACCACTGACATTCATTTCCTTGTTTAACCCCGCACGGTAACACTTTACATGACGACCCAGTAACAGCTAGGTAATTACCTAGTAATTACAGTAGTAATTACTAGTAATAAATATCAATCAAAGTGGTAGTTCTTGGGTAGTTAAAGTAGTAGTTAAAAGTACCTCAGCCCATTAACTGTTAGGTAATTATAGTAATCCGTCAGTCTACCCCAGGGCAGCTGTGGCTGCAATAGTATCTTACCCCCGCCAAGTATGGAGTGAATGAATAGTGCAATGTAAAGCGTCTTGGAGTGTCCAGAAAAGCGCTATATAAAACCAATGCATTATTACCTAGCAGGTATTGTAATGAATTACTATTAACTGCTACTTTAATTACCCAAGAACTACCACTTTTATTTATATTTATTACTAGTAGTAACTACTGTAATTACTAGGTAATAGGTTGTGTTCACGTTATAGAATTCTATTTCAGTTGGAGGGCAGGTGCCAATACAACTCTATGGGAGAGAAACAGTTTTTGAAAGAAATTTCCAAAAAGAAAATGTCCAAATGTTTTCTCTGATCATCATGTGACAGTGATTGGATTCACAAACCTGACATGTGACTTATATGGCTGAAAGTCCTTTCTACTGGCCAACATCAAGCACATATTTTTGAATATTGTCTCTCCTTTTGGATGCCTTTGTGAGGAAATAATTAGACATATGTTCATATGAGCTGGAAGATATGACTTTGAACTTTGTGACAGCTTTTGTTTCATGTGAATTGGCCCAGTAATTACAGAGAAATTAGCAATGATTCAAGACTATAAATCTGCATTTTGAGCGTTACTACGGTTACGGCCATATAATTTTCAGTTGCCCTCCACCTCAATTTTAAACTATAGGCTCTTTAGAATGTTGTGATGTCACATGAACGCAACCTATTACCTAGCAGTTACCGAATCGTTATGTAAAGTGTTACCCATCGCACTACCTCGTGTTTTTCATTAAGCATGATAGGCTCTCACAGGTCAAACTAAAACCTTATTAACCCCATCGTGAGCTAAACACTAACTGGCATTACGTGAAATTAAACATATATCGCTTCTCCACCCAACGTACTTCCCACTTAAGTGTGCTAAATCTGGAACGGCAAGGTGCGCTCCTACTCAGCGCAAAATGTTACGCTATAGTCTGCGTTTTGAAACACAAGATCGGGCCCATAGACTTGCACCGTCCTTTTCGTTTGCCGCATGTCGTCAGATCTTTAGCACTGCGGTGAACCGTACTGTGCCGCGGTGCATTGTCACACCCTTATCTGATATACATAACCTTATATTCATATAATCTGATTTCTTTCTGATCTTTCACACGTGTGCATAAACTAATCAGGAAAACGCAGCAAAAAGGCCCAAATCATGTCACAAAGACAAAGATGAACTGTATTCCATTCTGAAATAAGTGGGGGTAAGGCAGCAGAACTCCCAGGTGACGCTTGTTTCTGTTGGTTTGCAGAGGTGGGCACTAAGATCAAACTGGAGCACATCTTGTACAAAGTGGGCGTCGGGACTCGCTGCGGAGAGGGCAAAACTGAACCTGACGACGGGCCCTGCACCTTCCCCTGGGCGGAGATGGTGGTCGAGGATCTGTAAGGACACAAGATAGTACAACCTCTCTATGAAGTCCAGCTGATTTAACTCTCTTCTCTCTACTGTTTGTCAGTTGTGCAGACAGAGGGTCCTGCAGAGTCCCGGTCACAGAGTACGTGTTTGGAGAGTATCCGTGTAAAGAGGAGACTCGGTACCTGGAGGTGTCCTACAACTGCGCCAAACCCCACTCATCCTCCGCCTCCACCACCTCCTCCTGCTCCTACCAAACCTGACTGTACGTATCACATCATCACAGATCTACTAATGTAGGAACCTGACTGTACGTATCACATCATCTCAGATCTACTAATGTAAGAACCTGACAGTACGTATCACATCATCTCAAATCTACTAATTAGGAACCTGACTGTACGTATCACATCATCACAGATCTACTAATAAGAACTGATTAGTATAATCATCACAATTAATATGTAGGAACCTACTGTACGTATCACATCATCACAGATCTACTAATGTAGGAACTACTGTACGTATCACATCATCACAGATCTACTAATGTAGGAACCTGACTGTACGTATCACAACATCACAGATCTACTAATGTAGGAACCTGACTTTACGTATCACATCATCACAGATCTACTAATGTAGGAACCTGACTGTACGTATCACATCATCACAGATCTACTAATGTAGGAACCTGACTGTACGTATCACATCATCACAGATCTACTAATGTAGGAACCTGACTGTACGTATCACATCATCACAGATCTACTAATGTAGGAACCTGACTGTACGTATCACATCATCACAGATCTACTAATGTAAGAACCTGACTGTCGTATCACAACATCACAGATCTACTAATGTAAGAACCTGACTGTACGTATCACATCATCACAGATATACTAATGTAGGAACCTGACTGTACGTATCACATCATCACAGATATACTAATGTAGGAACCTGACTGTACATATCACAACATCACAGATCTACTATGTAAGAACCTGACTGTACGTATCACATCATCACAGATCTACTAATGTAGGAACCTGACTGTACGTATCACATCATCACAGATCTACTAATGTAAGGAACCTGACTGTACGTATCACATCATCACAGATCTACTAATGTAGGAACTGACTGTACGTATCACATCATCACAGATCTACTAATGTAGGAACCTGACTGTACGTATACAAACAATCAAAAAATACACAACAACAGATCTACTAATGTAGGAACCTGACTGTACGTATCACATCATCACAGATCTACTAATGTAGGAACCTGACTGTACGTATCACATCATCACAGATCTACTAATGTAGGAACCTGACTGTACGTATCACATCATCACAGATCTAATAATGTAGGAACCTGACTGTACGTATCACATCATCACAGATCTACTAATGTAGGAACCTGACTGTACGTATCACATCATCACAGATCTACTAATGTAGGAACCTGACTGTACGTATCACATCATCACAGATCTACTAATGTAGGAACCTGACTGTACGTATCACATCATCACAGATCTACTAATGTAGGAACCTGACTGTACGTATCACATCATCACAGATCTACTAATGTAGGAACCTGACTGTACGTATCACATCATCACAGATCTACTAATGTAGGAACCTGACTGTACGTATCACATCATCACAGATCTACTAATGTAGGAACCTGACTGTACGTATCACATCATCACAGATCTACTAATGTAGGAACCTGACTGTACGTATCACATCATCACAGATCTACTAATGTAGGAACCTGACTGTACGTATCACATCATCACAGATCTACTAATGTAGGAACCTGACTGTACGTATCACATCATCACAGATCTACTAATGTAGGAACCTGACTGTACGTATCACACATCACAGATCTACTAATGTAGGAACCTGACTGTACGTATCACATCATCACAGATACTATAAATGACTTACTATACATCATCAGATCTACTAATGTAGGAACCTGACTGTACGTATCACAACATCACAGATCTACTAATGTAGGAACCTGACTGTACGTATCACATCATCACAGATCTACTAATGTAGGAACCTGACTGTACGTATCACACATCACAGATCTACTAATGTAGGAACCTGACTGTACGTATCACATCATCACAGATCTACTAATGTAGGAACCTGACTGTACGTATCACAACATCACAGATCTACTAATGTAGGAACCTGACTGTACGTATCACATCATCACAGATCTATAATGTAGGAACCTGACTGTACGTATCACATCATCACAGATCTACTAATGTAAACTGACTTACGTACACAACACAGATCTACTAATGTAGGAACCTGACTGTACGTATCACATCATCACAGATCTACTAATGTAGGAACCTGACTGTACGTATCACATCATCACAGATCTACTAATGTAGGAACCTGACTGTACGTATCACACATCACAGATCTACTAATGTAGGAACCTGACTGTACGTATCACACATCACAGATCTACTAATGTAGGAACCTGACTGTACGTATCACATCATCACAGATCTACTAATTAGAACCTGACTGTACGTATCACATCATCACAGATCTACTAATGTAGGAACCTGACTGTACGTATCACACATCACAGATCTACTAATGTAGGAACCTGACTGTACGTATCACATCATCACAGATCTAATAATGTAGGAACCTGACTGTACGTATCACATCACAGATCTACTAATGTAGGAACCTGACTGTACGTATCACATCATCACAGATCTACTAATGTAGGAACCTGACTGTACGTATCACATCATCACAGATCTACTAATGTAGGAACCTGACTGTACGTATCACAACATCACAGATCTACTAATGTAGGAACCTGACTGTACGTATCACATCATCACAGATCTACTAATGTAAGAGAACCTGACTGTACGTATCACAACATCACAGATCTACTAATGTAGGAACCTGACTGTACGTATCACATCATCACAGATCTACTAATGTAGGAACCTGACTGTACGTATCACATCATCACAGATCTACTAATGTAGGAACCTGACTGTACGTATCACATCATCACAGATCTATAATGTAGGAACCTGACTGTACGTATCACATCATCACAGATCTACTAATGTAGGAACCTGACTGTACGTATCACATCATCACAGATCTACTAATGTAGGAACCTGACTGTACGTATCACATCATCACAGATCTACTAATGTAGGAACCTGACTGTACGTATCACATCATCACAGATCTACTAATGTAGGAACCTGACTGTACGTATCACATCATCACAGATCTACTAATGTAGGAACCTGACTGTACGTATCACATCATCACAGATCTACTAATGTAGGAACCTGACTGTACGTATCACATCATCACAGATCTACTAATGTAGGAACCTGACTGTACGTATCACATCATCACAGATCTACTAATGTAGGAACCTGACTGTACGTATCACATCATCACAGATCTACTAATGTAGGAACCTGACTGTACGATATCACAACATCACAGATCTACTAATGTAGAACCTGACTGTACGTATCACATCATCACAGATCTACTAATGTAGGAACCTGACTGTACGTATCACATCATCACAGATCTACTAATGTACAGTAGGAACCTGACTGTACGTATCACATCATCACAGATCTACTAATGTAGGAACCTGACTGTACGTATCACAACATCACAGATCTACTAATGTAGGAACCTGACTGTACGTATCACATCATCACAGATCTACTAATGTAGGAACCTGACTGTACGTATCACATCATCACAGATCTACTAATGTAGGAACCTGACTGTACGTATCACATCATCACAGATCTACTAATGTAGGAACCTGACTGTACGTATCACATCATCACAGATCTACTAATGTAGGAACCTGACTGTACGTATCACAACATCACAGATCTACTAATATAGGAACCTGACTGTACGTATCACATCATCACAGATCTACTAATGTAGGAACCTGACTGTACGTATCACATCATCACAGATCTACTAATGTAGGAACCTGACTGTACGTATCACATCATCACAGATCTACTAATGTAGGAACCTGACTGTACGTATCACATCATCACAGATCTACTAATGTAGGAACCTGACTGTACGTATCACATCATCACAGATCTACTAATGTAGGAACCTGACTGTACGTATCACATCATCACAGATCTACTAATGTAGGAACCTGACTGTACGTATCACATCATCACAGATCTACTAATGTAGGAACCTGACTGTACGTATCACATCATCACAGATCTACTAATGTAGGAACCTGACTGTACGTATCACATCATCACAGATCTACTAATGTAGGAACCTGACTGTACGTATCACACATCACAGATCTACTAATGTAGGAACCTGACTGTACGTATCACACATCACAGATCTATAAAAATGATTAGTACACAATCACAGATCTACTAATGTAGGAACCTGACTGTACGTATCACATCATCACAGATCTACTAATGTAGGAACCTGACTGTACGTATCACATCATCACAGATCTACTAATGTAGGAACCTGACTGTACGTATCACATCATCACAGATCTACTAATGTAGGAACCTGACTGTACGTATCACATCATCACAGATCTACTAATGTAGGAACCTGACTGTACGTATCACATCATCACAGATCTACTAATGTAGGAACCTGACTGTACGTATCACATCATCACAGATCTACTAATGTAGGAACCTGACTGTACGTATCACATCATCACAGATCTACTAATGTAGGAACCTGACTGTACGTATCACAACATCACAGATCTACTAATGTAGGAACCTGACTGTACGTATCACATCATCACAGATCTACTAATGTAGGAACCTGACTGTACGTATCACATCATCACAGATCTACTAATATAGAACCTGACTTAACATCACAGATATAATACCTGACGTATCACATATCACAGATCTATAATGTAGGAACCTGACTGTACGTATCACATCATCACAGATCTACTAATGTAGGAACCTGACTGTACGTATCACATCATCACAGATCTACTAATGTAGAACCTGACAGTACGTATCACATCATCACAGATCTACTAATGTAGGAACCTGACTGTACGTATCACATCATCACAGATCTACTAATGTAGGAACCTGACTGTACGTATCACATCATCACAGATCTACTAATGTAGGAACCTGACTGTACGTACACAACATCACAGATCTACTAATGTAGGAACCTGACTTACGTATCACATCATCACAGATCTACTAATGTAGGAACCTGACTGTACGTATCACATCATCACAGATCTACTAATGTAGGAACCTGACTGTACGTATCACATCATCACAGATCTACTAATGTAGGAACCTGACTGTACGTATCACATCATCAAAGATCTAATAATGTAGGAACCTGACTGTACGTATCACAACATCACAGATCTACTAATGTAGGAACCTGACTTTACGTATCACATCATCACAGATCTACTAATGTAGGAACCTGACTGTGCTGTCCTCACTCTGAAGCTCACTATTTCACCAGCTAGACAGCCAGATAACGGTGCCACAAAATAATCAGACTTTGTTTTCTTTTGCTGTTTATTTGTGGAATGGCCTCTGACCATTGTTCTCTTTAGCCGACCGTAAACTAGAAAAACATACAAATGTACAATTAGCTATGCTAATATGCGAGATACAATATGTGAATAAACATTCATAGAAACGTCAAAACTGACGGGAAATATAAACAATATTAATGTTCAACATAAAACAAACTTACGGACAAATCTTGTCCAAGCAACAACATGAAAAAGGTCGTTTTCAGCTCGACACATGGCCTGCTCTGCGTTGCGTGCAGCCATCTTGGTTTTCTCTCAAAAGATCAACAAACACCTTTCCGAAGCGACCACAAGAGGGTGCTGTTGCGTAGCGTATAAACTTTGCTCAAACTTGCACAGGGCAGAATACTCCCCGCCTGGTACAATGAAATTGTGCCACTACAAATTAATTTTCTATTAAACAATTTAAACAAAAAATACAACAGTCTATTTATCTTCTGGTAAAGCAAAACCATGTCAGAAATAGGTCTCAAAACACTTTTACATTTCCATCTTTTACAGTTTTCACTTCTGCTTTTCGAACCTTATTGTCCTTACTCTCTAATGTTTTCACAACTCTTCCCATAGACCAGTCATTTCTGTGCGCGAGAGCATCTTTCAATAGCACAATGTCTCCAACGTTTATGTTCGGTTTATCATCAGTCCATTTTCTCCTTTGCTGTAGGGTTGAAAGGTATTCGCTTCTCCACTGTTTCCAAAAAAAAATCCGCCAGACACTGTACTTGCTTCCATTGCTTTGAGTAGAGGTCCGGGGGAGCAAAGCTTCCTGTTGGTGCAGATACTGCATTGGTCTTTTGGGTAAGGAGCATTGCTGGAGTGAGAAGGTTTGGTTTGTCTGAATCGGCTGACACTGGTACAAGTGGTCTTGCGTTCATTATTGCCATTACTTCTGACATGAATGTACTTAACACTTCATGTGTGAGTTGGATATGTGTAGATTTCAAAAGTATACTGTCCAGGATACGTCTCGCAACTCCAATGAGTCTCTCCCATGACCCACCCATGTGTGAGGAGTGTGGAGAGTTGAACAGCCATGTACATCCTTTCTCCTGCAGGTAAGAGTTGAGTTCAGTGTCTTTGTGGTCAATTTTCAGTTCATTGCATGCTCCAATAAAATTGGTGCCTCTATCAGAGCGGAGTATTTGAGCAGGTCCACGGATGCTGAAAAATCTTCTCAATGCATTGATAAAGCTGGATGTTGACATTGATTCAATAAGCTCAATGTGCACAGCTCTCGTGGACATGCAGGTGAAAAGTACAGCCCAGCGTTTACTGTCTGCACTTCCTCCTCTGGTGCGACGTGTAGTGACCGTCCAGGGGCCAAAAACGTCCAGTCCTACACTTGTAAATGGTGGCATTGGTGACAACCTATCAATAGGTAAATCTGCCATCTTTTGCGTCTGCAGTTGTCCTCTGAGCTTACGACAGAGAACACATTTATGGATAACAGAAGAGACGAGCCGTTTACTGCCAATAATCCAAAATCCGGCTCCTCTGAGCGCTCCTTCTGTTATGTAACGCCCTTGATGTGCTACCTTCTCATGATAGTATCTGATAAGAAGGACAGCTATATGGTGAGCGTTTGGGATAATGAGTGGATGTTTCTCATCTTTTGTTAGATTTGCAGGTGCCAAGCGTCCTCCTATTCTGAGGAGCCCATCTTCCTCAATGATGGGGTTTAACTTTTTCAGACAGCTTTGTTTTGGAAGTGGCTGATTTGCTTTTATGCACCTGTATTCTTCTTTGAACCTTTCACTTTGTACTGTGTGAATGATAAACTTCCCTGCTTTAGATAGTTCATCTGTAGTGTTAGTCTCACTAAAACACTTCCAGCCTTTACTTTCTGTGTCTGTTTTCCTGAATGATGCTGCTACACGTTTTAGTGATGCAATAGTGCGACATAATCTCATCCAATGAGAAAATCTTTCAAAGCGACATGACTCTAACTGTGTTACCGAGGCCTTTGTTACAAAAGTCTTTACCTCAGACCTGATCTCTGTGTCTGTGTCAGGATCGATCAGAGTAAAAGTGTCGCAGTAAGGTGACTCTATGTTGGGTTGTGTCAAAAAGTAAGGACCACTAAACCAGTTTGTGTGAGCTAATGTGGAAGCTGCAATTGGTCTGGTGGCGTTGTCTGCTGGATTGTCACTAGTGGCAATGTAAAACCACTGTGCAGGGTGTGTGGTCTTTCTGATCCTCGTCACACGATTAGCTACATAAGTGTAAAACCTCTTTGTGTTGTTGTATATGTAGCCAAGGACGATTTTACTATCTGTAAAAAATCTGACAGTGTCCACTTCAATGTCCAACTCATCTCTAATGAGTTCATACATTTCAACAGCTAAAACTGCTGCACATAACTCCAATCTAGGGACAGTGTGAGCGGGTCGGGGGGCTACCTTGGACTTGCCCATGATGAAACCTGTGTGCCACTGACCTTCACTGTTGAGAGCTCTCAGATATGCTACTGCTCCTATGGCCATTGTGGAGGCATCTGAGAATATGCACAGTTCTTTTTTCACAGCAGTGGCCTGGGAAAACGGGAGGTAGCACCTTGGTATCTGTAGCTGCTCAAGATCCTTTAACGATTTTCTCCATTTGTTCCATTCCTCTTCTCTTTCCACAGGAAGTGGTTCATCCCAATCCTTCTGCTCTGCAGACAGTTCACGAAGAAGGGCTTTTCCCTGCATAGTGATGGGTGAAACAAAACCTAGTGGATCGTATAAACTGTTAACAGTGGCCAAGACACCTCTCCTTGTGTATGGCTTTTGCTCGGTGGTTACATGAAAGGTAAAACAGTCATTTTCAAGATTCCACAATACCCCTAAGCCCCTCTGCAGGGGTATATTGTCCAGTTCTAAATCCAAGTCCTTTAGATCCTTTGCTCGTTCGGCAGCAGGAAACGCTTCCACTACTCTGTGGTCAGGGCCGCCTTAATGTACCATAGGCCCCGGGGCTTAAACAGAATTGCAGGCCCCCCCCCAAACCCTAAATCCCACAAAAACCCCAACCCAGCTACTACATGTATCAAAATAAATGTTAAATGACACCTTACATTGTGTATCAAAATCTCAATCTTCCAATCAGGGAATCCAACACTGGAAAAGGCTGACTTATCTCCGTTTTGCCCCCCAAAAAGTTTGCAGGCAAAACAAATGCAATATGTCATGTTCATTTTGTTTTTATCTGATTTTAATTTACCTGTTGTAGCACTTTGAGGTTTCTTTGAAATGTAAAGTGCAATATAAATAAAATGTATTATTATTATTATTTCCACGTTGTGGGGAATAGCAGAGCCACTCTGTATACATTCTCACAATTTATGAGTTTGCGCATAAAATGGCTTTTGGAAAAAAAACGTTTCTGTTTTTTGAATTGGCATTCTGAAGCAGACACATCAGCGTCCTTGTTTTGGCAGCGTTCTGGTCCCATTTTGGCCCAATATGCACGTACCTTTTCTGGCACAATGGCAGGCTCTCCCCATCGAGCAGGGTCTATGTTAAAAGGGTCCATGTTCGAGTCCTCTTCCCCTCCGCCTCCTGCAGCGGGAGGTGTGTCTGCTTCAGCGGCGCTTTTTTCCTTCTCTGCTCCAATGGTCCGAGCTCTCCCCCCCCCCCCCCCGACTCGTCTGGGCGTAGCGGTGAAATGGCAGCTGCATAGCTGGTGCTTGGCTGGGGCTGGCTATACGGGGAAGGCAGTGACACCTCCTCCAGCGGCTCCTCCTCACCGGATTGAGAGCCCACGATCTCCTCTCCGCTCTCGCTGTCGGCTGCGCGGCCTCCGCCTCCCGTGTCAGAGGCACTGGCTGCAGCGGCTGCGGGTGCAAGTTCGCCGCGGCTTGTGGATCTGCCTGCGTCCGCGGCGCCGGTTTCATCACCGCTGGTTGAGCTTGTTGTTTTTATAAAGCCCGTTAGCTTCGGCATTTGGCTCATCAGCTCTTTCTCATGCCGCTCTTTCTCTTCTGTGCATCGCTCTCAAACTTTTTCTTCCCCGACATTTCTGTTTCTCACGAGTCGCCATCAAGTTATATTATGAGTGAATAGATGCGTTACGTACATGAGTTACGTCTGAACTTTCTCTGCGCTTGGATTGGCTAGAACTTGTCATAGTGTCAATGTGATGCTATGACTAATTATAGCCAATTGGTCAGTTGATACCGCAGTATGTGATTGACAGGTAAAACAAACAAATTGCAGTATATAATATGGATCTCGCTTTTATCTGATAGGCCCTCTGGGACAGATAGGGCGGGCCTACTCCAGGTACACACATAGAAGTGCAGCGCAATCATCGCAGGATAGTCATGCCGCAAAGTGAAGTGATTGACGTGAAAATCAACGAATCAACTTTTTTTTTTCTTCTTTCTTTAATTCTGATAGGCCCTTGACTATGGTAGGCCCCTGGGCTCCAACCCCTGCTAGCCCGTTGGATAAGGCGGCCCAGTCTGTGGTTGTTGGAGGCTATTTTGTGTAGCTTTAAGTTAGATTGAGCCAACATGTTTTGTGTGTTTTTGAGTATCTCGACAGCTTCTTCTGAGGTTGCTGTAGATGCAAGGCCGTCATCCACATAAAAATGTCTCATTACAAACTGCTTTGCATCAAGGCCATGCTCTTCCTCTCCCTCAACTGCAGCGCGCCTCATGCAGTGAATAGCCACAGCCGGGGAGGGACTATTTCCAAAGACATGGACCTTCATTCTGTAGTCACAAATGCCTTTGCTGAGATCATTTTCCTCGTACCACAGGAATCTCAAATAATCCCTATGGTCCTCTCTCACTTGAAAACAATAAAACATTTGTTGCACATCGGCTGAAAATGCAACAGCCTCTTTTCTAAAACGCACGAGGACGCCTAGTAGCGTGTTGTTTAGGTCGGGTCCACTTAATAAGACTTTGTTAAGGGACTGTCCTTGAAACTCAACACTTGAGTCAAAAACCACTCTTAGCTGGTCAGGTTTTTGAGGGTGGTACACACCGAAGGATGGTAAGTACCAGTGTTCTTTATCTGAGTCCAAAGGTGGAGCGAGCTCCGCGTGGTCATTGTTCAGCATCTTTTGCATGAACTCTGTGTATTGTCTTTTCATTTCAGGATTGCGATCCAGTGTTTTTCTGAGGGACTGGAGGCGTTTGAGTGCTTGCTCTTTGTTACTTGGAAGCTGTGGTCTGGGAGTGCGGAATGGCAATGGCGCTACCCAGCTGTTGCCATCATTTTGATACACTTCCTTTTCCATGATGTCGATAAAGTCCTTGTCCTCTACTGACAGTGCTGGTTTGTCGTCATCTTTTGTTCTGTCAAAAACTGTTTGTCCCAGGTGATCAGTGTGTTTGTTTTCACTGTCCTTTTGGGGGGTAGGTGTGGTGTTGGGCTGGTAGCTGTAACCACTTGACTCCTTGACTTGAAATGTGTTAGGACATGGGGTGAGGTAAGAAGCACGGCCATTCTGAAGAACATGTGTTTTGAGGACGTTCACATTAGGGGACTTATGTGTCTTCCCCAGGCAGGCTTCCCCAACTATAACCCAGCCTAAGTCTAAACGCTGTGCATAGGGCATACAATGTGGCCCATTGATTCTCTCTCTGACTTTGTGTACCTGTATAATGTCTCTTCCCAAAAGCAGAAGAATAGGTACTTGTTCTTCTACAGCAGGTATTTTATCAGCTATCCTCTGTAAGTGTGGGAACTGCATAGCAACTTGTGGAGACGGGATCTCTCTTCTATCGTCCGGAATCATGTCACATTCAATTAGGTTTGGGAGCGGGAGCTTTACTCTACCATCCACTGACTCAATCATAAAGTTTAATGCTGTTCTGCCGACATTATCTGACAGTCCTGAGCATGTTCTGAGCTTGTAAATGTCAGAGCGCGTCTTAATATTAAAAAGCTAAAAAACTGAGACTTGGCTAGTGACTTGTTACTTTGTTCATCTAGCACTGCATATATCTTTCTTGCCTGCTCTCTTTTGCCATTTGGATAGACTAACACAGGACTTATTTTTGAGCATGAGTGTGGGCTATCTGCATCACCACAGACTTCTGTGCATTTGGAAACAACTGAGACACTTGCATTATCCTGTGTCTCCCCGCCGTCATCTTTGTCAGCATCAGAGCTCTCTGCTGGAGCAGGTGAAGCAGGGGGTGGACCAGGATGTAGTGCTGATAAATGTCTGTCACTACCACAGTCTGTACACTTTGTTTCCATCCTGCAGTCCTTAGCTAAATGCCGAGTTGAGCCACAACACTTAAAACATATCCTGTTCTCTTTTAGGAATGACTTGCGCTCATCTATGGGTTTTGCTCTGAAGCTCTTGCACTTTCTAAGTGGGTGAGGATTCTTATGTATTGGACATAGCTTGTCAGGGCTCTCTGTTGGCTTACTGTACCCGTTTTGAGCTGAACTAGTATCTGTAGGTAAATGGTAAATGGACTCAACTTATATAGCGCTTTTCCACCTACATTAGGCACTCAAAGCGCTTTACAGCAAGGATCCACTCACCCATTCACACTCTTATTCATACACCAGTGTACGCAGACACTGGAGGCAACTAGGGTGAAGTGTCTTGCCCAAGGACACAACGACAGTGTGCATTTGCGGGAGCTGGGATTCGATCCCATGACCTTCCAATCACGAGACGACCCGCTCTACCACCTGCGCCACCGTCTCCCCAGTAGGGATGTCTGTTTTGTGCACACTTATCACTTGCCTGTTATTGCCTTTGAAGCTTTTCTCTGTTTTGAAGCTTGTGTTGGCAGGAGATGTGATGACAAAGCTCGGGTCGTTTCTTATTTTGGCTTGTTGTCTTACAAATTTTGAAAAGACGCCGAAAGGGGGAAAGGGGACTCTGTGCTCCTCCTTGTACTTTGCTCCAGTTGCGATCCATTTTTCCTGTAGTCCGTAGGGTAGTTTGTCTACGATGGGGTTGACTCCGCGAGCCGTGTCCAAATATGAAAGGCCTGGTAAGTATCCTCCATCTTTTGCACATTCGATTTCTTGTAGAATGTCACCCAGCTCTCTTAACTTTGTGTTGTCTCTGTTACTGAGTTTGGGAAACTGTTCAATCTTTTTCAACAGTGCATTTTCCACTACTTCAGGAGACCCGTAACATTCTTCGAGTCTTTGCCACACGAGGTTTAGAGCTGCAGCTGGATTGAAGACGTGGACTGAGCGGATTCTTTTGGCTTGCTGGCCAGACTCGGCTCCAAGCCATTTTATCATTAAATCTAGCTCTTCTTGGGCTGTAACATTTAAGTCTTTAATGGCATTTCGAAATGAAGCCTTCCATGCCCAGTAGTTCTCTGGGTGATCGTCAAACTGCAAAAGTCCTGTACTTAACATTTCTCTTCTTGTCAGGTACCTTGTAATGTCCTGTACACCCTGTATATCTGCTGGTGTTTGAGGAGAGTCGTATGGATACAGTTTGGGGGGATTCAGTCTCTCTCTCGGTTGTGTTTGGTGCTCCACTTTAACGTTAGCCTTTTCCACACTGTGTGAACTTTTGTTGTCTATCTCTGCGTTCATGACCATCTCACATTGTTCACGTGCAGCTTTGTGACAGGCGAGTGGATCAACTCGTAACGTGAATCCTTCATAGCAAAAGTCTGATTGTTTTTGTACATACTCTGCTGTGCGTTGCATTGGGTTGACAGGAGTTCCTACCAACGAGCAGCTCAGTTCAGTTTTTGCGAGTCCCTCTTCTTCATAAACTGCAACCTCTGCTTCTGCAATTGCAACAGCTTTTTGACAACTTAAAATATGTAAATTAGCTTCCAGCTCAGTTTTCTGTTTCATTATGGCTGCTTCTTTTTCTGAGAACAGCAGTTGTGCACGTGCAGCCTCTACTCTTGCTCGTGCTTTTACTGTTGCAGAACTAGCAGATGAACGTTTGGATGTACGCGTGCGTGTAGACTTTGGTCGTGAGTCTGTGTTGCTTGCATGATCCTTGTTCTCTGTATTGTCTGCACCGTCTGTGTTGTTCACTTGTTCTCTTTCTCTTGGATCTAATGACGTTTCTTCTCCTTCTGGAAGTTCTGGGAGAGTTTCCTCTTCTGACAGTAGGCTCATGGTTGATGTGCTGGATGGATACCCTCGTGGTCGTGCTCGCTGCGCTTGTGTCCTTTTACTGTGCTGTCCTCACTCTGAAGCTCACTATTTCACCAGCTAGACAGCCAGATAACGGTGCCACAAAATAATCAGACTTTGTTTTCTTTTGCTGTTTATTTGTGGAATGGCCTCTGACCATTGCTCTCTTTAGCCGACCATAAAACTAGAAAAAACATACAAATGTACAATTAGCTATGCTAATATGCGAGATACAATATGTGAATAAACATTCATAGAAACGTCAAAACTGACGGGAAATATAAACAATATTAATGTTCAACATAAAACAAACTTACGGACAAATCTTGTCCAAGCAACAACATGAAAAAGGTCGTTTTCAGCTCGACACATGGCCTGCTCTGCGTTGCGTGCAGCCATCTTGGTTTTCTCTCAAAAGATCAACAAACACCTTTCCGAAGCGACCACAAGAGGGTGCTGTTGCGTACCGTATAAACTTTGCTCAAACTTGCACAGGGCAGAATACTGACTGTACGTATCACATCATCACAGATCTAATAATGTAGGAACCTGACTGTACGTATCACATCATCACAGATCTACTAATGTAGGAACCTGACTGTACGTATCACATCATCACAGATCTACTAATGTAGGAACCTGACTGTACGTATCACATCATCACAGATCTAATAATGTAGGAACCTGACTATACGTATCACATCATCACAGATCTACTAATGATAGAACCTGACTGTACGTATCACATCATCACAGATCTACTAATGTAGGAACCTGACTGTACGTATCACACATCACAGATCTACTAATGTAGGAACCTGACTGTACGTATCACATCATCACAGATCTACTAATATAAGAACCTGACTGTACGTATCACATCATCACAGATCTACTAATGTAGGAACCTGACTGTACGTATCACATCATCACAGATCTACTAATGTAGGAACCTGACTGTACGTATCACATCATCACAGATCTACTAATGTAGGAACCTGACTGTACGTATCACATCATCACAGATCTACTAATGTAGGAACCTGACTTACGTATCACATCATCACAGATCTACTAATATAAGAACCTGACTGTACGTATCACATCATCACAGATCTACTAATGTAGGAACCTGACTGTACGTATCACAACATCACAGATCTACTAATGTAGGAACCTGACTGTACGTATCACATCATCACAGATCTACTAATAATGTATGTAGATCTACTAATTAGAACCTGACTGTACGTATCACAACATCACAGATCTACTAATGTAGAACCTGACTGTACGTATCACAACATCACAGATCTACTAATGTAGAACCTGACTGTACGTATCACAATCACAGATCACTAAAAAAACTACATCACATCATCACAGATCTACTAATGTAGGAACCTGACTGTACGTATCACATCATCACAGATCTACTAATGTAGACTGACTGTACGCATCACATCATCACAGATCTACTAATATAAGAACCTGACTGTACGTATCACATCATCACAGATCTACTAATGTAAGAACCTGACTGTACGTATCACATCATCACAGATCTACTAATATAGGAACCTGACTGTACGTATCACATCATCACAGATCTACTAATGTAGGAACCTGACTGTACGTATCACATCATCACAGATCTACTAATGTAGGAACCTGACTGTACGTCTAAGGCTGGGAAAAAATATTTAGGTTCTACCGGTATCGAATGAAATGAATCAACTCGGGTTTGCGAAGAAACACACAACATTATGTGTAGAGGAAAAATGGAACAACACACCAACATCAAAACCCTAACCACACTGTGAAGTGAGGGATAGGGAGAATCATGGTGTGGGGCTGTTTTGTTGCCTCAGGGCCTGGACAACGTGTTATCATCAATAGAAAAATAAATTCACAAGTTTATCAAGATATTTTGCAGAAAAACCTGAGACATTCACAACAGCGTGGTATATATAAGTGAATCCCTGTATTAAATAGCTGGTTGATCCTTCTTTTGCAACAGTAACTGCTTTTCTGTATTTGCAGCTTAGACGCTCAAACGATCAGGATGAATCTTGGACCATTCCTCTTTACAAAACTGCTGCAGTTCAGTGAGATTCAGGCGGTGTACTTACTTATTCCACGCTCTCCTGTGAATGTTTATATGTTATGGCCAATACAAATATGATCAAATGTAAATGTTTGGGTGGTATTAGTTTAAGCAGACACTGTTTAATCTTTCTTATGATTTTGATGAAGATCAGACCACATTTTATGACCAATTTAGGCAGAAACGTGAGAAATTCATCAGAGATGCACCTGATATTGTAAATGTGCAGAACTTCCACACATTATTGTTCTGTTTTCTAGTTCTAGTTGACAAATATCCACTTTTGGACGCCTTTATGTGTAAATAATTAGAGGAAGAGAGGACTTTGAACTTTGTGACAGTTCTTGTTTCATAAGATAAGATAAGATAAGATGAGCCTTTATTGATTTCAGAATGGAGAAAATCATGTGAGTTGGCGCAGGTACAGAGAAATTTGCAATAAACTAAGACAGGGTGCACACGGCGCGATTCTGGCCATCTGCGATGAATGTTCACTCGACGTCTTTATGACGTCAGGGAAATCTTAGATCATACAGTGAGACAGGGACACAGATTTTAATTAGAGCCGTCGTACGACCAAAGACGTGCTACCACCGACATCAGGCAGTGTTGGATATTATGGAAAAGTCTCAGAGTGAGCCTCCTCTTGCTGCAGGGAGGATCTCTGTCAGTGTCCCGTCAACACGCATGGAAAAATAGGATTGGTTCTATTTTGAAGAATGTGTCTTATGCACGGCCCCTGGCGCGCGTTACGCACAGCTCAGTGTGGACGCTCCAATTCACCTTCAGGGAAATCTATGTTAAAACATGTCAAAAAGGCATTGTGTTTACGCAGAGCAGGGTCATGAACGCACAGAAAACGTGGCCAGTGTGTCTGGGGTCTCATAAACAACAGAAGCCAGGCCTGAGTGGATCCGGCTCTGCAATTTACAGGACTTTTCCTGCACTTTTCCTCTGAAATAAACCCCGCTAGCATGCGGCACTCGCCTCAGCTAAACACACGCCATCTGCCTGAAACTGCTGCGACAAAACTTTGGCCGTAGCTACGATTCTCTCTTTGAACCATCGCACAGTGGAGACGAGAGCAGATCACGATTTTACCATCCCCACGTCAAGCGATGTGACATAACGACAATAAAATCGCACAGTGTCCATCAGCCCTAAGACTAGAAATCTAGACAGTTACCATAGTTACCGACTCAATTTTAAACTATACGCTCTTTAGAATGATGTGACGTCACGTGAATTAGTGCCAGTACCACTGTTTTTGGTAGTCATTGTATATAAGACACCTCTATGTTTAGCATTTAATTGTTTGCACATTTTCTGTCTATTTCTGTCACACCCTGAGTGTTTCTGAGAGTTGAATTTCTCCATTGTGAGGTCCATAAAAGCTTATCTTATTTCTGTGGCTGGTTCTTGTTTAGAAGTTCTCCGGTAAAGGTTTGTTTAGAAACGAGAATTTAAAGTTGAGGTTAAGGTTGTGTGAAATGTTGGATAAATTTCTACATAGGCCTGCGTCCTTCTTTTTAAGATAAATGATCTGCAAGTGTGGAAGAGATCATTGACAATAGTTGATCAGATCTGGCAGAAACCTGGACAATCATGATCTGTTATAAAGTCAAATGGAAATGGAACTGTAAACGAAACTGTAAATGCTTCTGTTCTGTTTCAGGTGTGGACAAACCTGCAGCAGAAGAATAAAGTCTCTCTGACCTCAACTTTCTCCTCAACATTTTTTACTTTGGTCATAAACACTTCAATGTGGATTTCGTTTGTGTGTTTTCAATCACAAATAAACCAAGGAACACCACACCTCATGTTGGAGAATGTGTTCGCACAATGTTGTCTTTGCACTTGGCTTTGTCAATAGAAATAAATGAATATCTGAACTATCCTCCTAATAACAGCAGGTGGCGCTACTACATTACAGATTCACAGTGCTCCCAGACCCCTGAAGAATGAATGAACCCAAACTAGTGTCGAAATAATAATAATAACCTAATAACCATTTAACCTGAACCCCTGCCTGAACCGAGCACATTTTCTCCAGTTCAGTTTGACCTAATCACAAAGCTTCTCGACTGGAGTTTACAGCCTATATAGACCAGAGTAACGTCTCATTCGAAAGCTACAAAATTGATCTAAACGGATCTTTTTTTCCTTGTGTTGTTGCCGTGTTGCTGACTGTGGTGTTTTTGTCACTCTTTTGTCCCGTTTTTTTGGTCACTTTTTTGTCGCTTTTTTCAAATCAAATTTATTTATATAGCACATTTAAAAACAATTCTTGTTTTTTTTGTCACATTTTAGTCACTCATTTGTTGCATTTATTTTTTTGCCACATTTTAATCACTTAATTGTTGACTTTTAAAAAACTTTTTGTCCGTTTTGTGTTGCTCTTTTGTGGCTTTTTTTGTCACTGTTTCATCCCTTTTTTGTCGTTTTTGTTGCTGTTTTTGACGCTTTTTTTTCAAGAAGCTTTTAGATTTGGATAAAGCTGAACTGAAGATAATGTGCTCGGTTCAGGTGGGCGCTAAGGGGTTATTCATAATGAGATGATGATTAACATGAGAAAATACCAAGAGCCTAAAATTGAGATGGAAGGCAGCTAGAAAATAATGATGAAATGGTTAACCATAAACTCGCTCCGCCACATTCTTGAATTATGTATTTATATTTTATTAATTCTTCTTTTATTTTGTAGTATTTGTGTTGAGGACTTATTACTTTTACTCCACTACGTTTGAAAGATAAATATAACACTTTCTACTCCACTACATTTCTATAAAGTAAGTACAACTGTTTGAGTAAAAGTCTGATTTATAATCCTGAGTGACAATGATGAGACACAAAACATGAAATAAAATACCATTAAAACAGATAAAAACAAATCCTTAAGAAGAATTAAGTAAACGAAACAAGAAATACACCTTTTTTATGCGTCAAAAGGATTTGTCACTTCTTTTTTACTCGAGTAAGAGTACACATACTTCATTGGAAAATTACTCAAGTTGAAGTAAAAGCTGTATACAAACTACTTGCATAAGAACAATTACTTCAAAAGGTTACTGAAGTACATGTACTCGAGTAAATGTAACTAGTACTGAGTACTAGTACTGAGTACTACCCACCTCTGCTTATGTGAAACCATTTTATTTTTTCAACAGCGAAATAGTACTTTTCACTAAAGTAATGCTACTTTAACTTTTATTGGAGCAATATTTGACCAGCCCAGTAGTGCGTGTGTTGTGTTGTCTCTGCGTACATTGTGAAATGCAGAGAGAAAAAAAGGCTACATCTGCATTAACCTCTTAACCCTCACATGAACCGAGCAGATTCTCTCCAGTTCAGCTTTACCCAAATCTAAAAGCTTCTTCAAAAGCTTTTAGATCAAAATTGCAACGAAAACGAGGAAAACGCAACAAAAATGTGACAAAAACACAACAAAAAACAAAAAACTATAAAATGTGCCAAAAAGCATTATAAAAGATGGAAATGTGACAAAAACGCACCCAAAAAAAATAAAAATATAAAACGTACAATCACTTTTGTAGGCCTTAGCTTTCAAATGAACGCCTCATTTGCGAGCTACACTGTTGCTCTGCAGTCGGATTTGGGTAAAGCCGAACTGCAGAAAATGCACTCGGTTAAGGCGGGGGTTAAGAGATTGTCAACCAATCAATTAATCAAGTTTTATTTCTAAAGCTCTTTACAACAACCAAAGTCGACCAAAGTTCTGTACACAATAAAAAAATAAAAGGAATCAAATTTCATTAAAAACAGACCTTATCTTCTTTTGGCATCTTCACAGCGCCACCATAATTCATTTCGCCACAAATGTCTGAGTTCATGGGCGTCGGCGTCATTGTGAGGGGGACGTGTCCCCCCCTCCCCCACCCACTTTTTGAAAAGTGGTTGTTTGGTCCTCTCCACTTTCACAACGTGAATTTTAATTGACTTTACATTTACTAGTTTAGACTGGACCTTTTCAATAGGCTCACCGAGGGCAAACAATTAAATATGACCCGCGCCTTATTTTGCATAAAAAACAATATTTGTTAGCACTATCCGCGCCAGTATCGCGTTGCCCCGCGGCACATATGCTCCGCTTGGCGTAGCTGTGTTTATGCAGCTCCGCCACATCACCTTAGAGCGGCTGAAATGTAAACATGGCTCTGTCCCACATGGAAAGAACCTATATGAGGATATATGCGCATACATGAATCCTATATGCAGCATATATGCACACATATGCTGCATATATACAGCATATATGCACATATATGATAATATATATGCGTATATATGCCACATATAGGCAAAATTGAGGTGCATATATGTGCATATATACAGCATATATGCACATATATGATCATATATATATGCGTATGTATGCCACATATAGGCAAAATTGAGGTGCTTATATGTGCATATACAGGCTACATAGGTCTCCTGTATTGCTTCTTTATATCCACATATAAGCCCTATATGTACATACAACATATGTCTCCTATGTTGCTCATGGCAGGATCTAGTCATTTTGTAGCTCCTATCTCACTTTAACAACTGTCATACATGATGCCTAGCTCATATTTTCTATTATCAAAGCAATAACTAAAACTAACTTAAACAAATTATGTAAAATTGTACAATATTGTGATAATTATATTATTGCAATATTTCACTAAACCATTTCAACACGATATGTTCCATTCTAATTAAACACAAATTGTTTTTCAGCAAATTGCGTCAAAAGAAGACTTAAAAAAAAGACTACATCAGGACCAAAACAAGACTAAAATAGAACTATGTTAGTACGTGTTTCACCAAAACGTTAACACATTTATAAGTTCAACGAATTGTTTGATTTCAATTAGTTTGAAAAAAAAAAAAAAAGAATATTTCGATCACAGTCAGAATAAGACTTTGGTGATAGAGCATGCCTATGGCTCTGCAAGAATGCTGGACCAGGATAGAAACCCAGCTTGGTCCCAAGGAACATGAACATGGAGTTCTGTCGGGACTACTTAAAAATAAAGAAATAGTTTTTGAAAATAGAATAAAAATCAAAATGGAAAATAGAAGATATTAAAAACTCAATATAAATTGATTTATTGAATAAACAAATGCATATAATAATAATAAAATAAATCTAGAATGAATTTGTTATGTGTCCCTGAAAAACATTAACACTGTGTTTTGAGTCAATTTTAATGGCTAAAACATGTCAGAAATGAGTTTGGCCCATAGACTGTATATTTTTGGCCACCACCTAAAATTGGCGCTGTTTAGTCCCATTGTCAGAAACGAAGAAGAATTCAAACAGGCGGAAGGCGGCGACAGGAGAAAGGCACCGGCGTATCTGGTCCTGGACACAACTTTGAACGGTGAGTCTATTAAGTGTAGTACTATTCTCACGCCAAGTCTTTGTAGTCACGAGCCACCCGCGATTTCAGCCAGAATAGCATAGCGGCGATATCAGCGCTGCTTGTGGTAGAGGAAAAGGCGATAGGAGCTAACGTTATGTGGCTAAACAATGGAGGGAACTGCGGCGAGAGGAGAACCCGTGTGACCGCGGTCAGAGCAGAGAGATGCAGGTACAACTTAGAGCTTTGAACACAACACTGTCTATCTTTGTCTTGTTATGCTAGTTAATAGTATGCATGAAAGCGCGTGTACAGCATCAGTGATTATGCGCCAATAAAGTTGCTGTTGGTTTGGTTAAATGTCTGTGGGTTAGTTACTTACATTTTTGTTTTGTTTTTAACAGTGCCGATTACAGCAGCTTCTGTTCTGAACGTTTTTAGACACATTTGAATCATTATAGAAGTCTTATAGGCCCGCTAAAAAAATGTAATGTTAATATATAACAGATGTAGAAAGGTGCAGGTTCTCTATAAGCCTGAGTGTTGATTTTTGTTATAGTGTTATAGTTAAAATTATAATTTTTCATATCAGATGACAGTGAATTAAATCAAGGGTGTGCCTCCTGAACCAATTGTACTATTTGTAACTTTACTCCTGTTAGTAAGATTATATGCAATTCTTATTTTGATCCACTTTTTCTTTTTGTATATTTGGTCATGAGCATCCATTGTATCTGCATTGTGAATGTACAAAAAAAAGAGCGGCAGTAGTGAAAGAAAAGACAACAGTATGAAATGTAAAGTGTGAAGTAACTAAAGGGGCAGATATTATAAGACATGTTCTTCTCTGCTCCGTTTCATTCATACTGTATTGGCTTGGTGGATTTGTTGTGATTGTATGATGTCACTTTTGAATGAAATAAATAAGAAAATGAAAAGCTAGGAGTCATGGGTGCGTTTACACAATCAGGAAATTGAATAACCTTTGATGCAAGTTAATATATGTTTTCATGGCGTGGCTGTGTTGTGCCATTCCTCTTACATTTTACTCTTACATTAAACAGAAATATTGTGACCCTCAGGTGAATAATGGTGTCAGAGGAGAAGGAGCGAGATGTGGCGTGGAAGGAGCTGCGCAGGAGGAAGAGGATGGAGGAGGTGGAGGAGCTGACCACTGCGGGACACAACGCTCTGTAATAGGGACAAACCCAGGAGGCGCTACCGTTTCAGAGGATCAAAGGAGACTGAAGGCAGCCCGCCAGGTTTCCACGCAGCGGCTTAGGACTAATTCTACATCTGGTACGTTTAATTTTGTTGTACAGTTGTATAATGACAAATAATACTATGTGAGTATTACTCTATCCATTTAATAATAATGTTATATGTTAATATGGCATTGTTTTAAACTCTGTGGTTGATAATTTTTACTGATGTTGATGTGTTGTGTATGTTGCAGGACCTTAAGGATGGCTCTGAAGGACCATGTGCACGGTGGGAATGGAGGTGAGAGTCCTTCATAGTTGTCTTTTATTTGCTTCCTTGTTGTATTATTTGTCTTGGCACCTCTGAAAAACCTGTCGTTCTGTTGTTCCTTCACTAATGTGTATTCCAGCATCCACATCTGTGGGAATGCTGCCCACAACAACTGCAGTCCTTTATTAAGTAAAAACCCTTGCATGTACGATGTAGCAAATGAGAAGCAGAGTACTTTGTTCACTGAATAGAAGTGCACTACAGTACATAGCGTTTCCATAGATATGGAATTTAAAATCTATATTTAAAAATCAAAAGTATAATAATACTTTAACCACCTTAGTTTTCATTTAAATCCATTATTATAGAAGACAGTATATTTTCTGTTGTACAGAACCTGAATGGAACCTTTTTCACCATGTTTGTGTTGGCATGTCTGTATCAGGGTTGACCTGGCACTGGGCTTAATAGAAACACAACATTAGTGTCCTTACTTAAAAGTCCTGATTTATACTTTCATGGAGATTAGAGCTAGCATGCTTAAATAATTGTTTGTTCCCCAGAAATGCAATAAACATTGTTTGCTTCTATTCTCATTCCAGCATGGGACAGACCTTTGCCAATCAAAGGAAACCGGTGGAGAGGGGTCACCTGCCAGCCCCAAGTATTGGAGACAGTGATGGCAGCCAAGGACTAATGCCACCTCTATGAGGAGGTAATCTACCTGCTGGACTCCCTGCTTCGGACATTCCTACAGAAGGGTGTGTATGGCATCACCACACCATATGATGTGTTGACTGCAAGGGTGAAAGAACTCCTGGGACTTATCAAAGCAATTTTGAAAAAAACAAACAAAAAAGGGGATTGCCTGATATGTAAATGAACTGTGGAAGTTGTTGAGATTGTTTAAATCACATTGTGGCATTGGAGTTTATGCTGTGGCAATAAGTACCAAAAACAGTCCAAAAGTCGGATACAGGCAACATGTTTGCATTAACTTTTCCACAAGTTTAGGTTTTGACCAGATTCTGGACTCTCTCGTATTCAGACACTAAAACAATAAAATATTTTTGCAGAAGTGCATAAAAGCTCGATCAATATGCACTTCCAGTGGTGCAGAAGTGACATTCACCTCCGGGTTAATGTAATCTTTATACAATGTTTTACGTGATAGCGTTTCAACCAATGAGCATCCAGATTGACAAATCAAGTAATAATACATTTTATTGTCACTGCATACATGTAAGATGTTTGCTTTAAATTGTTCAGAGGTTGTTTTGACTGCTTAAAGCCAAACTATGACGAGTCTATTGAAACAACTGTTTGTGATACTGCCTTTTGTGTTATAACCAACAAACAACCCTAACTACACTTATAAATTGTTTTACATATGTGTACTATTGTTGAATTGCAGTCGGAAGACTTATTTGAAAATAAACTAAACCTAAACCTAAACTTAAGACAAACAGCACTGGAGGTATAACCTTGGTTGGTACATTATTTGATTTGGGTACTAGAATTAAATTCACAGAAGTATTAACCAATATTAATGGTTCCATTTGTTTGGTTAAATTTAACCAATCTGGTTGGTGTCCAACCGATCTATTGGTTAAAACAACCAATCTTAAAAATGGTAGTGTTTTTAACTAATCTTGGTTAAAACACTACCATTTTAGATATTGTTTTTTCTATTCAGTTTTTTCTTATTTTTGTTCTTGTACTATTTGATTGTAAATAAATAATGTAAATTTGTACATGTTGGGCTTTTATTTATGTTGCCTAGTAATTATGGATTTTAATCATTTTACAAAAAAAATTATATAGGTGCATATATGTACACATATTTATGTGACATATATAAAATTGGCCGTTTTCCTATATGTCATGTACATATATGTACATATAGGTGCATATATGTACACATATTTATGTGACATATATAAAATTGGCCGTTTTCCTATATGTCATGTACATATATGTGTGCATATATGTGTACATATATGTGTACATATATGTACACATATATGTGTGCATATATGTGTACATATATGTACACATATATGTGTGCATATATGTGTACATATATGTACACATATATGCACACATATATGTACATATATGCACACATATATGTACATATATGTACATGACATATAGGAAAACGGCCAATTTTATATATGTCACATATATTCAAACCTATATCAAAACCTATATCAAAACATATATGTTTATATAGGTTTCTTCCATGTGGGGTAAACCGCTGAAAAACGGCTAAAGTGAGAATACTGGAGGCTTATCGTTGGACAGACTGACAGATTTGACCAAACCAAAGCACAAGGACACTCGTGCATCGTGTCTTCGGAGTTTTTCACGGATTATCACATGGAGGAGCAGGACTTTTCGCGGTCCTCGGCAGGTGGACAGCGTGTTTCCCTGTCTTCATCGGTACAAAGGGCCTGACCAGTAACTTTAAGGTAAGGAACATCAGGTTTGGATGTGTTTGTAAAGCGAGTGATGAAACTGATGTAGCGTGAGTTTGGGGAAACTGCACCGGGCTAGCACGAGTGTTCAACCGGTCAATCGCTGTCTGGAGTCTAACTTAACCAAATAATATCTGAATTATTCATTTGACGGATAAATGTTTGCTTCCTTTACCCCTTGACTCAATTGTATCTGCGTTTGTGGGAAATGTGAAGATACAAGCGTTGAGATGTTTCTTTGGGATGGCAGGAGTTAACGGGTGTGGCAGAATCTGAATAAATGTGGATGCAAACACGAGCGCGCCATCTCATAAGAACACTTAAGTCACTGAGTTTTTTCACAAAGCGTCATAAAGCCTGGGCTGGACAGGAGAACAGCAGCTCCACAGGTGTTGTGTTATCCGCCCTATATGTCCACCCAGCTGCGAGGAGGGGCGCTGCTGAGCTGATCGAGTCTCATGTTTTCCTGAAGTAGCACCCGATTTGGATGTAGTCCCGCTGTTTTAGATCGTCTGGTGCTGATTTATCTGGTTGCCAGCTGTGTTGACCATGTGGGCCACCACGTCACCTACCTACACTCAACAAAGCTTGTATTCCGTCTCAAACAACATATCCGATTGTCTCTTCAGTGCACCCTTATCTTGACATCGATTCAGCAAAATGGACGCTGACGCTCACAGAGAAGCCATGTGTTCGGTTGAAAGTAGACGAGCATGTCCCAGTTGTTTCAGCCGAACTCTCTCAGCTGCAATGCAAATTAGGAGAAAAACAGCTGTTTGTGGGCGTGTCCTTCTGGGTTACCATGATGTAACCAGTCAATGAAACGCAAGTTACGTATGTAACTATGGTTCTAAGAATCCCGAATGACCGCCAGAGGCGGTGCTTCAAAGCACTGAATGATCATTCTTGAGCATGCCCAGGTCGAGAAAATAATAACAACACAGTCACCTGTGACATCCGGTGACCTACGTGAGTCTATAAATTCACGTGACACCAGAAACACAGTCCCACAATCTTCTCGCACAACGAGAGGATTCCGAGGGACTGAACGCTCTGGCGGTCATTCGGGATTCATAGAACCATAGTTACATACGTAACTTGCGTTCTATTTCATCCCTTCTGACCGCCAGAGGCGGTGCTTCAAAGCACTGAATGACTAATGTCAACAAGGTCCCGAGGAATCCACGGACCCAAAGACACTCACCTCACTCAAGAGTGGTGCTGACGGAGGACGCCCTCCAACGGATGTGGAGTAGCCACATTCACCCTGTAGAACCGGGTAAACGTGTTCGAAGATGTCCATGAAGCCGCAGCACAAACCGTCGCCAGCGGAACGCCAGTCAACGCAGCCCAGGAAGTAGAGATGTCAGAATGCGACAAGGTTTAAGCCACCAAGGATAACTATTTCCACCAATGAGAAATGAACAGGAGACAGGTTTAAGATTTTATAAAAATAAGTTTATTTACTGAATCTACGTAGAGCAGTTTAGATAAAATACTAAAAACCTTCCTGTCCTAAACAAAAAGACAGTCTCTGCTTAAAAATAAAATAAACGGGGAAAGCACTTCTCCCAGTGTGACTCGTTCTTGCTCGGTGGGGAAATTGCAGTCGTCCCACCCCTCAGTTAGTCTCCCGCTCAACGGTACCTTCACGACTAGTCTCCCAGTATGCAGACTACACAGGCGCCTCTGCACCTCGATCGATTAATCCGCCGTTGCCAGTGAGCACCCGCTCGCCCTGCCTGTCGGACTCCCCGGGGTTCCGGGCCTACGCGCTGGGCCCAGACTCCTGCCTGGCGATCCGCTCCTCTCCAGTGCCGCACCCGATCGATTTCGCGGCCCTGGGTCACCGTCGTGCTGGAGACGGGAGAAAACGCTCAGGGTCCGCCAAAACACAGCAAAGAATCTCACACACACGTAAAGCTGGGCCGCGTCCCTCTACTTAGCTGTAGTGCGCGTTGAATCCCACTCATGGGTGTACTCGTCTCTCCGTCTCCAGCTCCACTTGGATCACGCGTTCCCGTCTCTTTCGTGGCGGCTGGGCTGCAGGACGAGGAGAGTGCACTCAGTCAACAATACCCGTGCAGAGATCAATCAACTCCCACACTAATAGCTCCGCTGTGAACGTCCCTTTACTTAGCTGTATCGCGCGTTGAATCCCACTCTGGGTGCATGCGTCTCTCGGCCTCCAGCTCCCTTGGATCACGCGTTCCCTGTAGCACACGTATCACAGCGTCTCCATCTGTCGTCGGTTTCCCCTCTTCCCCGTCCTTGCTTGCCGTTTCCTCTTTCCTGTTCTCTGCCTCCTGAGGCTTCCCTCAGGTGTGTTTTATATTCGCTGTCCAATGAGAAGTGGCCAATGGACGCGTCAGGGGTTTACCTGAAGGCGTGTCTCTAAAGTCCCTCCAAGTGTCATTGGTTACAAGTAGCCTACACCTGCTTACTAGGTTCATGCACAAACGAAAAACACACTACAAATTAAACAGTAGGCTCTTATCATCCAAGAGGACTGCTCTACAGAGGCACCTTCTGACAGAGACGCCCCTGGTGGAATGACACCTCACACCTGCAGGCAGTGGTCGGCCACACCTGGCGTAGGCCTCAGTGATGACACCGACGACCCATTGCGACAAGGCAAGGCAAGGCAAGGCAAGGCAAGTTTATTTGTAGAGCACAATTCATACACAAGGCAATTCAAAGTGCCTTGTGTATGACAAGCGCTGTTTAGATAGCGGATGACCCATTCGGGGTCCCGCGAAGCACACAAACAGTTGATCCGACTTACGTATTGCCGCGGTCGCCCTCACGTAATCGGCCAGCGAGCGGACAGGGCACAGATGCTCGGAGTCCGAGTCAAAGCGGGCAAGTTGCAAGGGCCCGACAGGACTTGCAGAGGGCACCTTGGGAACAAAAGAAGGATCAGGCCAGAGAGTAACTCCCGAACCATCCGGGTTCCATCGGAAGCAGGAGTCCTTAATAGAGAAGGCCTGTGTAACACCTACGCTGTTAGGCAAAGGACTGTAGGGTATGGACCAGTTCTAGATTCGAAAGGAGTGGTGTGTAATCCAAAATGAGAGCCAAAGTCAATAAGTTTAAATGGAAAAGCCGGCAATTTACTTTACATAGACAATAAAAAGGACAGACAAACATCAAACATTAATACGGGCACTTCTGTTAGTTACCTGTTAAACCTTTGTATTGTTTAAACTTTGAGATGAGTTCAATAAAAAAGGTATGTTTCACTTATTTCCTCATTTCAACAAGTTTTGTTTTATGACCGGTCATTTAGTTACTTTGAGTGTTTTTAATTTAAACCTATTCTTAAATTACTTTAATTTAAGTTTAATCTTGGTTTCAGGTTTATATTATTCACTCTTTTCAATTTTCAAACACGTTTTGTCACTTTAAAAATGACACCATAGGTACCCTTTAAATACATAAATAAAACAGTTATCAAAAGGATCCAGTAAACAATTTGGCTTGCAAAGCAATAACAAAAAGAAAATGGCTTCTAATTGTCCAAAAACTTAGCAAAACTTAAATTGTGGATATGTTCTGAGTTCAATGTAGGCGCCCTTTAACGTGCGCTCAAATCCGTTGGAAAAACTCCACAAACGCTCCTCAAACCTTGGTCTGGGAGTCAGTGAGGTTCTTTGGTGGAATGCGGACCACGCGCGCCTCGCGAGACGCTGCCGTTGATCCTGAGAATGTTCCGTTGGGTGGCTCGCCTTGGTCTCGACTCGATCCTGGGTCCAAGAACTCGATCCAAGCCCAAGAACTGAGGTGTTCTCGGGGTGGGGATAAAACCTGGCCTGTGGAGCAGGCCAACAAGGATCGCAATTAGCATTAAATAAAATTACATTCAAGTAAAAACACAAATCCAGCCGCTTACAAGGCTGCGGAGGCTACGTAACTTAAGAGAGAAACAAAAAAGAGAGGCGACCATTTGTTTTTAGCTGAGCCGCTTACTGTTACTGGGAAATAAAGCTTCTTTTCACATAAAATGAACAAACCACCGTAAAAATAATCAACATTGTGACCAACAGAAATAAAAGTAGAAATGCAGAAAACGTTAAGTTACCGTTATCTGGTCCCTGCCGTCTCGGGCAAAAGCGTAACTGCCTCGTTTAACCGCAGCGACAAACGCTGCGTAAAAGAATACATTTATATTAACTTCAGCACCAAATGCTGGACAAGAGAAATAAAATAAAAGAGCAAATATATTGTTACCGTTTCTTTGCTCTCTGCCGTCTCAAGCAAAAGCATCGGCCTCGTTTAACTGCAGGCGACAAACACTGTACAATAAATAAGTTTGCGTCAACTTCAGCTTCAAATGCTGAGCAACAAACAAAAACTTTCCAAATAAATAACTCACCGAGACTACTCTCAAAGGTTTCACGTCTCGTAGACACACTCTTCCCTCAACCCGGCAAGGCAAACGGTGTGTAAGATCACTTTTCGGTGTAGTTTGGGTCAGTTTTGTTCGTAACGGCTGCACTGCTCTACTCGCCCGTGCGCTCTTTTCAGACTCCTGCCGCTGACTGAGCCTCGGCCAGGTGGGGGAGGGGCATACGCTGAGAGCGTCTTGAATCAGTTATATTGATAACGGTTTACAATGTAACTTTTTATAATAACATTGTAAATCCCACTAATTATATATTTAATGTCACGTAGTTTTTTAACTGTTTTAAGCGAATATTTAATTAGGTTATTTATTGTCAGGTTTTGTCCAGTTACACCAGTGTTTATTTGTAACGGGGGTTACATCCTCCCCTCCTTTTCCTATGTACGTCCTCGTACATGTTTCATACAGTTTCAACTTTAAACACTCTAGGGCCATTCAAGGATTCAGTAAATGCTATGGCTAGGCCCTGGAAGAGTGACTGGACCACAGAAACTAGTGGGTTGCCTAGTTCAGGATAAGTCAGTCTCTGAGCTGGTTCCCTACGTCTGGTTGAGCGTCTTAGGAAGTCAGAGTTACTGTCACAATGGTCAGTGACATCTGGGCACTGGTCTGTGTCAGCTGTGGTCTCGTTAGGAAAGTCAGGAATGTCTTTAGATTGGCTGTCCATTTCAGGGAAGTCATTGGTTGACACTGGTTCTTCAGGTAAGTTTTCTTTTTCAGGGTAAGTATCGACTGTCTCTGTCTCTTTGTCATTTTCTTCAGGATTCTTTTCAGGTAAGATCTCATTCGGTGGATTTGTCTCATCGGGTAAGTTTGTCTCATCCGGTGTCTTTTGACATATTCTGTATTCAGAGAAAGCGTTGGGCATTTCTGAAGAACTTTGTTTGACATCATTTGCATATTTGTCCGTATCAGGTGAGTATGAACTTTTGGTTTCCACTATTAGGTCTTGGTAGTCATAAAAGTAGCCAGAATCGGATTCTTCACAGTCTGATTCTTGTTCATGACTTTCTGTTTGTTGACGTGTTTTGGGTCGCTTGAGTTTGTCTTTTATTGGTTGTCCTGTTTCATTTGTGTTGGTGGAAAGGAAACCACATGGCAGTAATAAGTCACGATGGAGGGTTCTTTGAGGACCTTCTTTTGCCTCAGGCTTTACAACATAAACAGGGAGGTTGTTCGACTGTTTCACTACAACATGGACTTCGGATTCCCACTTGTCGGCTAGCTTATGTTTGCCTCTTATGCGAACATTTCTAACAAGAACTCTATCTCCTTCTTTTAAGGTAGAGTCAACAATGTGTTTGTCAAATCTTGCTTTGTTGCGACCTGCTGATTTCTTTGCCATTTCAGTTGCGATTTTGTAGCTGGATTCTAGGTGTGACTTAAGGTTGCGAACATACTCAGAGTGGGAACCTGACTGATGATGGACTGGCAGACCGAAGGCGAGGTCGACAGGGAGCCTTGGCTGTCGGCCAAACATAAGCTCATATGGGGTAAACCCTGTCACCTCGTTTTTAGTACAGTTATAAGCGTGTACTAAGGGTCGGACATAATCACGCCAGTGGGTCTTTTTGTGGTTCTCCAAAGTACCAAGCATGTTGAGAAGCGTTCTGTTGAAGCGTTCAACAGGGTTTCCCCTCGGGTGGTAAGGTGTAGTTCGAACCTTTTGAATGCCAGCTAGTAAACAGAGCTCTTTTATCGTGCGGGACTCGAAGTCCGGGCCCTGATCACTATGTAGTCTCTCAGGGAAACCGTAGTGTGAGATAAAGTTTTCCCAGAGGAATTTGGCAACTGTGCGCGCCTTTTGGTTTGGAGTGGGCAAAGCAAGCGCGTATTTAGTGAAATGGTCTGTTATCACTAATACATCTTTAGTATTGCTTGAATCTGGCTCTAATGTTAGAAAGTCGATGCACACTAGTTCAAGCGGTCGTGTGACAACGATATTCACAAGCGGCGCGGCTTTCTCTGGATGGACTTTACGGCGGGTGCAACGGTTGCAGGTTTTGACTTTAAGTTCTATGTCTGAGGCCATTTTGGGCCAATAGAATCGCTTTCTCACAAGATCCAGTGTTCTTTCGACACCCATGTGCCCCATGTCGTCGTGTAAGCTTTTTAGGACAAGGGGTCTTAACTCTTGGGGTAGCACGAGTTGGTATTGTGTTTGTGCTCCCTCTTGTCTTGTACGATAGAGGACTCCATCTTTGAGAATGAACTTGTTCCACTCCCTTAGCAACAAGCCAAGTTCGGGGAGTTCACTCTTTGCAGTTGGTGGGGGCTTTTCTCCCAATTCCATTTGGTTGATTATTTCTCGAATGCTTGTGTCATTGTTTTGTATTTCTTTCAGGTCTGATGTTGTGTAATGGGACATTACAGGTAAGCCACCAAGCTCCTCCTCCTCTTCAAAACTTTGGGGGATAGCTTGGGGATGATGAGCGAGAGACAGAACCAGAGAGCTATTGACTGTAGACTCAACTGGATTGTTCTCTGAAAGCTGATGGACAAAGTGTTTTTCGCAGATGGCTCGGATTGTGCTCTGGTCAACAAGGTCAAGGTCTGGATGGTCAGGTAGGTGTCTTTGTGTGAACTGTTGTATCCTTTCCAACTCCTTTTTGGACAGCATGTCGTCAGGCTCTGCACTGTGTGGACGTCTGGACAGACCATCTGCATCCTGATTTTGTTTTCCTGCCCTGTATTGCAGCTGGAAATCGAACGTGGACAGCGCCGCCAACCATCTGTAACTCGCGGCATCAAGTTTTGCAGTGGTAAGTATGTATGTTAACGGGTTGCTGTCCGTGATGACAAGAAATGAGCGGCCGTAAAGGTAATCTTGAAATTTTTCTGTGACTGCCCATTTAAGAGCAAGGAACTCTAACTTATGTGCAGGGTACTTTGTTTCACACTTTGACAACCCGCGACTTGCGTAGGAGATGACACGGTTTTGACCTTGTTGATTTTGGTACAGAGCGGCCCCTAATCCACGAGTGCTTGCATCTGTATGCAAGCTGTAAGAAAGTTTAGGGTCCGCGAACCCGAGCACTGGTGCTGTGGTCAGTTTCTGAATGATTGTGTCAAATGCTGTTTGACAATCCTCTGTCCATCGAGCTCCGAAGGGGTCTTTCGGGTTGTGGTACTGGGTTTTATCAACTTTGTTTGTTTTTTTCCAGTGAGGTGGGTATCCACCAGTGAGTTGGTTGAGAGGACGCATGATCTTTGAATAGTCCTTTATGAATCTACGGTAATAACCGGAAAATCCAAGAAAGGTCCTGAGTTCTTTCAAGTTGTTTGGTTTCGGCCAGGTTTGAGTGACGAGATCTTATCGGGGTCTGTTTCAATGCCTTTTTCCGAAATGATGTGGCCAAGGTATTTTACAGAGCTCTGGAAAAAACTGCATTTTTCTGGTGAAAGTTTAAGGCCAAACTCCTTCAAACGACCGAGAACTCGCAAGAGGCGTTCTTCGTGCTCCTCCAGAGTTGAAGAGAACACAATGAGGTCATCAAGGAACACAAGGGCCTGTTTTAGATTGAGCTCCCCCATGCAGCGCTCCATGAGTCTCTGGAATGTGCTAGGGGCGTTTGTGATTCCTTGAGGCATTCTATTAAACTCGAAGAAACCTAGAGGGCAGACAAATGCAGTCTTTTGTTTATCAGCCTCCTCCATCTCAATCTGATAAAACCCTGACTTAAGGGTTAAGACTGAGAACCATTTCGATCCATTCAAAGCTGAAAAAGACTCTTCGAGGTTGGGTAAAGCGTAAGAATCTTTCACAGTCTGGAGGTTTAACTTTCTGTAGTCAATACATAATCTGACATCTCCATTCTTTTTTCGTACGACTACAATTGGGGATGAAAAAGGAGATTCAGAGTCACGGATGACTTCGGCATCAAGGAGTTGCTGCAGGTGATTACGTACTGCCTCTAGATCTTGTGGATGTATTGGCCTTGCCCTGTGTTTGAAAGGAGTAGGGTCGCTGAGTGTGATGTGATGCTTGATCTTACTGGTGCGACCAAAGTCGAGCTCGTTTTGGGCAAATACCTCAGGCATAGAATTCAACTTTGAACGTATTCTTTCTTTCCACTCACTGGGGATTGAAGAGTCACCAAAATCGAATTGGAGATCTGAGTTTTCAAACTTTGGTTTAAGCGTTGGGTCATTGGCTGATCGAACACTTTGAATGGCGTGAATTTGTGCAATGACTGTCTTTGGAGTGAGTGTGATGGTGTGATTGGATTCGTTTTTCAAGATGACAGGTACACTGCGTGGGAGTTTGGATGGGAGGGTTGCTAACCCATCTTTAACAAGAAGGCCACCAGTTAAGTAGGTTGTTGTTGGTGCTTCGACTGTCACCCATTTTCCAGTTTCTGGTACTCTGCATGTTACTGATCCTTCCAGAACTTTTGTTTCTCCAGCTCCAATAGTTTCACAATCCATACTGTTTAGTCTGACTTCGCCCAAGTTTGAATCAGCTGTGCGTTTTTTCCTCGCTGCAAGGGTTTTGAGAACGACTTTGTACCCATATGGAAGTGTGTGTTTCTCTTTGGGCTCTACAACTAGTCCATACTGCTCATACAGAATGTCCAAAGTATTTGTACCTATCAGCAGTGAAGGTGAGTTAGAACTCAGATTGGGAACAATCAAAGCGAGAGTTGGCACTTCAATGTCAGCACCCAAAGAACTCTTGGGAAAAGTGATGGCTATCTCGATAAAGCCAAGGTAAGGGACATTTTGGCCATTTGCACCTTCTACCTCTAACAGGTCGTTCAAGCTGTGGACAGGTAAGTGAGACAGGTTTTCTTCGTAGAAAGACTGGGAGACTGTTGTTACCTGTGAGCCCGTATCTAATAAGCAACTGCACAGATGGTCATTGATAGCTATTTGAGCTGTACACTTTGCTCCAACTAAGCCTTTTGGAAGAGAGAGAGCCTTTTCAGTTTGAGCATGAAAGTTCAAAGCACGTTTCTTTTTCTTGGGACACCTTGTGTTTTGTTTAGCTCCACTTTGTCCCACAAATGGAGCTGGGTCTAGTTTAAAGAAGAATATTCTGGATCATTCACTTTGTCCCATGTCATTTGCTTTTCTCTTAGCTGCTTCTTTTTAAGAGCAACAAGATGAGAGTTTGGCTCATTCTCGCATTGGGGTTTGATATGCCCATCCTCTCCGCACTTAAAGCAATACCAGGGCTTTGGTCGATTGCTTGAGTGGATGTCCGGTCTTTGATCAGAGGACTGTGACTTTTGAGCTCTGGAGTTATCAAAGGGGACTTTATGTTTTGCAGAGCTGAAGACTCGTGGTTTGGCGTTGGGTGTTTCAGCATCTTTTTTAGTTTTGAGAGACGCAAGATGCGATTGCAGATCAGCAATTTGCTTTTGAGATTTTGAATTTCAGAATCGACTGCTTTTGGTCTGGGGCGTTCTGGACTTTGAGACTGGGCACCCTGATAGTGTGAGTAGACCTTTGGCTTTGTTGTATTTAGATGCTGTTTAATGCGTGACATTTTCGATGTGCGTCTTTTCTCTGCAGTACGGAGCATGAGCAGGAGATCAGCAAAAGTAGGTGGAGTTTGTTTCTTTTGCTCAAGCTGAAGCTCCGCAATCAAGTCATTGTCCCAACAGCCTCTTATGAACTGTTTCAAGAGCTGTTTATCAAGTTCACCAGCAGAGATACCTCCCCTTATGAATGTTGTGTTAAGCATGACTTGGAGTCTCTGAAGGTAAGATGAAGGTTCTTCACCATGATTTTGCATGGTGTTCAAGTATTTGGCGAAAAGGTCGTCACCATCTTCGACTGTACCAAAAGCAGAATCAAGGATTTGCAAGTATGTGACTGGAGGCGAATCGGCAGGTAAGTGTTTTACAAGATCAACTGCAGGTGAAGAGAGACTTTCCAAAAGCCTTCTGGACTTACTTGAGTCTGGTTGCTTGGCATCTTTAAGAAGAAGCTCAACACTTGAGCGCCAGCTTTCAAAGTCAACTTCATTGTTTGGACGGGGACAACGCCCAGAAAAGAGTCTCAACCTGAAGGGAGTGTTCATTTGTGAATGAATATCTTCAGTTCGGAGAATGTGCTCCACTATTACTTTTTGAAGCTCTGGTGGATTAACATCAGAGGTACTTAGAGTAGGAGTCTTTGTACTGATTGGGGTTTGTGAGCGATTCCCCACAGAGGCTGGGATCGGTTGGTGGAAGTCACCAGATTGAAGGGCTCTGTGCACTGGATTGTCTGAGTCAGGGACTTGAACAGAGTCACCATGGTCACTTGGACTGTCATGTTCGTCCGTGTCAACAGCCCTAGTAATAGAGCTAAGCTCCTCTCTCAGTACGTCTGTGAAATCTTTACCTGTCTGTTTTGCAATGTCTCTCAGTTCAGCTAAGTAAGTCTGTGTAGCAGTCTTGCTAACTACAGGAGAGTAGACGGTGCTTAAAGTCTCGACAAGGTAAAGTATGTCAGGTTCATCTTTAGGTAAGAATTTGTAAGGTAGCAAGGGTGAAAGTGCCTGTACTGATGCACCTGAAGTGTACTCAACAATGTTCTGCTTGCCTACCTGTGGGCTTGTAGGGGCTATGGGCACAATCTGAAAAGACCCGTACTGTTTAAGAAAGTCAAAGAGCTCCTCATCAACTACAGTGCCAGTTATGCCAGTAATAATGAGTGAGTTTGGTATCTTAACATTACTCTGTCGCACGGCTTCCATATTGGCTGTTTTGAAAACAATACCTAGGCTCACAAGAGTGTACGGACCACTCCTGGCTGGCTCGCCAAGAATATGTAACACCTACGCTGTTAGGCAAAGGACTGTAGGGTATGGACCAGTTCTAGATTCGAAAGGAGTGGTGTGAGCCAAAATGAGAGCCAAAGTCAATACGTTTAAATGGAAAAGCCGGCAATTTACTTTACATAGACAATAAAAGGACAGACAAACATCAAACATTAATACTGGCACTTCTGTTAGTTACCTGTTAAACCTTTGTATTGTTTAAACTTTGAGATGAGTTCAATAAAAAAAGGTATGTTTCACTTATTTCCTCATTTCAACAAGTTTTGTTTTATGACCGGTCATTAAGTTACTTTGAGTGTTTTTAATTTAAACCTATTCTTAAATTACTTTAATTTAAGTTTAATCTTGGTTTCAGGTTTATATTATTCACTCTTTTCAATTTTCAAACACGTTTTGTCACTTTAAAAATGACACCATAGGTACCCTTTAAATACATAAATGAAACAATTATCAAAAGGATCCAGTAAACAATTTGGCTTGCAAAGCAATAACAAAAGAAAATGGCTTCTAATTGTCCAAAACTTAGCAAAACTTAAATTGTGGATATGTTCTGAGTTCAATGTAGGCGCCCTTTAACGTGCGCTCAAATCCGTTGGAAAAACTCCACAAACGCTCCTCAAACCTTGGTCTGGGAGTCAGTGAGGTTCTTTGGTGGAATGCGGACCACGCGCGCCTCGCGAGACGCTGCCGTTGATCCTGAGAATGTTCCGTTGGGTGGCTCGCCTTGGTCTCGACTCGATCCTGGGTCCAAGAACTCGATCCAAGCCCAAGAACTGAGGTGTTCTCGGGGTGGGGATAAAACCTGGCCTGTGGAGCAGGCCAACAAGGATCGCAATTAGCATTAAATAAAATTACATTCAAGTAAAAACACAAATCCAGCCGCTTACAAGGCTGCGGAGGCTACGTAACTTAAGAGAGAAACAAAAAAGAGAGGCGACCATTTGTTTTTAGCTGAGCCGCTTACTGTTACTGGAAATAAAGCTTCTTTTCACATAAAATGAACAAACCACCGTAAAAATAATCAACATTGTGACCAACAGAAATAAAAGTAGAAATGCAGAAAACGTTAAGTTACCGTTATCTGGTCCTGCCGTCTCGGGCAAAAGCGTAACTGCCTCGTTTAACCGCAGCGACAAACGCTGCGTAAAAGAATACATTTATATTAACTTCAGCACCAAATGCTGGACAAGAGAAATAAAAATAAAGAGCAAATATATTGTTACCGTTCTTTGCTCTCTGCCGTCTCAAGCAAAAGCATCGGCCTCGTTTAACCGCAGCGACAAACACTGTACAATAAATAAGTTTGCGTCAACTTCAGCTTCAAATGCTGAGCAACAAACAAAAACTTTCCAAATAAATAACTCACCGAGACTACTCTCAAAGGTTTCACGTCTCGTAGACACACTCTTCCCTCAACCCGGCAAGGCAAATGGTGTGTAAGATCACTTTTCGGTGTAGTTTGGGTCAGTTTTGTTCGTAACGGCTGCACTGCTCTACTCGCCCGTGCGCTCTTTTCAGACTCCTGCCGCTGACTGAGCCTCGGCCAGGTGGGGGAGGGGCATACGCTGAGAGCGTCTTGAATCAGTTATATTGATAACGGTTTACAATGTAACTTTTTATAATAACATTGTAAATCCCACTAATTATATATTTAATGTCACGTAGTTTTTTAACTGTTTTAAGCGAATATTTAATTAGGTTATTTATTGTCAGGTTTTGTCCAGTTACACCAGTGTTTATTTGTAACGGGGGTTACACCTGCAATTCACTCACCCGCTTGGCCGAGACCATCGCCAAGAGGAATGCAGTCTTCATGGACAACCACTTTAGGCTCACCTCTGATACCGGTTCAAACGGCGCCGACCGCAGGGCCGTGAGCACCACGTCCAGGTCCCACGAAGGCACTACGTGGCGTCTGGGGGGATGCAGTCTCCGGGCGCCCTCAAAAACAAGGAGATCATTTTATGGCCCCCGACAGTAGCACCGTCCACGTCAACGTGCCAACACGAAATAGCCGCCACATATACCTTCAGGGTAGAAGGAGACCGCCCCTTATCGAGCAGGTCCTGCAGGAATAAGAGGATGGCCGGGACAGGACAGCGTACGGGGTCCAGCCTACGGTCACGACACCACTCGTCACAGTTTCCACCTGTTCGCATACAACAGGCGGGTGGATGGCGCCCGGGCATTGCGAATAGTGTGACCGACGCCACCGTCGAAGACGGAAAAATCTATGCAGGGCCTTGCAGCGGCCAGACCCAGAGCTGGAGGCGAGCGGGCTCGGGGTGTAACACCCGGCCCCTCATTTGGGACAACAGGTCCGCCCGGCAAGGGAGACGCATCGGCAAGTTGCAACAAAGCCTGCGCAGCAGCGGAAACCAAGTCCTCCCCGGCCAGAATGGAGCCACCAGGAGGAGCCGGTGTCCCTCCTGAAGGACCCGGAGAAGCGTTGGGAAAATGAGCGGCAGCGGTGGGAAGGCGTACAGCAGAACATGTGGCCAGTCGTGTGCCAGCGCGTCCTGGCCCATCGGGCTGGAGGCGTCCGCCAGAGAGAACCAGAGTGGCCAATGGTTCGCATCTCTCGAAGCGAAGAGATCCACCTCCGCCCTGCTGAAGGACCTCCAAATCAGGTCCACTACCTCCGGCTGGAGCATCCACTCCCCGGCCGGCACAGACTGACGGGACAGGAAATCGGCCACCTGATTTTGCGGTCCCGGTATATGAGTCGCACGCAATCCCGCCAATCGAGGCCACGCCCACGTCAGTAGCCGACCCGCCACCTGCGTCAACCGGACCGACCCGGTTCCCCCATGTGGTTGATGTGGTAGACCACAGACGTGTTGTCCGACCGTATTAACACATGTCGGCCCTGCAGATACGGCAGGAAACGACGAAGCACTAAATGCACCGCAAGCAGCTCCAAGACATTTATGTGTTCCCGCCTCGACTGAGGGGACCATGCACCCTGCGCCACCCGGCCTTGCCACGTCGCACCCCAGCCCGTGGACGACGCATCCATACACACAACTTCTCGCCGAGACGGACAAGCTCCCAGTTGGACGCCGTGCTCGAGCCAAAGCCTGTCCCTCCACGGAGCCAGAGTCGCCAGACACTGACGCGACACTAGCAACAGCACACACCGGTGTGAAAGCCGCGATGGATCCAGACGCTGGCTGTTCAGCCATATTTGTAGGGGGCGCAGACGGAGCAGTCCCAAGGGAACCACACTGGAAACAGACACCAGCTTGCCTAGGAGCCGCAGGAATTTGATGAAAGGCAACCCGCTGGCCCCTCGAAACGCAGAGAGGGCCTCCATGATACCCTCGACCCGCCAAGGGGAGGGTCGAGCGGTCATGGAGACCGTGTCGAGAGCAATCCCCAGAAAAGCCGTGGCCTGGGTCGGAACCAAGTTGCTCTTGGGGAGATTTACTCTGAGCCCCAACTGGCGTATATGCGCGAGGACCGTCTCCGTGTCCCGAATAGCCTGTGCGCGGGACGGCGCACAAACTAGCCAATCGTCTATGTAGGGAAGTATCTTCAAACCCCGTGCCTGTAACGGTGCCAATGCCGCCGCTACAAATCGCGTGAACACACGGGGGGAGAGTGAGAGCCCAAATGGAAGGACCCTGAACTGATAATGGCGCCCTCGAAACACGAAGCGCAGAAACCTCCAATGAGGAGGAGCGATCGGGACGTGGAAATACGCATCTTTCAGATCGATGCTGGTGAACCATTCGCCCATCGATATAGCGCGAAGCACTTCCGTGGTGCGCAACATGTGGAATGGCATGACCTTTAAAAACCCGTTGAGACCCCTCAAGTCCAACACGGGCCGCAGATCCCCGGTCTTTTTCGGGACCAGAAAATAATGTGAATAAAAACCCCCTGGATCCCGCAGGGGATCCACAGGCACAATTGCGCCCTTGTCCAGCAAGGTCACAATTTCCAGTTGTAGTGCCTGGGCTTTGGCCGGGTCGCGGATGTGAGTGAAGTGACCCGGACCGGGCCAGAAACTGGAGGCCGGTGGCAGAACTGTAGTCTGTAACCCCGGACAACGTGGTCAACACCCAGGTGTCCCGGGTGTGAGTAGCCCAATATAGGAGTTGTTCCGGGGTGAAACGACCGACCGCCGGCCTGCGGGTCTCACTTGCGTCCCCCACGGCCCCTAGTGGACCGGGAGGGTTGCCGAAACTGCTGTCCCGTGCGGGGCGGACGAGAGGCCTGTGTCCCAGGTTGATCGTCGCGAAACCTATCAGATCTCGGGAGCGGTCTCCGAGGAATGACAAAGGGGTCCGACGAGGGAGGGAAAGCCCTCCGAGATGGACCAGAAGCCGACGTACGCGGAGGGACACGTCGGTGAAGGCCCGCCAACTGCTGACGTGTCTGGGTGGCCTGCGCTGTACGCTGTAGAGCCTCCAGTGCAGCCGAACCAAAGAGTTCCCCCGGGCGGACCGGGAGACCCCGCAGAGTCCTCCGACATGACTCCGTCAGAGGAGACTGAGCCAACCAGACCTGCCTACGAGCTTGCGTGAGAGTGGAGAGCAGGCGGCCGAGTTCCCTTGACATGAAGGCAAAGGCCTGCAGAGAGGTGTCCACAAGGCCTTGCGTCGGAGAATCCAGGCCGGCGTCCTCCAAAGATGAAGCCAGACCTAGCAGCAAAAGGGACATGGAGTTCCCAATGCGCCCCATACGAGCGCCGGCCTCGTATGCCTTGCACAAGAGCTCATCCGTAGCACGACACTGAGGACGCGGACACCTCGCGTCAGTCCTCAGTGCTTCGTCCGGAGACACTATCAGCGAGGCCACCGCAGGTTCGACGGACGGCATGCGGTCCAGCCCAAACCTGGATGCCTCCTGCATGGAGGCAAGCGCCCTGCCGTCTGCTGTCGGCTACGAAAAAACCTTTGTGTCGGACCAGCAGGCCTGAAGCTGGCCGATGTATTCAGTGGATGGGGGAACCAAAAAGGCAGTGGACGCAGCCTGCCGCCTAAAAAAGGCACTGGGGGCAGCTGACTGTGCGGGTGGAGCCTCCAGCTGCAAACGCGCGAGCGCGGTAGGCACGGCAGAGATCGCCGCGCCGTCCACGTCCCTCGCGGAGGAGTCAGAAGCGCCGCTGCCCGCTTCAGACGCCTCCGTATGCACTCCCACGGGGTCATGGGAACGTAGGTCCACATCACGAAATTGAGAGTCAGATGCCGCAACCGACAGGGCGTCATCGTCGTGAAGGGACGCCACGTCCTCCTGCTGCCCCGCGTCCCCCTCCGGACGCGGACCATCCCCGTGAAGGGCCTGAAGGAGAGCCTTCATCAGGGCCAGTTCGGACGACAAACTGTCGACCTTCATCGCCAATCCAGAAGGACGACCCACCTTGCCCTTCTTCCGGGCAGAGGCCTCGGCTCCCGTAGCGGAGCGTTTTCGGCCAGCGGACGGAGGAGCTCCAGCAGCGGAGCGCACCCCGTCCAGCGCCTGCTGAGCAGGAAGCAGAGAGACCAGCTCCTGCGTCCACTCCAACGCGCCCCCGCATGCAGCCAGGCGTGCCTCACGCATTGACAGCGGCATCACACGGCAGTCCATGCAAGCAGCCTCGGTGAGGCCCTCCCGAAGGTGACCAACACAGAGGCATGAGGCGCACAGATCGTGCCCGTCGTCCAAGGCCAGCGGGGCTACACAGTCCCTGCAGCAGGGAGAGCCCAGCATGACTTACGGCGGACTTGGCCCGAAGTCGAAAAAATAGAAAAACAAGCCACAAAACTGGCCGTGTAGTATGATTAAACGTCCCGCCGAAAACGACACCAGACACGTAAAACACACTCCAAGCCGTAAACGGCAACAGGGATACTCACCGGGACGCACAACACGCGGCGACAATAGTCCACGCAGCCCAGGAGGGCGAGACACGCTCGCAGCTCCCACCACGGTGAAGGGGCCAAAAACAGCAGTGGAGTCAGCCAAAACGCAGCAGTGGAGTCCGTCAAAGTGATAGCACTCGACCATGTGCGAGAAGAATAAAAGGGACTGTGTTTCCGGTGTCACGTGAATTTATAGACTCACGTAGGTCACCGGATGTCACAGGTGACTGTGTTGTTATTATTTTCTCGACCTGGGCATGCTCAAGAATGATCATTCAGTGCTTTGAAGCACCGCCTCTGGCGGTCAGAAGGGATGAAATAGAACTAAAATTTCTTACGTGAACTGTCTGATAATTATTCCTCATTATGCTTAATTAGGACTGTAGCTGGTGGTGGCTGCTTCCTTTAGAACAGTGCAATTTCAATTATCATTTGCAAACACAAGAAATATAACGTGGAGAATAAATGTAATGGACAAATATTGGTTTTGGCCAGTCAATTCCTGTTGTCGGTGCGACAGCTAAGGTCATGCTCTTAGATTCCAAAGATTGCTGGTTCGAAGCCAGGAGAAGGAACACGTAGTAAAACATGAGATGTTCATAAAAAATTATTGATTGCAGATACAGTTGTTCGACAATTGGTTAATTCTTGAATTGCTTCTTTACTTATCCCCAAGAACACCCTCCACCCCCGCCCCCACAGACGTCAGAGTGGAGGCCAGGAAACACTGCCACAGGTGCCCTGCTGTGGATGAAGAGCCATGAAAGAGATCTGTCGATCTGTGTGATATTCCTCTTTGTGTTAATATAAATGTGCATTTCCCCCTTATGTATAAGACAAAAAAAGGCTGTATCTACAATCAATAAATCTTTATGAACTTTTCACATGTTTCTCCTGGCTTCTGGCTTTGAACCAGCGAACTTCGGCATCAAAGTGCATGACCTTAGCTGTCGCACCAACTGACAACAGAAATTGACTGGCCAAAACCAATATTTGACATTAATTCTCCATGTCATATTTCTTGTGTTTGCAAATGATAATTGAAATTGCACTGGTCTAAAGGAAGCAGCCACCACCAGCTACAGTCCTAATTAAGCATAATGAGGAATAATTATTGGACAGTTCACATACGAAATTGTAGTTTCATTGACTGGTTACATTATGGTAACCCAGAAGGACACGCCCACAAACAGCTGTTTTGCTCCTAATTTGCATTGCAGCTGAGACAGTTCGGCTGAATCAACTGGGACATGCTCGTCTACTTTCAACCGAACACATGGCTTCTCTGTGAGCGTCAGCGTCCATTTTGCTGAATCGATGTCAAGATAAGGGTGCACTGAAGAGACAATCGGATATGTTGTTTGAGACGGAATATAAGCTTTGTTGAGTGTAGGTAGGTGGTGGCCCACATGGTCAACACAGCTGACGAGCCAGCTGTGCAACCAGATAAATCAGCACCAGACGATCGTAGTAGTTCTTCATTTTAAGTCGACCCCCCCCTCCATTTTTGAAATGTGTCCCCCCCACCTTCCAAACGCTTCTGACGCCGCTGTCTGAGTTTATACTAAACTAAAGGAGGGCAAAACAAGCGTTGCACTGCTAGAACAAAATCAGGTATAGTGTCTTTAACCACTTAACCCCCACCTGAACCTAGCGCATTTTCTCCAGTTCGACTTTACCCAAATCTAAAAGCATAAATAAGCATCAAAATAACGACGAAAACGAGGATGACAACGCAACACAAAAGTGACAAAAAAGTGCAGGAAACACAACAATGTGACCAAAAAACGGTGAAAAAGCAACAACAACCTACAAAGACATGATAAATGATCGACAAAGTGACAAAACGTGACACACAAATGGTGAAAAAAGCAACAAAAAGCAAGAAAAAGCAAGAAAACTGACAAAATAGTGACAAAAATTTGGAAAAAGCTACAAAAACGTGACAAAAAACTGTGGGGAAAAAAGCTACAAAAACGTGACAAAAAAGGGTGAAAAAATGAGAAAACAAACAGACAAAAAGCTAAAAAAAGCAACAAAAAATTGACAATAGTGACAAAAATGTGGGAAAAAAGCTACAAAAAGTGACAAAATAGTGAAAAAAAACTGTGAAAAATTGGTAAAACAGCTACAAAAAGCAACAAAAACATGACAAACACTTAAAATGTGACTAAATCATGGCGTCATGACAAAAAAAATTACGATCACTTTTGTTTGTGTTACACTGTTGCTCTCCAGTTGAGAAGCTGTTAGATTTGGGTAAAGCCGAACTGGAGTAAATGTGATCGGTTCATGTGGGGTTTAAGAGTAAAGTACAAATCCCCAAACACAGCAGTGTACTTCAGTAAATTGACTTTATAATGACCACCTTTAATTCTGTTTCGGCTAAACTCTGGCTAAAGCAGGTGAGTATTTTCCAGGGGGATTGTCAGCCTCCATAACCCCTGAGTCATTTCTTTTCTCTGGAACCGAAAGTGAAAGCAAAGCAGCCTGTTCTCTTCCGGAGGAGCTGCCCTCAGTCAGTCAGTCAGTGCGTCTCTGTCCCGGGAGGAGCATGGACGAGTGCGGCGTCGTGGTGGAGGGCGACTGGGCCCCGGAGCAGAACCGGACCGTGAAGAACAAGCTGCTGAAATATTTCCTGAGCGAGAAGAAGTCCGGCGGAGGAGAGTGTCAAGTGGAGCCGGTGGAAGGGGTCGCGAGGGCTAACGTCGTCTTCACGTCACACAGAGGTTTGTTTACGAAATATAAAACTAAAATACGAAATATATAAAACTAACATTCACGAGCACTCGCTGGATCCTGTCCGTGAGAAAATTTAAAATCAATAAAAGAAGCTGGTCAGGCAAATTAAAAACAGTGGCAAGTCTTTCAATCAGGATGTGGGGCTGCCCCCCGGCGAAAGAAAAGTCTTACATGGGCCCGAGTTTTGTCAAGGTGCTTGTACACGGTGTTCAATAGGAAGAGTGTAGCGTCCTCCACACCCTTGTTTTGCTGGTAGGCAACTTGAAGTGGGTCGAGTTTTCCCTCAGTTAAACATAAAATCACAGACTTTAAAAGTTTCTAAATCTAAAAGCTTCTTGAAAATAATTGTCAAAATAGAGACGAAAACTACGGCTGAACGATATGGACAAAATTTCATATTGCGATATTCGTGCGAGAGATCTCGATTTCGATATGATATAACTATGGATTTGATGAAAACAGCGTTTTTCAGTCAAATAAAAACATATTACAAAAGAGTGCAGTTTTATTGATGAGAATCTATATTGTGTATATCTTGCTTTTTCTATTTTAATATCTTGAATGTTCATCTCGATATCAAATGAGGCGTCACACTGGCCTAGAGGCTGTGAGTTCTCCCGTCATTAAGCCTTTAAGATTCAGGTAAAGCCGAACTGGAAAAAAGTGCTCGGTTAAGGCGGGGGCAGTGGTGGAAAGAGTACAGAAAATTTGTACTAGAAGCAAAAGTACAATTACATGGCGAAAATTCTACTCAAGTACAAGTACTGCTGTAAAAATGTACTTGCGTACAAGTACAAAATCACTTGGAAAAAACGCGATTTTAGTCACATCGATCTGTCCTTATGTGTAGGCCTGTCACGATAACACATTTGAAGTGTCATAAACATATTATTGTCTCTGTCGATACTAGATACCGTAAACTCTCAGGCATATAAATGACAGTAAACCTTTGTTCTAAAATTGCATCATCATAAATCCTAAAATACCACACAAGCTGCAATAAACATGAAATATAATGTAACTCAATTTTCTTCAGTTAGAAATCAAAGTTTTACAAATCAAAGTTAGTTAGTTAGTTATCTTCTTCCCACTCCCTTTCAGGTATAAATGGATCGTCATGCTTACTGTATATTCTTTTTTTGTTGCCCATTGCCTGAAATAAATGAATAAATGAAATGGAAAAAAAATAGGGGGAAATACCAATAAATGTATAGACGATAAATATCAAGCCCAAAAATATATCGTTTATCTGTTATTTATTGAACAATACAAACTCATCTGCTAACTTAATGCACCTGCACATCTATACACTCACACTGTTGTTCTATGTCAAATTGTTGTTATTGTTAGAGGATAACATTATATCACTATTTATCATACTGGGTCGTACTATCTGTGGGTCAAGCTGTACAGTCGTACCATCTCTGTCATAGCCTTGACTGTGGGGCTCAGGCGCCCACTCTCAGCCACTGAATGTTTTGCTTGGGTATCAGTGTGACGCTCTTAGACGGTATTTACCCCTCTTCTGTGGAAGCATAGACAGACTTGAATGGTAGAACTAGCGCAATGTCTCGAGTTCATGTCTCCGGGTCCCGTAACGATGGTAAATAAACTTCTCCTGTATAAGACATCCTGACTGCTGCCTATTCTTCATCAATCCTCTCGAGCACCATTGTTATTTCTCTAACAGTTATCATATATAATATTTATATTTTAATCTTCTTTATAGCCTTATAGTTTTTAAAGTTCATTTTTATCTAAATTCTGTGTTATGTGTTTTATGTTCCATGTTGCACGATTGAATTAAAAAAAGTTCTTAGTTTGTGAACCTGTTTTCAAACAATGGCAATAAAACTATTCTGATTCTGATTAACACAAATGAAAGAATGACATTGCTTAAATCCAGTTACATCCTTATAATAGCCTTATTAGTAACTTCACTCTTCATAGTAAGTGTAAGTGTAAGTGTAAACTTTATTTATATAACGCTTTTCACAGACACAATGTCACAAAGTGCTTCACAGGGGTAAAACATTAAAAAACAGCAGCATATCAGTTATCTATGAATCTTTTATGTCTAACAGGAATTATATATGCACAGATATTTGAACTACATCAAATATCGTACAACATAACCGAGCCTTTTTGTTACATGAGCCTAATCCCAGTTTCAGCACAAGTTTAACATCAAATCAATCCGTGTCTCTTCTCATTAGTGCTGAGTACCGCTAAACGATACCAGTCTGGTATCGGGGAAAAGTTTAGGTTCTACTGGTATTGAAAAGGAACTTGGGATATTTCAGCTCAAATAAATGTTTTTTCCCCCATTATTGCCCATTTTTTCCCTATTAAAAAATAAATAAATAAATAAATAAAATCTTCCCATCTTGTTTCCTCTCATTTTTGTCATTTTTTAAATTACAAATATTTTTCTTATTTCCCCTCAATTTTCCCAATTTTGACCACATTTTCCCCCAGTTTATTCCCCATTTCCTCCACATTATTTTACAAAAAAGTGTCAACAAATTTACAAAGATTCAACAAAAAAGACACACAAAGAAGCAGCAAAAATGCAACAAAAACCTGACAAAGAGTGAGGAAGAAGTGACAACAATGCGGCAACAATGCAAGAAAACATTGTGTAAAAATCTTAAATCAGTTTTGTAGGTCTTTCAAATGAGACGTTACACTGGCCTATAGGCTGTAAGAAGATTTCAGATTTGGGTAAAGCCGAACTGGACAAAATGTGCTCTGTTAAAGTGGGGTTTAAAAGGTGAAAGTGGTATTGTAAAAAATTTAACGGTACCCAGCCCTACTCCTCATTCTGCCATTTTACAGACCGTCACTTTAAACATAGTCGGAGTTGAAGCCTGTTCCTGTTCCAGACTTTTGCAGCCTCACTGTGTTTAGTCCTGACTCCGGGATTACCAAGAGAACACTTCCTGATGTTCTCAGAGCTTTGTGGCTGCCGAAATCAGGCATTTATTCCCGAGTTCATTTTTAGTGACAAGTGTGTTTATCCCTCTATATATCTATCCAATCACACAATCAGAAGATAAAATTATTTGACCTTCCCCATATCGTTTAACCCTTGAGAAGGAGGATCTGTCATTCTTTAAACAGACTAGATACAAGTTGGTCATTTTATGCTCACTACTGCCACCTCAGGTCTAACGTGTAACTGCACGTATTAAGCTCATGCATGATGGCACTTCGGACCAAAGTAACACCTTTTTGAGTGACAGTGCAGGATTTTAGAGGCAGTTGTGGTGAACAGGTCTGGGCTCATTCTACACATTAGGACATGGCTGGAACATGTAAATACCTAATTTTAACATTTTTAAACTCTGTATAGTCCCTTTAAGTAAATAAAGATGTTTTGTTTTTGCAGTGAGAGACCGAGTTCTGGCCAAACCCAGCCATGAAATCACACTGGAGCAGAGAACTGTGAGGCTGCGAGTCTCCAGTGCAGACTCTCCAGTGAGTACTACTACTACTACTTATTACTTACTACTACTACTTTCAAGGGGATCCTTGAAGGAATATCAAGAGCCACACATGCATAAACCAATACAATCATAGATACCAAGAGAAAGACCAAACAAACAACACCAAAAGTCACAGTACTGTATGCTCCCCTCCAAGGGCGTTTTCACACAGGCTCTACTTCGGTGTGACATCGCGTAACATCGGGGAAGTGTGCATGTACGTGCGTGTGTGTCGGCGCATTTACCCGTTGTCATGGAAATTAGGGCTGCACGATATGGACAAAAAGTCATATCTCGATATTTTTGGGCTGAATGGCAATGTACGATATATATCTCGATCTTCTATCTTTTTCCAGTGAATTAATACCAATAAGCCATATGTTCTTGGTCAAAACCACAGGTGACAAATGTCACAAAGGCACTTTTATTAACGTTAGCAGCAGAAGAACATGTGAATAAATTCAGTGCTTTCATTAAACATTCTCTTAAATCAAAATAAATTATAAATCGATATATTTTCCTTTACTGTATAACAATATAGATGCAATTTATGCAAAGTGCAAAATGTGAACAGAAAAGATACTACTAATCAAAAATAACAGGTCAGCTTACTCTTTAGTAAAGCTTCAATCCACTGAGGGAGACCGTTTTTTGCCAAACAATTAATCTTCCTCCTTTTAAATGCAGTTCAAGTATTTACTGTTTTTTTGCAAATGTCCAAATGTGTAACCAATTAAACATAAAACAATGTACTCATAATAATAATAATAATAATAATAATAATAATCTCTTGGATTTGTATAGCGCTTTTCAAGATACCCAGAGCGCTTCACAGCTCATTATTCATTCATTCCAGACTCGGTGGTGGTAAGCTACTATTGTAGCCACAGCTGCCCTGGGGCAGACTGACGGAAGCGAGGCAACCAGTCTGCGCCATCGGGCCCTCCGACCACCACCTACCACTCACTCACTCACTACATTCGCTAGGCTTCCTGGTGTTACCAAACGGTCTCCCATCCAAGTACTAACCAGGCCCTACCCTGCTTAGCTTCCAAGATCTGACGGGATTGGGCATAGCAAAGGCGGTATGACCACGCCTTTAATGTTACCATTAAACTATTATATTCCCCGAGAGAGAATAAGACAGGCATGCAGAAGGGGTAAAACAGCGAGGAGCAGAATAGAAGCAGCGGTTTCAGGGAACATTAGAACGAGTCCAAGCAGAACTTACACATCACGGCAGCACCGGGGTTATCCACGAGTACCCAACGCGTGATCGCTCTGGTTTCAGTTGTGTTACCGAGGAGAAGTGCACGTAAATCGGCACATGGAGACAAAGGTTTTATTGCACACCAGGCAGGAGATGGGGACATGAGAGACATGCCTTGATAGAATAAAGTTGATCCAATTTGCCTCCTAGTTGGCTAATCCAAACGCCCTGTCCTGTAGCGCACTGTTGCGTATCAGGAAAGAGCCCAAAAGCAGACACAGGAAAATGGTGCTAAAAAGTATTTATTCATTGAACAGAGCGGAATGGAGCGGGGCAGGGCAGGTCGTAGAGGGGACGGAGCAGGACTGGGCAGAACCAGGCAGGGCGGAACAGCACCGGGTAGGATGACAGGCGGCTGGAGTGGTAGATGAGACCTGAGGTGCTTGAGGGGCCGTGACAGCACACATTCACTAATTAGTCTTCTGATCATTTCTGCGAGGGATGGCCGCGGGAAGTGACACACATGTATCGTTATTATCGATATTGTCTGATCCTCTATCGTGCAGCACTAAAACTCGATATAACGATGATTTCGATATATCGTGCTGCCCAAATGGAAATAAGTTTGTTGAACAGCTGATTGTTATGTGGTGATGGTGCGACGTCTGGTGCGGGCGCATGTGAACCATAGACCGTTAAAAAGAATAGACAGCTCCTCCTCACTCCTCCCCGTTTACCATAATGACCACTTTCGAGGGGGAAATCATGGCGGATTTACAGACTCCTCCTCCCCAGCTCTGACGAAGCATGTTCCTAATAAGGGCAAAAGGGCGGGATCTCACTGTAAACTCGGCCCTTGCGTGACGTGTAGCTCGCGCAGCTCCAATGCCAACAGTCCGACCTCCGTTAAGTAGGAGATTAAAAAAAATATATTTCGAAAACCAGCCTGGTTTCAATTTTTTTGACTAACCCAGCGTTATCTCAGGAGGAATATGTAGCCATATTAAGTGTTGAAAAAATTGAAACCAGGCATTAAAGTTGTTTTTAACGTGTCTAAAGTCCAATGCTTTTCAATGGGGCCTAGCGGCCAAATGGAGGTACTACAGCAATGGAAGAGCAATGGCGGCCTCCAGTGTTTGCGGTCACAAAGCAGAGCAGCCAGCGGCCATTGATGTGAACACAGACTGAACCAACTTTGAGGTAAATACAGTTGGAACTATGGCGGTCTCGGCTCGACCCACATGTGTGAAAACACCCATAGGTTACTGTTACTTACTACAGACACACATTACTGCAGTACGACGCTTATTTACTAGGAGATGTAGTACCATTTCGACTTCTAGTTCGTAAACTTGATGCTTGAAATAACATTAAAAAGTATTAAAATCATTAAATGCTTTTAAAAATGATGGCCTTAATTCACCCCGGCGTGACATTTCATTCAAAATTCAACCTTTTAATAATGATGATAATGGCTTCTTTGCACTTTACAAGCCAGTGTCACAAGTTTATCATTTGTTTTGTTTTTTTACAGATATTTTTACTGTGAAATAATCCCTAAGAACGGCCCAAATAAACGTGTATTTGCTCCTCAGACCTGACTGTAACCGGGACGTTTCCAACTCATCTCCGTGGAGATATGACTAACGGCAGTATTATGAGATGGGTTAGGTCCATATCCAAGTCCATTGTTTCATTATCCACTGCAGAAATCGATGTTTCTGTGTTGAGCTGCTTATTAGGAGCAAGTTTTGATTTGGTAACAGCAACAATACAAAATATTACACTGTGTTTTTACTAACTAAAAGGGACCTGAAATCAACCTAAATGTGACTAAATTGTGTCTAAACTTAAATGCATTACATAAGCATCAATGAAATATCTGTAATTTAAATGAATACAGCATACTACTGCAGATATAGACCCCAGTACTATGACACTTGAAAAGCTTTATTTTACCATTTCCTGGGTGTTTTCGCTGAGTGAGGTTTAGCAGTTCCTCGCTGCAGTAAAAGTCACACGCCCGGGTTATTTCTGGTGGAGTTTGGACTGGAGTCTGAGCTGGACAGACTGGATCAGCTGTAAACAAACTCAGTGACACACCTAAAGCTTCAGCTGCAGAAGGAAGTCACAGCTAATAACTATGTGTCATCAGAGAGTGCGTCAAAATAATGTTTCTGTGGATGAAATGAAGTGATAACACGGTCTAAATCTAAGTGGTAAATGATGTTAGTGCAAACCTTCTATGTCGCTGTCTATTTGTTGCACATTCAGTTTATTCTCAGAATGAATCAAATGTTATTTTTCTCCCTCAGATTCAAACCTCCACAAGCAGCGATCCAGGTAAAGCTCCCTTTTTGCCTGAAGTCAAACTCTTTCATTTCTGCAGTGAATAACATGGTTCATTTTTGTCTGTCTTGTCTTTAGATCCCCAGGAAACTGAAGTGAAGCGTTTTAGAGTGTGGAAATTGCTTTCATGAAGAAGGCAATTTCCACACTCTAAAACATTGGTGACATGAAGAGTAGTCTCTGCTTTAGTAAAGAGTCCCCTCAGTGTTACCATGGAGACATGTAAATCACTACTTCACCATGTGACTAAATAATGTTAAGAAAGCTTAAAGTGCATATGACACATTAGCCCCATTTTTGCTAAAACATAGTTCACACGATTATATTTTAGATTTTGCTTAGGATTTATATAGTTTCACTTCCTTATTGGACACTGACAGGAAGTGACATAAATGAAGGCAAACTATTTTAAACTGTTGCCATGCCGACCGACCATCTTAAGTCAATGGGAAATGAATCAAACTGCTATGAAACTTTAACTCTATCCATGTCACTTACTGTTGGTACCTTAAAAACTCAAATAAAAATCTATCTAGATGTTGCCTAAACTTGTTTCTAGCTCTCACAAAACCTCCCTCACATCCCCAATGGTTACTTTAGTTCATTAGAAGCTCAGCTGGAGTTCATAGCGAGACATTGTTGATAGAGGTTCACTCGGGCCCAAAAAATCAAGCCCGACCCGACCCGAGCCCGCGGGCCTAAAGCCCGACCCAGCCCGAGCCCGAGCAATTAACTTGAATTGTCGGCCCGAGCCCGAAACAAACCCGACGTAAATTATTTATTTAAGGCTCGGATAGGAGCATCTACGCAGTGCTTTCAGCAGCAGCACCATGTGTGAGAGGTACGCGGCTACGCGCACGGCACACGTGTATGCAAAGCACATACCTGGGTCCTGGGCAGTCCGAGAGATGTGCGCGGCGTGGGGGCAGGTTACGTGCCCGAGCCGCAGCTCAATGTCTCTCTCTCCTCGTCCGCCTCGTTGTTACTTTTTACGCAGTAACAGGAACCAAACTGCTTATTCATCCACTGTAAATGAAACGCTGTCCTGAGAGATAGAGTGAATAGCGATGTTCACTGTGGCGCCGCCAGTATCAAAGCCTGACCATGCTGCTTAAACATGACAACACAGCCAAGCACGTGCGCCCGCCCCCCGCACCACCTCCTTGAGTATATCCACATTTTGTATCTAATAGACTAAGCCTACAATATAGATTTTTATTAGATATTATAATGACATTAATAAATAAAATAAAAAATATATATACATTTAAAAAAAACTCGAAGCCCGACACGACCCAAACCCGACTGTCATGCGTGAAATCTCGACCCGGCCCGGTCCGAATGTCGGGTCGGGCTCGGGCCTAAAAGCTAACCTCTAATTGTTGAGACGTGAACAAGGTGGAGCGCTGGAGGACATTTAAACAGCTTTAATTCAAAAAGGGAGGCTTTATCATAGTTTATATCTATGTCTGATCAGAGGAAAGTGGAACTGTCAACCCTCTGATTTTACTGTATGCTGACTATAAAACAAACAAAACAGATAAAAACGATCTTAAACTGATTCCATCAATACACTGAGACCATGAAATTATGTTTTACTTTAGACACTAGCTCAAACAGTTCTCCTCTTGTATTTAATGTAGCTGTACCAGAATGTCTCCCTTTAAAAATGCAGTTAACAATGGATTAGGAATGCAAATACACATTATATTTAGGAAACGCCTTTATGATACGTTTTCCTTAAAAGTATACCATTGTCCATAAAGACTCCTGTAGTCGGACATAAGAGGAGTCTATAAAGATTGTACCACTAAACCGATTGTTCAGTGTGTGGAAAATTATTATTACTTGGCTGTTATTTAGGGAATAATGAACGAGCCTTATCCAGAGTCTCTTTCCTTCTGGGTCTGGCCTCCCAGGCCCGTCTTCATTCTCAGGGTGGTGTGGCATTAATCTCTCCTGTGTCCTCCAGAAAAAGGCTCTGGTGTTGGGTCAGACACCCGTCTCAGTCCTGGGAGTAACCCCGCCCCAGAGGATGGGCGTGGCTGCAGCGTCACTTTAGGCCCAGTGTCTGAGGACCTCTCCAGGGACCTGCTGGGCGTCCTGGTGGAGAACCTGTCGGGTGTGGAGGAGGGCGAGTACGAGCTGGAGCTGATCTGGGAGAGCAAAGTCGCAGTGGTCACTTTCAGGAGTCACACAGGTACGAGTTAAACCTTCAGGAGTCACACAGGTACGAGTTAAACCTTCAGGAGTCACACAGGTACGAGTTAAACCTTCAGGAGTCACACAGGTACAAGTAAAACCTTCAGGAGTCACACAGGTACAAGTAAAACCTTCAGGAGTCACACAGGTACGAGTTAAACGAGTAAAACTATTAAACCTTGTTGCAACCGGTAACATAATACGTTTTATTTTTCAGGGGTCTTAGTTTTTGGACTTGCAATATTATGGAGATTGATTGAGTGATTGAGTTATTCTTTTAGCAGGGGGCGCTAACGCGCCTTCTCTGTACTTGACAAAGTGAAAATGTGTTTTGTGACAATGCTCTGCACTCGGTTTTAGTTGACCTTATACAGAGAAAAATTAGTATGAATTTGTTTCACTCTATATGTGCAAACTGAAGCATATTTCAGTCTGTTATATACAGTGTCTTGCGAAAGTACTAATACACCTTGAACTTTTGCACATTTTGTCATGTTTACAACCCTAAACATAAAGATTTTATTTAGAATTTTTACTGAAAGTTCACACACAAGTAGCAGACAACTATGAAGTGAAAGCAAAATGATACATGATTCTGTTATTTTTCAAAAAAATAGAAAAGTGAAAAGTGGGGCGTGCATAAGTATTCATACAGCATTATCGGAGTGCATTAAATTGCCTTTATAACATTCCTAATGACTGAAGAAAAAGGGTTTCCCACTAACGTATTAGTCTATGGCGGCCCGCCATAGTCTATTTTTAGCCGCCATAGTCTTTCCCCGCTATCTTCCCCCTTCAGACATAAGTTTCTGGTGCCTGCCGTTTAGTACCAGAATGCTTACAGGTCGGTACCCCTGTGCGGACAGTCCGCAGCTGCCAAACAGAGTATGAAAGGCCACTAGCGTCCGTCTGTGTGTCTAAACTCCACGCGGAATTGCAGTGCGGGAAGGATAATGAGACCTTCACGCCGAAACGCCGAGCGCTCAGCACGCGCACTACTCTTGCCGGTCACGCGCAGGCGGCGCCAGCCAGAGCTTGAGCGAGAGCGAGAGAAAACTTTCTGCTGTACAGCGTCTGATTGAGGTAGGCATGAAACTACTACGATGTTCACGCTTAATCATTTTAGACAGATTTGTAAACGTTTACGATTCTACAAAGTGACTTGATTTTGCTAAGACCAGTCAATATCTTTTGCTAACAAATACTGTAATGTAATAACCTACTGCCTAGCTTAGCCTTAGAATTACGATGCAAGTAAGGTCAGGTGCCTTCGTTTTCATCACAAAGTTGATCCTACCAATTTTTGCGCAAAAACTAATTTAATTTATTTAAATTCCATTGTTAGCAATAGTAACTAGGCAATTGGGGTTTTAGATGTCCTTAACACCATCTCATCTAAAGTAACCACTTTTTTTACGTTTCTACTACTGGTGCTATTGCAACAAAACATTTAAAATGATGAATAATGAAAATATTGTTTTGAGTTTTAGATGAGTATTCTTCAGTTTTTTAAGAAGCGGCCACGAGAAGTGACCCATGATGAGGGAGGAGAGGAATGCATGCCAGCACAGGTATGTTACAGAAGAAAATTGGTACATGAACTATACTGTGTTAAAAGCTATGGTTTTAAAGGAGAAAAGACAGCAGCTGTCAGTGACAGAGTCAGGGACAGCTGATGATAGAGCCTCTGAAACAGAGGTCCCAGGGCAAGTGCTTGCTGCGAGAGTAGGGGTAGATGCTCCAGGGAGAGGGAAAGATTTTAGCAAAAAGGTAGGTAAATGTATTTACACTATTAAAATTATGTATTTGTAATTTAGATGCAAAGCATAGGCAGTCTGGATGGACGGATGACTGGCTACAGATAACAGAGTTTAAGTCCTGGCTGTACAAAACTAAACATGGTGAGTATAGTACACAACATTATATTAACAGCAAATTACAATAAATGTTATTTAAAAAATGTTTTTGTTTTGTTTAGGTATGTTCTGTCGCCTGTGTAGACAGCATAAGCCACCTGTGAAAAATGGCCCTAAAGTCAGGCCCTTTGTTGAAACTGGCGCTGTCCATTACCGGAAAGATTATATTTCCCATCATATGAAGACAGAGCATCACCTGTATAGCATGCAATGTCACACATCTATTGCTTCAGGTATTTAACATTGTTTACAGCAAACAATATATTGTCATAGTTACTAAGATTGATTTACCTTTCTTTCAGGAAATACTGTAGTTAATGCTTTTGAACCGTCCTAATTTTTGAGCATGAGGCCATAATTGGCGGGTTTAAATGCTTATATTGGCTCATAAAAAATGAAATTTCTCATCATACAAACTACAGCAAACTGCTTAGTTTGGCTGAGCTTTTGGGGTGTGAATATTTAAAGGAGCTGTATCATGCTATTTTAGCCATTCCAAAGTAAAGTATAGGCATATATATGATATATTCTACCTCTATCACTATGGAGTACTCATTTTTGAGAGAAATAAGTATTTTTGGGTGGGTATTTTTCCTACCCGGAAGACAAGACGCTTCGATTCAGTTAACTCCGCCCCTCTCTCCGCTCATTCCACATTTGCAGTATTATAAATATAAATATTGCTGCAAAAAGTGAAGTTACTTCACATAATGCAGTTATAAGGAGTTGACATGTGCAACACAGTTTCATAAATCGCTAACACACACGCTAACACACACGCTAACATGCGTTTTGATTGACTCACCGCTCAGTCTGGCTTCCCCATGAGATCGCGTTGGTTATAAAAGTTAATCCACTTTAATTCTGGCCAAGGTTCACCAGTCTTCAAAAACAACACTTCTGCTGGGATCCATGGATCCTCCAGCCGTGGGTGCACTTGATTAGCGTCGCGGGACAGCACAGACGCGTCGGAGAGTTGCTGCTTTCTTTCTTTTTTTTCTTCTTTTTTTTTTTTTTCCAAAAAAATAAAATAAAATAAAAATTAAAAAGCTGTTTTATAAATAAAAATCAGGCCGTAAGGCATTACATTACAGACGTAGAGCACTTCCGTTCCGCTGTGACGACACAAAGGAACGGAAGGAACAGCTCAGTCGTTTACCAGGAGAGAGCAGAGCAGCTGCTCAAAGAGCAGGATTCAGGAGGATTACTTAGAACTGCGTGAATGAAGCCAAAAACCGCTCTGGGGGTGTTTTTGATAAGGAAATAGCAAAACAACATGGCTAAAAACTCCAAAAAGTCGATTTTGCATGATATAGGACCTTTAAAAAATTAAAGGTACATAATAGAGCATCTGGATTATGTGTCTGGTTTAAATTTGGTTTAAAATCAATATTTTTAATATATATTAGGTGAACTTGAGAAACAACTACAGGTCTCATCGCATTATTGATGAGATGCTGGAAATCCTGTCAATGGTGGTAGAGGAGCCACTTATAAAAGAAATGCAAGCTTCACCAGCGGTCAGCATTGAGGTGGATGAAAGTACCGATGCATCACTCCTCAACCACAATTAGAACTATCAGTGGATGGCACAGTGATCACTCAAGTAGAAGAAACAAAACTTCTCGGAGTCATTATAGACAGCAGACTTAAGTGGTCCAAGCATATTGATCGTACTGTTGCTGTTATGGGAAGAGAATTATCGGTTATCAGAAGATGTTCAAATTATTTAAGCCAAAATCTTCTTTCGCTAGTGATTAAGACTATTGTTCTGTCCCATTTACATTACTGTCCAATGGTGTGGTCCAGTGCCTCCGAAAAAGACATTGAGAAGCTACAGTTAGTGCAAAATAAGGCGGCACGTCTTGCACTGAGGTGCTCAAAATATACAAATATTCAAAGGTTGCACCAAACTTTAGGCTGGACATTGGTAAAGAATAGACTACATTTTGCCCTTCTTTGCTTCTTTCAAAAGATTCTTGTGTTAAAACTCCCTAAGGTTTTATATGATGTACTTGTATTCAGTTGTTCCATACATAAGTTTAACACAAGACATGCAGTAAATGGTCATTTTACTCTTCCATCATGTAACACTCAGACTGGACAGAAGGCTGTTATGTTCAGAGGAATGAAATCCTGGAACTCTTTGCCTAAAGACATTTCTAACATTGCAGACATAAATATTTTTTAAAAAGACTCTGTTATCACACTTCAACAGATGAAATATGTTGTAATTGTGTATTTATGTTGTTTTATATTGTGATTTTATAATCTGGACCCCAGGAAGACTAGCCATTGTCAAGGCGATGGCTAATGGGGATCTTAATAAACAAACAAAACAAAAAAAAGCAGCCTGATATTCACGTCAGGTATAATAATGTAAAGGTATTTCTGCCTTTTCAGCAATTTACATATCTCTGTTCCATGTTTCATTCAGATATCTTGATAAAGAGGGAAATGTGTTCAACCACTTTCTTGACATCAAGTCAATGAGTGATGGGAGAGCAGACACTATAGTTTCGGCTATAAAGGAGGTCCTAGTTAACAAGGGTTAGGGTTAACAAGTTCCAACATAAAAATTGTGTGGACTTGGCACAGATGGGGCAGCAGTTATGACTGGTAAACTTAATGTCAATCAATATAATATACTTTAAAAATGGTTATTTAGAATTATTATTATTTTTCTAATAGGGCATATCAATGGAGTGGCAAAGCAACTTTGTGACAGCTTCCCAAAGATTGTTGCTGTGGCTTGTGCTGCCCATAGACTTGCTCTGGCATGTAAAGACGCCTCTGAAGAGGTCAGGTACATGTCAACCTTCAGGGACCACCTCCAACACCTCTACTTATACTTCCACCACAGTGCCAACAGGACTGCAGCACTGAAAGAAGTTGCAACAACTTTGGGCCTCACTGATCTCAAGTTGAAGGTACAAATTTGTCTACATTTTCTATTTTATTATATTTATATTACAGCATCACATTGCTAAACAATTATTTGTTAATACAGGAGGTCAAAGACACGAGGTGGCTGTCACAACACATGACTGTTACTATGCTGCAACGCAATCTTAGAGCCCTCTTAAACAAAGAAGAAGCACAGTATTTGTTACTTTTATGATTTTTACAGGACCTAAACCAAGCTGAAATCTTGCGGCTGCTGGCTAGTGAGTGTGACGAATGGGGCCAAATCTATCCATTTTTGAGCAATATAGCTGCCTGCGCACTGGTGATCCCAGTCTCCAATGTGAGTCAATGAATCGCGTAAGAAAAGCTAGATAATTTTACAGAAATCTTTGCATGTATTTGATCTCTTCTTGTCTCTCTCAGATCAAGACAGACCTAAGAAACCGACTCCAAGGAGATCATCTGGCTGCCTGTCTGAGAATCTCAATAAATGGGCCAGATGTACTTTCAATGAACTATCAGAGGGCTTTAGAATTGTTTTTTTCTAAGCCTAGAAAAATCAAATGCCAAGACAAGGCCTGTAAAATGTGCCGTTAGAGTGCATGTCTGCCCACTGCCAGTTTGTATGTTACATGAAATACTTTATATTGCAATAGATCTATTGAAGAAAGTTGTTTTTGTTGTTGTGAACTTTGAGACTGAAAATAAGCACCCTTCATGAAACCTCTGCATCGACAAAAGTGCTAAACACAAAATGCTTTGTATGTGGAGTCAAAAACTTACTTCAGCACATATCAGTTTGATAGTCTATAAACTCAACTATAACTCAACCATTAAACAAATGCTGATTACTAAAGTTGCCAATTATTTTTTGAATAATTAATATAGTTAATTATGGCAGCCCTGGGTGTTCTTCGATAGTTCAATTGTTTATGCACATCAAAACAATTTACTGTTCGGACCAAAATGTACTTTTTCACAACAGCATAAAGGCCAGCTAAAAACATTTTTGTTTTAGTTTAAAATGCACCAGAATGCAGCAAAATGCATCTAAATTTAAAAAAAATCTCCCGGGGGAGGACCACCGGAACCCCCGTCAGGTGAGGACTCGTTACCACCACAGTCTCCCTGAAATCTGTGGGAAACACTGCAGAATGTTCACACCTTGCCCTAACCATTAAATAGAGGCCACCTGTGTAATCTACTCTCAGTATAATTCCAGCTGTTCTGTGAGGGCCTCAGAGCTATGGTCAGAGTGTATTGGTCACTAAGCAACATCATGAAGGCCAAGGACCACACCAGAGAGGTCAGGGATAAAGCTGTGGAGAAGTTTAAAGCAGCGTTAAGTTATACAAAGATTTCCCAAGATTTGAACATCTCACGGAGCACTGTTCAATCCATCATTCAGAAATGGAAAGAGTATAGCACCACTGCGAACTTACCAAGACACGGGCATCCACCTAAACTAAAAGACTGAACAAGGAAATGTAACCAAGAGCCCCAAGATAACTCTGGAGGAGCTGCGACGTACTGCCGCTGAGCTGGGGGAATCTGTACATGGGACAACTAGAGTCGTACTCTACACAAATCTGGCCTTCATGGACGAGTGGCAAGAAGAAAGCCATTATTGAAAGGAGGCCATAAGAAATCCCGTTTGAAGTTTGCTAGAAGTCATATGGAGGACACAGCTACCATGTGGAAGAAGGTGCTTTGGTCAGATGAGACAAAAAAAGAACTTTTTGGCCCAAATGCAAAATGTTATGTATGGCGCAAACCTAACACTGCTCATCCTCCTGAGTGCACCATCCCCAGTGTCAAATATGGTGGGGGAGCATCATGCTATGGGGCTGCTTTTCCTCAGCGGGGACTGGGAAGATTGTAAGAATAGTTGAGAAGATGGATGGAGCCAAATACAGGGACAGTTTGGAGGAAAACCTGCTGGAGTCAGCAAGAGAATTGAGGCTGGGGCGGAGATTAACCTTCCAGCAGGACAATGACCCTAAACACAAAGCTAAATCTACAATGGAATGGTTTAAAAACAAACGTATTAATGTGTTAGAATGGCCCAGTCAAAGTCCTGACCTAAATCCTATTGAAAATCTGTGGAAAGACCTGAAAACTGCTGTTCACAAACGCTCTCCTTCTAATTTGACAGAGCTTGAGTTGTTTTGTAAAGAGGAATGGACTAAAATGTCAGTCTCTAGATGTGCAAACCTTGTAGTCATACCCCAGAAGACTTGCTGCTGTTACTGCAGCAAAAGGGGGTTCCACAAAGTATTATTTCATGCTGTATGAATACTTATGCAAGCCCCAATTTTCTATTTTTTGAAAAATAACAGAATCATGTATCATTTTGCTTTCACTTCACAGTTGTCTGTTACTTGTGTGTGAACTTTCTGTAAAAAATTCAAAATAAAATCTTTACGTTTATGGTTGTAAACATGACAAAATGTGCAAAAGTTCAAGGTGTATTAGTACTTTCGCAAGGCACTGTATATACTTATGGGTTGCGGCTGTGCCGCAAAAAAATCTGTAAATGTTATCAAAGTACATGGATAACTTTTGATTCCACACTTCTGTAGATCATTTTCACCAGCTTTTTCTATCACCTGATAGAAAAAGGAGTTTAACATTTTTACATTAGAATAAAATGTCTGGTCATCGCTACGGCAACACTGTGAAAAATATGGCATGGGTGTTGTTCACTTTTTTTTATCGGAACGACCAAATGAAATTTTGTGCTAAACTATTTTAAATTTCGTGAAACAAAATGTTTTACTCCCCATATAATTCCTGTATTGCAATTCCAATTTAAACTTTGCCAAATGAAAGTGTTTAGGACTGGCCATTTAACCGATACAAAATGATCAAAATGCGTTGGCGTTTTCGTTGACAGCTCAGACGTGCTCTTACACAAACGTAGTTTTAGCTGATTTTTACAAAACTTTCTCTTAAACCTCGGGGTTCCCATTCGTTTTTAACGTCGCTTTTACCTGGATCTATACTTTCACAACTTTTAAACACATTCTAACCTCAGTGTGGACTTGTGCTAACCGGCGGCTAGCTAATGGCTACACGACTCACCTCCACGCCTAGTTGCGGGGACTGTGCTGGTCTGAGCCAAAGATTTGCTGATCTGGAGCAAAGGATTTCCATGCTGTTCAAAAATCCAGAAGGAAAAGGACTCTGAGATAATCGTGGGTAAAACTCAAGCCAGTCCCACTACTGCGCAGCTCGCTGACACTGGACTTTTCAAAAAGGACAGACTACACCCCAACTTCACCGGATCCCACCTGTTTTCACAGAACATTCAACTTACAATAGAATCAGCAGCATGAAGGTCTCCCCCCACACCCACCATAACGGATATTCCTGTTTTTATCAGCAGAGAGCGCACCAAAGGTAAGACTACTCGCACTGTTAATACTAATTCAACCTGGATAGACTCAAACAGACGAAAGCAGTGATTAGAAAGATTTATTGATATGTGTATTAGTTTTGGCGATCAGACATCGATGTATAAGTCAGTGTAGGTAAACAGATTGGAGTTAGGGATGTCTTCCCCCGGAGCCTGGACACTGGTGGTGGTATGGGAGACCCGCGAAGATGTGCAGGTAGAAGCCGTGATGGAAGAGGTGGAGATGGGGTGGAGGTGGGTCGCAGCGCAGCTGGGAAGCGAACGGATCATGATTGCTGGGGCTTAAAAGCGGGACCGAGGGCGATGATTGGCTCGTAGCAACCAATCATCGCCCTCGGTGTGGCTCTTGAGCTGATGGCTGAGGAGGAGGTGTGGCCCTCTCGGGAGTGATCATTGGCTGGAGGTCGGTGATGCTGAAATTAGTCTACCAGGTTGAATTAACGCCTAGGCTTCATTTCAACCTGGATAGACTCAAACAGACGAAAGCAGTGATTAGAAAGATTTATTGATATGTATATTAGTTTTGGCGGTCAGATCCCGGCGGTAGACATCGATGTATAAGTAAGTGTAGGTAAACAGCTTGGTGTTAGGGATGTCTTCCCCCAAAAGAGGGCGCCGAGGTCGAGCCAATGCAGATTGAAAAGAGACATAGGTGCATGAAGTAATTGTACGATGAATGTTTAAAGCCAATGCGGAAAGGCTAACAGCTTACTTGGAGAGATGAGCCTGTGAGTACCGTAGAGAGGGCGTGCCGTAGTGGCGTAGAGAGGTGCCGTAGTGGCGTAGAGAGGGCGTGCCGTAGTGGCGTAGAGAGGGCGTGCCGTAGTGGCGATGAGAGGGCGTGCCGTAGTGGCGATGAGAGGGCGTGCCGTAGTGGCGATGAGAGGGCGTGCCGTAGTGGCGATGAGAGGGCGTGCCGTAGTGGCGATGAGAGGGCGTGCCGTAGTGGCGATGAGAGGGCGTGCCGTAGTGGCGTAGAGAGGGCGTGGCGTAGTGGCGATGAGAGGGCGTGGCGTAGTGGCGATGAGAGGGCGTGGCGTAGTGGCGATGAGAGGGCGTGGCGTAGTGGCGATGAGAGGGCGTGGCGTAGTGGCGATGAGAGGGCGCGCCGTAGTGGCGATGAGAGGGCGCGCCGTAGTGGCGATGAGAGGGCGCGCCGTAGAGCGTGAGAGGGCGCGCCGGCGTAGAGGCGTAGAGAGGGCGGCCGTAGGGCGTAGAGAGGGCGTGCCGTAGTGCGTAGAGAGGGCGTGCCGTAGCGGAGAGGGCGTGCCGTAGTGGCGTGAGAGGGCGTGCCGTAGTGGCGATGAGAGGGCTGCCGTATGGGCGTTGAGAGGGCGTGCCGTAGTGGCGATGAGAGGGCGTGCCGTAGTGGCGTTGAGAGGGCGTGCCGTAGTGGCGATGAGAGGGCGTGCCGTAGTGGCGTGAGAGGGCGTGCCGTAGGCGATGAGAGGGCGTGCCGAGTGGCGTTGAGAGGGCGGCGTAGAGAGGGCGTGCCGTAGGGGTGAGGCGTGCGTAGAGAGGGCGTGCCGTAGGTGGACGTCGTATGGGAGAGGGCGTGCCGTAGTGGCGTTGAGAGGGCGTGCCATAGAGAGGGCGTGCCATAGTGAGGGCGATGAGGGCCGGAACAAAACATGTTAAGGAAACAAACCACCACCATTTATTTGTAGTAACTCGCTTATGTACGGAGAGACCGTTGAGCTGCTAATATGGAGAACATTTCCGGGCGTATGTAAGCCGAGTATGCTGAAGTCGACCAGCGGCCCAGCTGTTGAATGTTTGAGAAATACACTGAAATGCCTGGGTAAAAGCGCAGGTCTCTAGCTGGTACGAACTGAGAATTCAGGGATGTAAATTCCTCTATTCTCAGGAGCCCGAAAAAAGCTAAAGGTGCGTACAGACCAAACGCTGACACACCACCAACTTCCATGTTAACCCTATGTAGACGTGCTTCGACGCGCTTCAAAATGTAAGCAAAGCCGTCCGCGCATAGGAAGCGTAGCAAAGTGAGTGAGTGGATGAGGATAAACGCGCGTCAAAGCCAGTGAGAACAGCGCGGTACAGAGCAGGGATGCCGCGCTCACTGCTTCATGCACTCAAGTAATCACAATCTACACGTGCGTTCATTTACGCCTTGTTAACCAATCAGGGACTGGGCTCAAATAGTGAGCACAAGCGTCACCCGTTACCTGCAGCAGTGGCGCAAAAAGGGCATACGCAATATATGCCTTGCATAGGGGCACCAATGGTGATGTGTCGATCGCGAACGATCCGGCTCTTTTGAACGAGTCTTTACAGTGAACGATATGAACGGGTTCGCGGAGGTGAAGTATTTTTTTTTAAATTCCTCTTTGGGGGAGGGCCGTCACTTTAGTTGTGCATGCTTATTTTGTGAAACAAAAGTCACTGCTGGAGTGGGGCAGAGAGGAGTGTAGGATTTGCAGAGGGACTGTCATCTCCACCGCTGCTGCTGCAGCCCCACGAGGAGCTCAAAGTGAGCATAAGGCAACACGTTTGAGAGATAATAATAAACATGAAATAATAAACACGGTTACAGAGGAGATCGCGTTGAAGCAAAACACCTCTTTCACTTGCGTTGTTTTCTCCCCTCTTGCGCGAGGGTGAGAGAGGGAGAGGAGGAAAAGTTATGTGAATGAGAGCAACAGAAGCTTAATCGAGCCGTGTGATTGTTTTTTTGTGAATAATAAACTCCATAGAGGGAAATATCGATGTTATATTGTGTGAAAAAGTGACATTTTCGTTAAAATAATGTCAATTCAGAGGGTATTTATTTTCTTTAAAAAAAAGACACACATCAAAGAGCCGTGTGTGTGTGAGGGGGCGTAGTTGCGTAGTCGGCCTGAGCTGTATGACACGCCTCCTAATTATGATGCTTGCAAAACTTCACGCGCCAGCAAACAGGCGTTTCTCGCGAGTGTGAAGCGGCAATGTTTGGCGTCCAACTAGAGGCGGATGGGGCGTGGACGCACGTTCGGTCTGAACGCACCTTAAAAGAAAGGCGCTGGAGAGGAGTGTTCTGACGTAGGAGGGCGTGCAGGACATGCCTCTGAGAGGCGTAGAGGGCGTGCCTGTGAGAGGCGGAACCTTGATGACATAGAAAAATATTAGAATGAACCAACACCAGTTATTTGTGCATAGCTTGCTATGAATGAGAGAACGTTGAGCTGCTAATGGGGAATGTATGGAGCGAATGCTGAGGTTGATCAGCGGCCCAGCTGTTTTAGGGAGCTGTGATATGCCTTGAGTGGCAGTTAAGATGCGGCACCTGACTGACCAGGCCTGACAGACCTGAGCTGAACTAGAAAGCGGGACCCTGGATTGCGTCAAATCCGGGAATGTGATGGCCAATAGGAATGTTTGACACCCGATTAATACGACACTGGAAGCGTTGTAAGATTGGAAGAGGAATAGCTTCCATTTCTGAGATTTGTCTTGCGCTTGGTGAAAGATCAATAGGTAACATAGGGCTTGATGGAGCCTAGGAGATGTTACCCCCAAAAAAGCGAGCCGGGTTGGCCCCGAAAGACCGGCGAGCAGAGAATAGAACGCGGAGCGGCAACCGAAATCCGACGTGACCCTGCGAGGGAGAGGGTAACAGAGCCAGGCGAGGCAGAGACACGAGGCAGAAAAACAGCAGCCGGCGAGGCCGGGAGACAGCGGGCGGCGAGGCAAAGTGAGCGCGACCAGAAGCGAATGCCTTTCCGGGGCCCTAGCAGGAAACCACACGGGCCCTACAGTTCGCATCCCATGCTGTTCAATGAAGAGCGAACCTGTTCACGTCAAAAACAGGTCAACTGGCGGCAGTGCAGGGTAGAAGTGGAACATGGTGACCTCAATCCAGGCCTTGCCCTTCTGTGTGAGAACCACTGACCACTTGGCCACTGTCAGACTAATAGTGGTCCTAAACCCCAGTCATTTCCCCACTTTTTAAAACAGTGAATGGCGAATGGTCACAGCTCTCACCTTTGGTTCCCGACCCACAGATTGGGAACCACTGATTTAAAACTAACTGAAACCTGCACCTGACGGTTACTTCCGTCTCACCAATGAGAATTAGCCCAAGTCGTTTAGACTGCGCACATTCAGAGAACCAGAGTTACTGTAGTAACTGCGCTTATGAGAACCGTGTGGAGTCAACTCCTCTTTGAGACAAAAAGCCACGTGAACGGCTTTACTCTGTCTATTCACCAAACTACTGTCCTGATACTCCGCTAGAAACAAGGAGAGTTAAAAGTGTGTGTGACGATGCAGCCCCGAGTCCGAGCAGAGAAACATGAGCAGCGGCCGGGGCACGGAGATGCAGCCGTGGCCCGCGCACCGGGAGACAGACAGCCAAGCGGGGACGCGAAGGGGAGAAGCACTCGCGCCTTGAAAGTGACTCACCTGCTCATTCACTTCAGCCACATATGACACTAAAACGCAGCAAAGTAGGAGGAGAGTGAGTGAGCGCTGTAGAGAGCCTGTCCTCGTAACGACGCAATGAATAATCAGTGAAACAACACCGTAGTTCGACTGAGATGCGGGGCTCTACGCACCTTGCGTAGTTAGGAAAAACCGGCTCTGAACGCCACGACCAAAACTGGAGAGAGCGCGGTGACCGACATAAATACGGTAAAAACAAAAGCCCCTGGCAGTGGCGTTTGGGACAACGACAATTGCAGTACAGTGTTGAATAAGACCAGTTGAACACGACGCTGAATGAGATACGAATATCCCTGAATTAGTGATCACTATGAGAAAATGCAGCCAAGACGCTTGAGTAAGGGGCGACCGGAACAGCAACTCAGGAGTACATGAACAAAGCAAAAACCACGGACCTAAATGAGAAGGCTAGCAGTAATAGGCCTACCAGTCAGCGTTGCGAACAGCGTATGAATCACCAGCCCAAGAGCATAAGACAAGCACATGAGCGTGCGTGCGTGCGTGGGTGCATACGGCTCACCTAGGGCGCCCGCCCCGGGCATCAGGGGAAGGCACGGCGGTCCAGGGGAGCAAGCGTCGGGAAACGCCATCGAGGAAGAAAACGGGTTCAAGAGAAGCCAGATGAGGGACCCACACAAGAACCGGACGTGTCAGGGGCAGCGTGCGCCAATCCAGGGGAGCGAGCATCGGGGGAACACGCCATCGAGGAAGAAAACAGGTCCAGAGGAGCCAGATGAGGGAACCACACGAAAACCGGGCAGCTTGCGTCAATCCAGAGGAGCAAGCGTCGGAGGCTACATCGTGAGGAAGAGAGCGGAGCTGAGAGAAGCCAGATGAGGGAATCACACGAGAACTGAAGCGTCATGGTAGCGTGCCTCGATCCAGTGGAGCAGCGTTCAGGGACACACCATCGAGGAAGAGAACGACGGCAGGAAAGCCCGCGACCACATCAGCTTGGGGCACCGTAGCTGCCTACGAGGAAGAGCCGAGCGGCCCGGAGAATCTCCGCCGCAGAGATGAGCAAGCGAATGCCGGAGGTCCCAGGTAACGCGCGGGGACACGACAGAAGTCGCAGCGCAGCTGGGAAGTGAACGGATCATGATTGCTGGGGCTTAAAAGCCGGACCGAGGGCGATGATTGGCTGCTATGAAGGTGCGGCTCTTGCGCTGATGCTGAGGAGGAGGTGTGGCCCTCTCGGGAGTGATCATTGGCTGAAATTAGTCTACCAGGTTGAATTAACGCCTAGGCTTCATTAACCTCAGACCTATCACCAAAGCTCAGTCATCACATAGTTCCTTAGATACTCAGTCCCCTACCACAGTGAACATGGCTCTTTTAAATGTACGCTCTCTGCCGAATGTCTTTTATTGTAAATGATTTGATTTTAGATAATAATCTTGATTGTTTGTTTCTAACTGAAACCTGGCTGGGTGCGGATGAGAATGCCGTTCTTGCTGAGGCCTCTCCACCTAATTTTAGCAGTGCCTTTTCAACCAGAAATGGAAAAAGGGGAGGTGGCACTGCCTCTATAAACATAAACACTCTTGCCACCAAACCTATTTTATTCGATCAATGCACAAGTTTTGAGCACCACGCAATTATTTTTAATAATTGATTTTATGTGTCACTATCTATAGACCGCCCAAAAGATGTCCCCTTTTTATTAATGAATTCTCAGACTTTCTATCTATTTTACATGGTGATAATGTAATTATCTGAAGTTTTGAGAGCAGGACCACACCTCAACACGCCCCTTCCGGCCGGCAGACTATTTAAGCCCACTAATTACTGACCTCCCTCCCTTTTATTAATTCTCTTTTCCTTACAGGTACGGGGACGCGAGCCCGGGAGCTCACCCTGACGAATTCCCAAAACGGCATTCATTTTTCATTATGTATTCAATAAACATTTACTCGTTCTCCATCTGAGGTTGTGGTCCTTGTACGCGAAATGGCTCCTTTAATAAGATCATTTTAACTGGTGATTTTAATCTACACATAGACAACGTTTTAGACCCCATTACTGCTGAGTTTTTAAATGTTCTTAATTATATGGATTTCACCCAACACGTCACGGAGCGAACTCACGAGAAAGGGCACAGTCTGGACCTGGTCATCACGTATGGCCTGTCCACTACTGTGTCCTCTGTTATCGACCTGTTATCTGACCATTACTGTGTGTTTTTTAATGTCACCTGTTTTATCCAGCGAGAATCCTCTGCAAAAACTGTGAGGAAACGTAATTTAACCCCTGAAGTGGCTGCAAAATTTATTGACGCTTTACAACAAATTCCTCCTGTGATTTGACCTGCTAACTGTGATTTTATTGTTGACAATTTTTACCGTAAACTACTCATCGCCCTCGATGCAGTTGCACCATTCAAACTTAAAAAGATTAATCCCAAATCCCTCCCCCCCTGGGGAAACGAGGAACTAAAGCAACTCAAGAGAAATTGCAAGAAGGCCGAGAGGAGATGGAGGAAATTCAAAATAACAATACATTTTCAAATATTCCGTGCTCAACAAAAGACCTACAATACAGCAATAAGAAATGCAAGAAATAAATTATTTTCCACAATAATCACCAACCACAAAAACAACCCAAAAGTCCTATTCTCAACAATAGAAAATGTTTTAAATTTTAACAGACCCCACAGACGCTCTCTGTGAGGCGTTTGCTGACCACTTCAGGGGAAAGATAGACACTATCAGATGTAATATTTTATCTACCCAAAGTAACACGGCTTTAAATACTTCTGGTTGTCTACTTGTTCCAAAAGAAACACTGCACAGTTTTGTCCAGGTTAATGCTGAGATGCTTGATAAAGTTTTCTCCTCAGTGAGGCCCACCACATGTCTTTTAGACCCGGTCCCAACCCCGTTTTTTGAAACATTCTATGGATCCTTTAAAGACGAACTATTACACATGATGAATTCCTCTCTTCAGACGGGGGTCTTCCCTGCTGCCTTTAAGGGGGCTGTGGTGAGGCCCCTGCTGAAGAAGAGCAATTTGGACTGTTTGATTTTAACAATCTTAGACCGGTATCCAACTTACCATTTTTAAGCAAAATCTTAGAAAAACTTGTCTTCATCCAACTTAATGATTTTATTACTGCACGTAATGTCCTTGAAAAATTCCAGTCTGGCTTTAGGGTAAACCACAGCACCGAGACGGCCCTTTAAAAGATTTTAAATGATCTTAGATTAAATTATGACTCACAGAAGGTCACAGTGTTGGTTCTACTGGATCTGGGCGCTGCCTTTGATACAATCGACCACACTATTCTTTTAACTCGTTTAAAACACATTGGCCTCTCTGGTGCTGTCCACAAATGGTTTACATCCTACCTCACAGACAGGACCTTCATGGTGAGTGTGGATACCTGCTCCTCTAAGGTCCATAAAATTACATGTGGTCAGTTGTATGTCTCCTGATGACACTTTTTAACTGCATTTTAGATATCAAATCCTGGATGGCAGGAAACTTTCTCCAGCTTAACCAGGACAAAACTGAAGTTTTAGTCATCGGTCCTGAGGCCCAGAGAGAGAAACTTTTACCCAAACTACAGTCATTGTCTTTTAATCCTTCCTCACAGGTGAAGAACCTGAGCGTGATTTTTGACTCTGAGCTGACTTTTATTCCACACATTAAGAATATCACAAAGATAGGTTTTTACCATCTAAAGAACATAGCCAGAGTCCGCCCCATTCTCTCTCGGGCCAACACGGAGCATGCATGCTTTTATCACCAGTCGTATCGACTACTTTAATGCCCTGCTTTCTGGTCTTCCCAAAAAGAGTATCTCAGGTTTACAACTTTTACAAAATTCAGCAGCTCGTGCCCTGACGAAGACCAGGAGGCGGGACCACATTACACCGGTTTTAGAGTCGCTGCATTGGCTCCCCGTGTGTTTCAGGATCGATTTTAAGGTTCTAATAACGGTTTTCAATGTTATGGTCTCGGTCCTTCTTATCTTTCAGAATTACTTTTACCTTATGAACCTTCACGGCCCCGTCGCTCCTCTGGCAGGGGTCTCCTAGTTATTTCTAAAGTCAACAGAAAGACTCACGGCGAGGTGTCTTTCCAATATTATGGCCCTCGCCTCTGGAACGACCTGAGGAGGAGCTCAGGACCGCAGAGAACGTTCATGTCTTTAAGAGCAGGCTCAAGACCCACCTTTTTAGCTTAGCTTTTAACTGACATCTATTCATTTAGTCCTAATGATATATTGTATGTGTGTGGATGTGTATGTATGTATGTGTGTATGTATATGTATGTGTATATATGTATGTGTGTATATATGTATGTGTATATATGTATATGTGTGTATATATATATATATATATATATATGTATATATATATATTTATATGTATATATATGTATATATGTATATATATATATTTTTTCATAGCACCTTTCAAGGCCTCTGTCAATTGACTCACTTCTCTCTGCGCTGCCTTGATGTTAGCCTCCAGCCTTCTTTTCCATGGTGGGTATTTCATCTCATGGTTGCTCTTACGATAGCCAAGCGTCTCTAGGATCACTGCTGCTGCGCAGTATACCAGCTCATTGGTTTCAGTGATGGTTGATGTAGGAATTGCTTGCAGAGCTGCATTCACATCTTCTAGCAGACTTTCTGATGGTACTTCACTTAGCCTCTGTAGATGACTTCGGAAAAAGCAAGTACCCAAAAGGTACAGCCAGATGCCCATACCTGAAGCCTTGGAAACTGCCAAACAAAGGCTCCAAGCCTTGGCCAGCCGCCTAAAGAGGTACACGAGAGATAACAAAGCCAGACGAGTAAACCGGCTGTTCGCAACTCAACCGGCGAAAGTGTACGCTCAATGGCAGGGTCACACTAGCAGAGCAGACCTTCCAAGGCTGGAAACTGAACAGTACTGGAAAGGAATATGGGAGAAGGAGGCAGCACACAACAGTGATGCACAGTGGCTGGTGGCTCTGAGAGAGGACCACAGCAACCTCCCTGAACAGAATCCAGTTACCATCACAGTAACAGACATCCAAGAAAGAGTCTCAGGTATGAAAAACTGGACAGCACCAGGCCCTGACATGATACACGCCTACTGGCTAAAGAAACTCACGGCACTCCATGAGCGCTTGGCAGCACAAATGAACCAGATGCTGAGAGATGGGAATCACCCTGAATGGTTAACCGAAGGGCGCACAATCCTGATCCTGAAGGATCCCTCAAAGGGTACAGTCCCATCCAACTATCGGTCAATAACCTGCCTCTCCACAATGTGGAAGCTCATGTCCGGCACCATAGCGGCTAAGATAAGCGGGCATATGAATCAATACATGAGCACAGCTCGAAGGGAATCGGTAAAAATACCAGAGGTGCCAAACACCAGCTCCTGGTAGACAGAACAGTCGCTCGAGACTGCAGAACCCGACACACTAACCTGAGCACTGCCTGGATTGATTACAAGAAAGCCTACGACTCAATGCCACATACTTGGATCATTGAATGCTTGGCACTATACAACATCAACAGGACTCTAAGAGCCTTCATTGCAAACTCGATGAGGTTGTGGAAAACCACCCTTGAGGCCAATGGCAAGCCACTTGCACAAGTCTCCATCAAATGTGGCATATACCAAGGAGACGCCCTGTCCCCACTGCTGTTCTGCATAGGTCTGAACCCCCTCAGCCAAATAATCAACAAGACTGGCTATGGATACCGACTCAGGAACGGGGCCACCATCAGTCACCTCCTCTACATGGATGACATCAAGCTGTACGCTAAGAATGAGCGAGACATCGACTCACTGATCCATACCACCCGGATATACAGTGCAGACATTGGGATGTCATTCGGACTAGAGAAGTGTGGCCAGATGGTGACTAAGAGAGGGAAGGTAGTCCACACAGAAGGGGTCTCACTCCCAGAAGGAACAATAGCAGACATTGAGGACAGTTACAAGTACCTCGGAATCCCACAAGCAAATGGCAACCTCGAAGAGGTGACAAGGAAAGCGGCTACGGAGATACAGACCACAGATGTTAAGACACGGAAGCTCCTAACCATGCATGGAGGGTTCCACCCCAAATCCAGCACCCTGAGACTGTACACTAGCCGTAAGGAAGGAGGCCGAGGACTAGTGAGCGTGAGAGCCACTATCCAGGATGAAACATCCAAGATCCACAAGTACATCAAGGACAAGGCTCCAACAGATGACGTGCTCAGTGAATGTCTCAGACAATGGGGAACAGAAGATGAGGTGCTGGAGGTCCCGTCATGGGAGGACAAGCCCCTACACGGCATGTACCACCGAAACATAACTGAAGTGGCAGATATCAAGAAATCCTACCAATGGCTGGACAGAGCTGGCCTGAAGGACAGCACAGAGGCACTCATCATGGCTGCACAGGAGCAGGCCTTGAGCACCAGAGCAATAGAGGCCCAGATCTATCACACCAGACAAGACCCCAGGTGTAGACTGTGCAAAGAGGCCAATGAGACAATCCAGCACATAACTGCAGGGTGTAAGATGCTGGCAGGGAAAGCTTACATGGAGCGCCATAACCAAGTGGCTGGCATAGTGTACAGGAACATCTGTGCAGAGTATGGGCTGGAAACCCAAGGTCAAAGTGGGAAACACCTCCAAAGGTGGTAGAGAATGACCGAGCCAAGATCCTGTGGGACTTCCAGATACAGACGGACAGAATGGTAATGGCGAACCAACCGGACATTGTAGTGGTGGACAAAGAGCAGAGGAAAGCCGTGGTGGTTGACATAGCAATACCAAGCGACTTCAACATCAGGAAAAAGGAACACGAGAAACTAGAGAAATACCAGGGGCTCAGAGAACAGCTAGAGAAGGCTTGGAGGGTGAAGGCATCAGTGGTGCCCGTGGTCGTTGGGGCATTCGGGGCAGTGACCCCCAAACTGGAGGAGTGGCTCCAGCAGATCCCAGGAAATACATCAGACATCTCGGTCCAGAAAGTGCAGTTCTAGGAACAGCAAAGATACTGCGCAGAACCCTCAAGCTCCCAGGCCTCTGGTAGAGGACCCGAGCTTGGAGGAAAAAGAGACCGCCCACGGAGGGTGAGGAAGAGTTTTTTTATATGTGTGTGTGTGTATGGATGTAGGGCTCTCAGTCCATTGACTTTTATGGGCTCTGTACATTTACAATGTTGATTTTTGAATTAAATGTATGTGCATGGGACATGAGAGGAGTGCGTTAGTGAGTGTTTGAGGTGAGGGGAGCGCTTTGTGATCCATTTGTCACACGTAATTGTACAGCTCCGCTTCGCACTCTGGCAGATGGGACAAGTTACAGTGGAAAAAAAGAAAAAAGTTAATGAAAAAGCCACAAAATAACAGGTCAGAAAACAGCATTATCAGCCGGTAAATCTTTATTACGTTATTGGCACAACAGTGTTATTACGTTATCGGTTCCTATGGGGCCGTTGTATCTGCCCCCTCTCCGACTCATATTATGACATTAATCAATCAATCAAAGTTTATTTCTATAGCACTTTAAAACACCAGGAAGACCAAAGTGCTTCACAGAAAGATAAAACTATTTAAAAACACAAAATGATGACATGCCGTTCTCGTTTAAGAAGAGGATTCAAAGAAAGAAGACATTACTCGATAGGGCTGGGCGATATGACGATATTAGACCGTCTTACGATCTCCAGAGCTGACGATCTGTTATTTTGTGGGATCGTTTTATCACGGTTTTATGCACTTCAGCAAAGTTGAGTCTTTTCACAGTCAGTGAAGCAGACACAAGCCGTGCACTTACTGCTACGCAATGTCGGACGCTAATGCGAGCATTTGGCAGCGAGCCGCTCCTCTACAGGGCGCATACACGACCAGGCTCCTCATTCTAGAGCTTTAAACCCAGCGTTCTGTCCATAGACATATTATTAATAGACCGTCATTCCTCACTCCTCCCCGTTTACCACAATGACCACGTTCGAGGGGAAATCATGGCGGATTTACAGGCTCCTCCTCCCCAGCTCTGACGAAGCATGTTCCTAATAAGGGCATAAGGGGGGGAGCTTCACTGTAGACTCGGCCCTTGCGTGACGTGTAGCTCGCGCAGCTCCAATGCCAACCGTCAGACCCCCGTTAAGTAGGAGATTTCTAAAAAATTTTGCTACCATAACCAGCCCGGTGCCCCAGATTGTTTTTAACCCAGCGTAATCACAGGAGGAATATCTAGCTCTAGCCACTTCTAAAACATTAGGCACCGGGCATTAAAGCTGTTTTTAACGTGTCTCAAGTCCAATGCATTCCAATGGGGAAATAGCAGCCATATGGAGGTACTACAGCAATAGCGGAGCAATGGCGGCCTCCAGTGTCGTAGTCACAAAGCAGAGCAGTCAGCGGCCATTGGTTCTGTCTCTATTTCAGGGGTGTTTATGTCAGTGTCTTTCCCCTGCAACGCCGCTGCTCTGCTCAGATCGCAACGTGTGTTTATTTATTTACCTGACAGCACATGTGCCAAGAAGCGAGTGTGTCCTTTGTCCTTACAGTTCTGTCAGGCGCCGCATCCTTCTCATTTGTTCAATTTAAATCCTGGACCGTGTTCACAAATGCGCTGTTTATCCATGTCTTTGAAAATATAAAAGTTCTCCAAAAGCACCGTCAGTCTGAGTTCATTATTGTAAATTCGCCTTACAATGACAAACTTCCTCCTGTTTGAGTTTTACACAATAAAAGTCACTGCATGTTATCGCTTTAGTAAGACTCTTATTGTGAAACGGACAGACAGCGACAGAGCGTTACATTTACAACAGCTTGACGTCATGAGAGAGACATCAGAAAAAATGCCAAAAAGCAACAGACACGAACTAATAATATAATAATAATAATAATATGTATATGCTAACAACAAGCATTTACCAAACTTACTCTTTAACTTACTTCTACTTAATTTTAGGTCCAAGTCTATTATTGCTGTGTTGATTATCAAAGTTGAATAAATTAGTGCAGTATTTTTCTTCTTCAGTGTGTAATTTAAGTAATTTTGTCATTATAAAAAATCGTGATAAAACCGAAATCGTAAGTTTATTATTCAAAAATCGTGATATTCTATTTTTGCCATATCGCCCACCAGTAATACTCGACATCCCGATACTGAGCTCAAATAAATACACTTTCAGAGGCAGATCAGATGAACAACTGCAGTGAAAAATAAAAAGTTCTGTATAAAGTTGTACGAACATTATCCTTCTTTTCCAGACGCTGAGAAGTTCGTGTCTGTGAGCCAGAGCAGCAGTAAACTCCGTAAATATGGCCTGGCAGCGACTCTACTGAAGCCGGCGACCAGTGTCCGAGTGGAGAGCCTCCCGCCCACGTGGTCAAAGGTGATACACGACTCCATCCATTGTAACAGGAACTAAGCCACAGAACTCTATTCAAATGTGTTAAAAATATAGTGATGCTACGGCAGTGAGTGTAGATCTGGCTCTTATTTTGTACTTGAGGCGAGACACTTGTCCATTATTTAGACTTCGGTGCTGAAAATATTGTCAATTTTTGGCCAGTTTTACATATAAGAGCCTTACTTTCATATGAAAACCTTTCATTTCCCCCCCATATTTATGTCAGTAATCAACTGCAAAGTTTCAACTTGATATTTCTACATTTAATTATTTTACGCTATTCACTTGCAATGTGAATAGAGGAATTGAGTCGCCTTTATTACATTTACTTGAACCTTTGACTTTTAAATAATCATATATTTATAGGCATTTCAGTCATAAATTACTCAATTAAACAGCTAACTTGACTTCATGAAAGTGAATCTGCAGCTGTGTACTGCACCAGCTCGTTCTTAGAGGCCACAGTTCGTCCTGTTTCGTTGTTGTTGTTTTTAAATAAAATATTTTATTGATTTTAACATTATTCCTGTTATCACTGGTTTCAAGTGACAAATCAACCTTCAGGCCACTGTGATCCACAGGAACCAAAAAGGGAAAAAAAACAAAAAGCGGTTAACACATAACACAAGAAACCCATCTTAATGAACAGCATAAAATAAATTTAAAAAAGACAAAAAAGAAAAAAAAGAGAAAAAAGAAAAAGAAAAACCATCAAAACAATAATAATAAAAAAATATATATATAAATAAACTAAAAACAAAAACAAACAATCCCTACCCCCCTTCGTGGCTCCCCCCACCTCCCTCCCTTGTCCCAGGTGTCAGCACTATTATGTTCAGGGTTACTACTATCAAAATGACTTATAAGACAACCACCAAAAATTGAGACAATTACAATATGCCTTTAGCTATCTTTCTATCCCAGGGGTCGGCAACCCGCGGCTCCGGAGCCGCATGCGGCTCTTCAGCCTCCTTGTAGTGGCTCTTTGTCCCACTGGAGCAGCCACGAGTATATCTACAAGGAGAACTGGTTCCGATTGAGTTATCCATCGGAACCGTGTGACTCCTTCATTAACGATGCCTCTTATTGATGCCGCTTTGCGCAGCAGCCTCTTTATACTATAAACCTGCAGGCGCGGAGCCGCTGCAGATACACGCACCACTTGCACTTCATCCCAAACGTCTGTTTTAGGATCCGCGCTACACGTTGTAATGAGTCCATCTAAATCCGTTCTCTTTATTTACGCTTATACGTGCAGCTGCTACGTTTTTAGGAACCAAAACAAAGCGCACGTGCTGAAACATGTGCTTTTGCGCACTTGGTATCATTCAGAAACTAAGGCGCTGAAGGGCTGACAATATCCTTCGACCCTCGTTCATACAAATAGAGAAATGGAAAGAAAGTTAAGAAAATCACTAACAACCTGTTAATGTGCAGCTCCTCCTCTGCGCGCCATGGTTAACACTGGCTGTTACAAGATGAATTAGTCAAACGAACGTTTTAGAGAAAGGAGTGTCTGCCCCACTGAAATAGCTTTAAATCCTGTTAATTTAATAACCATTTTACAATAGCTTTTATAAAAATGCTTTGTATGATAGGAAGTTTATGTCAAAATACTGTAGGTCAATTTACTATCTCTCCTGTTTAAATAAAAAACACAAGAAGCACATATTATAATTTATAGCCTATTTTTTAATGAATTGATAAGAGAAATTATCAATGGTATTAATACATTGATAAAACAAATCTACAAATAAGTATTACATAAAACAAACAAAACAACAATAATATTAATATTAAAGTTTGTACGTTTGAGCGTTAAAACTATTGCGGCTCCTTAAGGTTTGAAATGGTCCGAAATGGCTCTTTTGATGTTATGGGTTGCAGACCCCTGTTCTATCCAAATAATTATTTGAATAGAAAGAGAGCTTCACATTTGACTGATACAGTCCACAAATAAATACTTACAAAAATCCTAGATTTAGTTATTTTCGCCCGCCCATGATTTGACCCTTTCAATTAGGATCCGCCACGCAGAGATGGTATTTGTTTTGGCTCCATGCATCCATGTTTAAAATGTCCAAAAACGTAACAATCCAATGATGCTTAGATAGACTATGAGGCGGTTTCCATCTCAATGCCAACAACTTTTTGGCTGCTGTTATACCGGTTAGGAAAAGAGATGTTTGAATCTTGCTTAATTTAAGTATTGAAGTGTCATTTAAAAGAAGAAGTGATGGTAAACAAGGGACTGTCATCTTCAAAATATCTGAGAGAGCACTACAAATCGTTATCCAAAATGCCTTGGCTTTTTCACACTCCCAGTACATGTGCATGAAAGATCCTACTTGGTCTTTGTTACATAAAGTACAGACTGGGGATGTAGTTATCTTCATGTAGAAAGCTTTTTTGGGGGTAAGGTATGTCCTATGAATAAAGTTATAGTGTATCAATTGATGATTTGGATTTTTTGATGAACTTAGAACTGATGCCCATATCTTATCCCAATCCAGGTTATGCTCAGGTTCATAATAATCCAAATCTTTGGCCCACACATGTTTTATGGGCAGGTTGTGGGAATTTGAATTGCTTAATAAATTGTACACTTGAGTCACAATCTTCCCTTTTTTAAGCCTGTCTGATATAATGGGGTACATAGGGTGAGTAGGTAAGGTGGAATTCCAAGGTACTCCATAAGTTTTCATGGCTGCCCTCAATTGAAGATATAAAAAAAAGGAGGAAGATGGCAGATTAAACCTCAGTCTTAATTCATTAAAACTACACAGCCCGTCATTATTACCTACGTCAGCAAGTGTATTCACCCCATTACCACTCCAGATTATGTTTGTGAAGGGAATTCCTCCCTTCAACAGGGAATGATTATTAAAGACAGGACTTTTAAGATGCCATTTACATTGGATCTTACACCTTCCCTCAACCTGGCGCCATGTGGATAAGGTATGGGTTATAATAGGCCCCAATTTACGTTTGGCACCTTTCAAGGGGATAGATGAAAACACTAAATCCTCCAGTCTGTAGGGTAGGGCTATGTTTCTCTCAATGTCTCTCCAGGCCACATCAGCATCACAATCAAACCATGCAGTAATAGGTCTCAAGGCAAATGCCCAAAAGTAAAATTCAAAGTTGGGGACGGAAAGGCCACCTTTTGTTCTATGGCGCTGCAAAGTTGCCCTTTTGACCCTAGGTTGTTTACCCCCCCAAATGAAACTGGATACCAATGAGTGTAACCTTTTCCAGTAATCTGTTGGTGGTGATAATGGTAACATTGATGAGAAAAAATTTAATCGTGGCAAAATATCCATTTTAATAACTGAAATTCATGATTGGAGTGATTTTGGTAAGAACGACCATCGAATTAAATCTGCTGCAATTTTGTCATAAATTTCTTGAAAATTCTTAGATGCAATATTCCCTAAATTGGGGTGAATTTCCACCCCTAGGTACCTGAATTGATTGACCACAGGAATATTCTGTGGTAGATCCTTAGAAGCCATATGCTCATTTAATGGAAACAGCACAGATTTATTCCAATTAATTTTGTATCCCGACAGAGAACTGAAATCCTCAAATGTATCCAGAACATTTGGTAGAGAGGCTGGTGCCTTGTCTAGATACAGAAGTATGTCATCGGCGTACAATGATATAGAATGGGAGGTATTGCTAAAGGTAATAATCAAAGGGTGTTGTCGTACTTTTTGAGCCAATGGCTCCAGTGATAAGGCAAATAAGAAGGGGCTTAAAGGGCAACCTTGTCTACAAGATCTTGACAAATTTATGGATTGTGATAAGGTATTGTTCACGCTGATCATTGCTTTCGGACTGTGATATAACAATTTAATCCAACTAATGAATTAGAACTAAAATTAAATTGATGGAGTACCTCCCATAAGTACTGCCATTCTAGCCGGTCAAAGGCTTTCTCTGCATCTAGACTTAGCACAGCGCATGGGGAGGGTATGTCTTTAGCAGCGTATATTACATGTAGCAGTCTACGTATCAGAGGCCAGCCTGTTTTTCATAAAACCGGTCTGATCTCTGTAGATTAATTTCTTCATGTATGGTTCTAGCCGTGAAGCCAAGACTTTTGCAAAGATTTTAATTTCTGCGTTAAGAATGGATAAAGGTCTATAATTACTACATTTGGTTACATCCTTATTTGGTTTTGGTAAAACTACTATTATTGCTGTATTCACGTCGTTGAAAAAGTCCCCAACTTCAATAGAGGCCTGTAACGTTGCCAACATAAAGGGGCCTAACTGATCCCAAAAAGTGGCATAGACTTCAGGGGGAATACCATCCCATCCTGGCGATTTCCCTTTCTTCATTGCCAATGTGACCCTTTTCAATTCATCCAGAGTGATCGGCTCTCCAAGCTGGTTTGCTTCTACTTCAGACAGAGCTGGCAATTTTAGTCCTTCAAGGAATGTATCACATTTCTTTTTGTCTAGATTGATTTCTGAATTATAAAGTTTGGCATAAAATGTGGTAAATTCGTTATTAATTCCCGTTGATGTAGTTACAATCTTATCTTGATCAGATCTTATTGCAGCAATATTTGAATAACTGCTGCATTTCTTCAGCTTTAAGGATAGTAAATGACTTGGTCTTGGACCATTAAAATAGTAATTCCTACGCACTTTATGTATTTGAGATTCCACTTTAGCTTTGAGGAGATTATTAAGATCAACTCTGGTTAAATCGATTTCTTTCTTTCTAGTTTCATCCACTCCGTTGAACTGTTGCATATCCTCTAAATTTTGTAATTTTTGCTCCAGTAATATAATTTTGCCATGTCTTGCTCGCTTCAGGTTGGTAGCAAAGGATATTGTTGTATTCCGAATAAACCCTTTTATTGCTGCCCACAGCACTCTAGTGTCCGCAACTGAGTCTATATTCTGAGTAAGAAATAGGTCCAGTTGCTTTCTAAAATGCTCACAAAAGTCCTCATTACTTAACAAACTTGTGTTAAACCGCCATCTACCTGATCTAACAACTTCTTTCATAAATAACAATTTAGAAATGACAACACTATGGTCAGATATTGAGTTGGCGTGGATCCCACATTGATTAATTTCGGCAATTGTTGAGGCTGTGGCCAGCAAATAGTCAATTCTGGAATATGTTTTATGCCTATTAGAGAAAAAGGTATATTGTCTTGTGGTTGGGTTGATTGTCCTATATAAATCCATCAGACAAAAATCATCAATTAACCCTTGTAAGGCTGTTGATGCTGGTGAGGAAGTTTGATGAGTACTACTAGACTTATCTACTTGTGGATTTATCACTGCATTCATGTCTGCTCCTATGACTAAAGAAGAGTCAAGTAAATTGTTCAATGTATTGGTTATTCTTTGGAAAAAGGAAGACGTGTATACATTTGGGGCATAAATACAAACAAAGGCTACATTCTTTCCGTTTATCTTTGCTTTGATGTAGGTAATTCGACCATCCTCACCTTCAAAGTTTCCACAATTACTAAAGATAAGCTTCTTTTGAGGAGTATCATGACTCCACAGCTTTTAGAATTGTAACATGCTGATGCAGCAGTATAATAATTATCATTACACAGTTTATATTTATCTGAGTGAATTAGGTGAGTTTCCTGTATGAAAGCCACATCAATATTGTGCATTTTCAACCAATCCAAACACATAGCTTGTTTAAGTTGGCTGTTTAGGCCATTTATATTCCAGGTAGCAAAGGACAGCTTTGTCATAGACTTTTAACAGAACAGGGTGAAGTCAGTACCTTGATACTGAATTTCCACAAACATTTATTCAAAGACACCTGGGACCCCTGAGGCCACGATCCCCCCCAAACCCTCCTCCCCCTCCCTTCCCCCCAAAAAATATAAATTCCACTTAGACATTAAACTGCAATAATATAAAGAAAAAAAATACAAAAAATTAAAAAAAAAAAAAAAAAAAGGGGAAAAAAAACAAAACAAAAAATAAAAGCCCTGGTCTATACGGACACCTGAAACTGAGAAAAGGTGGCTAGGAATAAGCACTGGAGCCAAACTCCCTCCCCTTTCCCCCCAAAAATAGTTAATCAACCACCTCTACTTAGCCATTGGCTTTAACACTCGATGACACCATCATACATGACATAGCCAAACAGTCAGATATACAATTCCACAACTATTGCGAAATTCATCAGTTTCCACTCATCTTGGAATCAGTCAGTACCTGTAGCTGCCGCCTGCTTTTCTTCATCAGCCTGGTCAGCGCTCGGATCCAAGAAGAGCTCTGCGTCCAGATGAGTGTCAAAAAGATGTACTTGTGATCCCCGCATCAATTTTAGCTTTGCAGGATAGATGAGAAACAGCGTATATCCAAGCTTCCTGGCCGTATCCATGGCTGTGGTGAAAGCACAACGGCGCTTTACAGTGTGGTTGCTGTAATCCGCCGCAAAGCGAATCTCTCTGCCGTTCACCACGACCGGCGTATCCCGTGCTGCCTTTAGTATACGGTCCCGATCTATGTAGCGGAGGAATTTGCAGATGACTGTGCGCGGGTGTCCGCTGCCAGTGTGTTCACGCCCCACACGGTGGGCCCGCATCACCTCCATGTTCTCACAGGATGGACCGGGAAACCACTTCGGGAACGAGGCCAGCAGGTAGGCTCTCACACCATCAGTTTCCACACCTTCTAGTAGATTCATTATGCGAGCGTTGTCTCTTCGAGATCTGTCTTCCAACTCGGCAATGCTTGCTTCCAGTTTATACCATGACCTTTGGCAGTTGTCTCCAAGTTCGGTTACGTGGATGTTTGTCGCTTTCTGGTCAGATTTAAGCTGTTTGATGTCATTAGTGTTCTTTGTGATGTCCGTTCTCATATGCTCCAGTTTTGTATCGAACTTTGTAAATTGTTTTTCAATGAAAGAGCGCTGCTCCTCTAGCGCAGGTGTGAGCAAAGTGGCCAGAGCAGTCTTGACCGAGTCCAGCTCTGTATTCCCTGAATCTTGGTTTATTTTGCTTCTCGTTCGTTCTGCCATCTCTTTAGGCATGGCCGCTCACCCTTCTGTTTCAAAAATTCGGCGGACTTCGTTATAGAGGTGGTTTTTCCAATTCAAGTCGGGGAAAAGTTTGGCAGGAGCAACTCACGCAGCCATCTTGCCTGCAGGTCACGTGATCGTCCTGTTTCGTTGTTGACCTGATAAAGTTGTGTTGAACTCTGCTCAGACATGTTGGACCTGTATTTTGAGAAGAACTGGACGGCTCCAGACAATGTCGTGATGATCCCGGAGGAGAAGGCGGCAGTTCTCTCTTTCACCGACCCCAAAGGTAAAACCACTCACATGACAAACTTACATTTAAAGCTTCAATGGCAATATTGGATGAACCATATTCAGATTCTGTCACCATTTGTCACTAGGGCTGGACACCGTTAAACTTTTTTCGATACCAGTGCTTTAACGATACTTGGTTTACGATACCGATGCCTGAACGATACTTTAATGATTAAAGTATCATTCATTTTAGTATACGATGCCTATACTAAAATATTTCTCATACAGAACCATCAAACAGATTAATAATGTTCATTAATAATGTATTCCTTTACCTTCCATTGAATTTCTTTTATATTTGTATCATTAAAGGTGCACAACGCAAGTTTGAGTTCTTGCAGAACTATGACCCCTTTGGCGACAAGCGGAATTGCATCCAGAGTTGTGCACGCTCATGGAACACACGCACGCTTGCACGAGCACGAGCAGTTCAGAACACAACAGCGACAGCGATTGCACAAATCTTTTGTTTAGACTCGTAATGTCTACAGAGGTAAGAAAGTTATAAATCTGTAAGTTATTTTGAATATGTGAATGGAATTTGCATTTGAGTAAACAACATATTAATGTTTGAGAGGAAAAACAGGGGTAGTAGGAGAAAACGTTTTTCACCATTTCTACCCGTTTTGTGTTATCATTGGATTATAATGGAAATGCGTTCATGAATAAGTTATTACTTTGTATAAGCTAAAAAAATAAGAATCACACCAAACACCCTATTAGTTGGTCAAAAAAAGTACTAAAATGTCTCAAGCTAATAAACTAATAATCAAATGGCACTGACATTACCTTCTAAGCTAAAACCGCCTAATCCACCGAATATTTACTGGGGTTTAGCCTGTTTTATTAATCTGCTTACTTATTAAGTAGCATATTCCAATAGCAGTATATCATTATTAGAGACTAAGTTGCTCAACATTGTTTTCTAATTATGAAGCTTGCATACCAGCATTTTACATCACACTCCACAAAGCTGAACTGATTTACCTGAATAGCCTACAACAGTGCTGATTTTTTTATTAGGTATTTTGGGGACAGTACACATTGATAAACATTTCTGTGAATTGTGCCAATACTTTTCAGCTACTGTCCCTGGGCAAGGTGTGTAGTGCCCCCAACAAGTTTCACTAGTTTAGACATTTAGAAGGGGGAAAAAAAGGTTACTTGTACACATAACAATGGAATTAGTTCACTCAGTACAAGGTCAGGGAAAGAGACAGTGCATGGGCCGGTAGTTATGCAGTTCAGAACAGATGAAAATACAGTTATTTGCTATAGTAAATAGAAGGCCTGCTGTACAATATGAGAGAAGTAAAATAAGTACCCCTTTATCATTGTATTTTCTTTCCTGTGATGTGTAGAATAATACAGCATGTATTTTATCACAATAACAACATATTTTATTTTTTCCTTTAGAATTACAGCTCGAATCAATTTGATGTTCCTGTGGAGAGAAGCACTGAGGGCAGCAGTGGCAGGGAAGGTGCAGAGGACAATCAACATCTATAGACTGATCAGTGAGGAGGACAGACAATTATCTTGACCCTTTTGGCATTTATGTTGGCTATAAAGAAGCACCATTCAGGCAATAAACAAGTAGTGAGCACATCAGAAAATATGGCTACGAATTAGGGAAGAAACGGCTTTATTGTAAATAATTCCATGTTTGTAAAAATAAATAAATATGCACTGCTTATGTTTGACTTGGAGTCTGTTCAGGGAGCTGATGGCATCTCCTAGAAAAACAAAACATACATTTTTTGCCATTAGAACAGTTATTTTATTATGGAAAAGGACATGGAAGTGATGTGGCAAAAATATTAATGAAAATAGGAATCTTGCATGAATACACACTAAAGAAAAAACAAATGTTCATTGTAAAACAATAAAAAAAAAAAACACAACATACCTGCCCTCTGTGGACTTGTGACTGCACCAGATCAGCTGTAGGAGGGGGCACAATGCAAAACAGAGGCCCCAGAAACCAAGGGTCATCTGGTCTCAAGCTTCGTTTTCTTGAGAGTTCTCCTGCAGACTGAAGTTGTATTCCTAGAATTTGTGTCTGCAGGTCAGGGATGTAACTGTAGTCTTTTGCCTCTTTGTATCCGGTCTGTGACTTCTTGCTGTACAGTCGTTCTTGCCTGCAGAACAAATTATGACATTAGTTCCCAAAACATGCATTATATAGGAAAGTCATAAAGTAATCACTTACAACACTTGGCCTTTGTGGTTGTGGTGGTTGTAGTCCAACGCTGCAAGAAATGTCCTGGCTTCATATGAAAAGGCAAAGGTAGAGCCGGGGCGTAGGGAATGGAAAACACCCCTCTCCATGAATCTCTCCTTGTTATAAAACACAAACATTACATTAGAAAATGCCTAACATTATCTCAAATACAAAAATTATTCAGATTTACTTACGGAAAAAAAAAGTCCAGAGACAAAGCACATAAACCACTGAATTACCTGAGGACTCCATTCGTCAGCTAAAACAGAAATACAGATGCATGTTAGCTATTTGAGGATTTGCAAATACATGCAGTTTATTACTTACCAAGGGCAACAACACTGTTTTTAGTCTGTAATCGGTTGATAATGGCAGTCCTCTTTTCTGTCCAAAACTCCCTTACAGCTGGTACGCAGTAGAAATGCTGTATCCCACAGTAGAAGATGTCACCATTCTCATGTTCATGTATTTGAAGAAGAGGGCGATCTTGGTGTAATTATTCCCAGACAATAGCCCGTTTGCTGCAAGCATAAAGTCCTTGCGTCCCATGTTTGAGCAACGGCTGGTTGTTTCACATCCACAACTTGTGTCCACGTGGGCAAAACTATGCAGATAAAGAATAAGCATTACAAATGCACCTACATTATTTTCCATTTGATATTGTTGTTCATGACTTTTTATAAAACACTACATAGCCATGTAGTACTCACCCACTCCACTATAACAGCAGTCCCGGTCACAAATGTCCATGACAGCTTCTTCTAGCCCAATGATGAGAAGTTCATCCATTTGATTCTGCATTGGACCACCAGTGCTGTGTAACAAAAACATTTATTCACACCTTTACAAGGAAAAGACTGTAGGAATTGCATTATGACAAAACATACCACAAAGACTGACCGCTGATTGATCACAGGTGTGCTGGAAGGGGGATCTACGGGCGTGGCCCTGGGAGAAGGCTGTGAGCAGTGTGAGCAGTGTGAGAGCAGTGAAGCAGCTAACATTTTTGCGGAGTCCGGCTGAGAGAGAGCAAAATGCCTAAACCGACAAAAACAGAGACGAAGCAACTGCCAGAAATGGCGGCGGATGAGGATTACGTGAGCCTCAGTCGAGTCACGGAACTCATGGAGCAGCAAAGGGACATGTTCAGGGAAATAATACAACAACAACAGGAGAACTTCAAGGGATTCATTAAAATAATCATGGAAGCAACAAACACCCGAATGGATTCACAGATAAAGGACATTCAAGAGCTAAAAACAAGCCTACAGTTCACGCAAGGTGAGGTGGACACTCTGAAAGAAGGAACATTGAAACTCACTGAGCGCACAAACACAATACAAAACGATTTTTATAAAGTATGTGACAATTTGCATATTATCACGGACAAACTGGAGTATCTGGAGGGACAGAGCCGCAGAAACAACCTGGTCTTTGAGGGAGTGTTGGAGACGCCTGGGGAGACCTGGGCCGACGCAGAGGAGAAAGTTAAACATCTACTGAGGGAGAAGTTACAACTACAACACCCGGTGGAGGTGGAGAGGGCCCACCGCGTAGGGAAACCCGACGGCGGGAGAGACCGGCCGAGACCCATCATCGCCAGACTGCTGCGTTGGAAGGATCGCGAAGCAATCCTGCAGCGCGCTAAACACCTCAAAGGGACCAAAATCTTCATAAACGAGGACTACACGGAATCCATCCAAAGGAAGCGAAAAGAACTGATGCCGGAGCTGAGAGCTGCCAGGGAAAGGGGGGAGATTGCCTACTTGCGCTATGATAAACTCATTGTACGTCCGCGCACCAGTACACCAAATCAAGTATAAACACAGGAAAAGCGTATGGATTTTGGTATGTAAAAGCACATAACTTCACATGTCCTGTAATACATATAGTTCTATAGGAAGCATCGACTTGGACCTTTCATTAAGGAGAATTGCTGAAGCAAATAACCAGGATTTTACATTATCACAATATGACTTACAGAACACTGAGATCGACATCGACCCTGAAAATAACTTCTTTACTAGAGCTACTAATGACTGTCAATATTATACAGAGGATCTTTACAATAGTAAACTTAAGAACATTAAGGCATTCACTGTAATCCACTTCAATAGTCGTAGCCTCTATGCAAACTTTAACCACATCAAAAGCTTCTTAAAACAGTTTTCTAAACCATTTAGTGTAATTTTAATCACAGAAACATGGATTAATAATGACAGAGAAATTGAGTTTTCTATTGATGGTTATGAATTTATAAGTATGAACAGACGAAACAAGCATGGTGGGGGTGTAGCTATGTTTGTAGACTCCAACTATAGTTATAAAGTAATGGAAAATAAGACTATGGTAGTGGATGATGTACTTGAATGCCTTACTGTAGAAATTACAAGGCAAAAAAAGAAAAATATTATTGTAAGTTGTATTTATAGAACACCTGGCTCTGATATAGATGTTTTTTCTAATTGGATGGAGGAGCACTTTTCAGGTTTAAATCATAAAGTCATGTTTGTGGGGGGAGACCTTAACATCGATCTGTTAAACCCATATAAACACAAAAAGACTGACGAATTTATAAATACTTTATTTAGTATAGGTCTGTTTCCTCTAATAACTAAACCGAGTAGAATCACAACCCACAGTGCGACTTTGATTGATAACATTTTCTCAAATGAAATAGATAGTGATACAGTCAGTGGATTAATGATAAATGATATTAGTGATCACCTGCCAGTTTTTGTATTGTACAAACATGGATATTTAAATATTGATGATGAAAAAATGTATTGGTTTAGAAGGGTAAAAACAGAAAAAACTATGGATGCATTTAAAAAGGAACTATTAGCTCAAGACTGGAGTATTGTATATAGAGAGAATGATACTAATAAGGCATATGATGAGTTTACGCAAATATTTCATAAAGTATATGACAAAAATTGCCCAATGAAAAAACATTGTAAAAACAGAAAGTGTAAAGAAAACCCATGGATGTCTAAGGGATTACTAAATGCATGCAAGAAAAAAAATTCACTCTACAAAAAATGTATAAATGATAGAACAAAAGAAGCTGAGGATAAATATAAGAAATATAAAAATAAACTGACAGGTATCATTAGAAAATGTAAACAGGATTATTATAATAAGTTGTTAGATAGCAATAAGAATAATATTAAAGGTTTATGGAATATCTTAAATAGTATAATTAGAAATAAACCAAGATCGATTAATTATCCAAAATATTTCAAAGATGAGGATAACACTTTAAATAATATGAATGAAGTAGTCGATACATTTAATAAATTCTTTGTAGATGTTGGACCGAATCTTGCTGCAAAAATTACAAATGTTGAGAACTTTAATTGTGAACTGATAGACACAAATCCTCTGTCCATGTTCCTCAAACCTGTGGAGGAAAAGGAGATACTGGACATTGTTAAAGGGTGTAAAAATAAAACCTCGACAGATTACCATGACATGGATATGAAAACTTTAAAAACTGTTATTGAAAGTATCTCTAAGCCGTTAACATACATCTGTAACCTATCGCTGCAAACTGGACAATTTCCTGATGGTATGAAAGTAGCAAAAGTGATTCCTCTGTTCAAGGCAGGAGATAAACATCTCTTCACAAACTACAGGCCTGTTTCCCTTTTACCGCAATTCTCAAAAATCTTAGAGAAGGTTTATAACTCTAGACTTGACAGCTTTATTGAAAGGTGTAATTTACTCTCGGACAATCAATTTGGTTTTAGGAATAATCACTCAACTTCACACGCTCTCTTTGATATAATTGAAGAAATAACTAATGCTGTAGATAACAAGAAATATGCCATAGGGTTATTTATTGACCTGAGTAAAGCGTTTGATACAATAAACTATGATATACTAATTAATAAACTAGAACATTATGGGATTAGGGGGTAGCTCTACAGTGGGTTACCAGTTATTTAAAAAATAGAAAACAATGTGTGAAAATAGGTGATTATCAGTCGAGTTGTCGACAAATTGTGTGTGGTTTACCTCAAGGTTCCATTCTGGGCCCAAAATTGTTTAATATGTACATCAACGACATTTGTAAAACGTCTCAAGTACTTAAATTTATCTTGTTTGCTGACGATACAAATATTTTTGCATCAGGTGACGACTTACAGCAACTGTGTTGGATTGTTAACTTGGAACTCAAAAGTGTCAATAAGTGGTTCAAACAAAATAAATTATCTCTAAATCTGAGTAAAAGCAAAATGATGATATTTGGCAACTGTAATTCCAATGCTCAGGAAGCAATTCAGATAGAGGGTGTTGTCATAGAGCGAGTGCATGAAATCAAATTCCTTGGTGTTATTATAGATGACAGAATTACTTGGAAAGCTCATATTAATATATATCTACGAAAATTTCTAGAAGCATTTCAGTAATAGCAAAAGCAAAGCACATTTTAAACATCAAAGCTCTACATATCTTATACTGTTCTCTGATTGTGCCATATTTATATTATTGTACTGTGGTTTGGGGTAGTACTTATAAAAACACATTAAAACCAATAGTATTGTTGCAAAAAAGAGCTATCCGAGTAATTCATAAAGTTGGGTTTTTGGACCACACAAACTCATTATTTTTAAAATCAAAGATCATGAAGTTCTGTGACATTGTTGAGTTCCAAACTGTACAGATGTTATACAAAGCAAGATACAAACTGTTGCCAGGCCAAATACAAAGAAGGTTCCAAGAACGTACTGGTTGTTATGAATTACGTGACGAATTAAACTTTAGGACTCAGAAACATAGCTCAACTTTGAAAAGTTTTAGCCCAACAGTTAATGGTGTACAATTGTGGAATAAACTGGAAATGGAGTTGAAACGAAGTCCAAATATCAACCTGTTCAAATATAAATACAAACAAAAGACTTTTGAAATATACAGAGAACAAGAAATGTGTTGCCACTAGGAGGCGCAGTAGGATCAATTATCTATAATCAAGGAAGAGTGTTGCTGCTTGGAACGGTTGTCATTCTATTGCTCAAATTTACAAATTGAGAATTAGGGTAGGCAAGTTATGAATCTGTTGAGAGGGACCCTCCCAATGGGCTCAAAACCTTGTCTTTTAATGCACCACTCAGCATAGGAACATCATCTACAAAATCAGCTGTTAGGGCAGCTGGGTGGGGGTTTGTTGAGGGGGAGTTACTGCCCTCTTCAACTAGCCCGCTCTACACCCTGGCTTTTTAATGCACCTCATTATGCAGGGCTTACATCACACTTCACATATAACTCAATTAAACAAATATAATAATAATGATAAATAAACCCGAATTAAATTATATTAAGGATGGTATTGACAACTGGGAAGTAGCAAGATCTCAGAATATAATATGTATTAATGCACCTTTAATAATGATAATTAATGATAATTAAACCCAAATTAAATTATATTGAGGATAGTAATGACAACTGGGAAGTAGCAAGATCTCAGAGTATAATATGTATGAATGCACCTTTATAACATAAAAGTAGCACATTCTTTTGTTCTTTATTTTGCTGTTGTTTTTGTCTTATTCTTCATCATTTATTGTTACTTTGCCCTATGTTCCTTTGTTTATGATTTGCTACCTTGTAAATATTAAATGTAATGTTACTATTTTTATTTTGGGGTGGGCGCTTATAAGCCTTTGGCTTCAGCCCACTCCCTTTGAGCAGGTTAACTGCTCAAACAAATAAATAAACTAAACTAAACTAAACTAAGATATAGGGGCGACATAATCGGAGTCATATGGGTCTGTGGCCTGTTCTCGCTCAAACTCTATCCTGTACAAAAGAAAATAAAGTATCTTAGCCTATAATGTTTGAAAAAATGCACATGAATACATTATTGACCTCATACGAAGTAAAAAGACATTATTATTATTATTATTTATTTGCAATTTACACACCATCTAAACCAGGACCAACTCAGGAGGACTAACTCAGAACACAACCAGGACTACACCAGGTCTGAACTAGGTCAGACTATGAATAAACCAGGTCTAAAGTAGGACTAAACAATGACTACAAATGTATATGCACTCTTCAAAAATAACAATTGATTAGAATCGAGTACACAGTAACAGCAACGTTAGCCTATCAAGTAACATGTTTTCTCCCCTCATACCTCATATAAACTACATGCAAAATGTACCACATTCCCGGGAACATTTTACTGATTTTGCCGAAAAAGAAAAAATATATACACAACGGCGTTGAAAATTCAGCCGTGTTGGTCAAGGACATGAGCACTTTTTATCATTTTGCATCATTTTGAAGACGTTAGCCAAACACAAAAGGCTACCGGTAAACCATACACAAAAACATAGTTAGCATCTTTTATGTTATATGTTTTATGTTGCACGATTGCTCCGAAGAAAATTCCTAGTTTGTGAACCTGTCCACTGACCATGACAATAAAACCAATTCTGATTCTACATTTAGCTAACGCTACACTACACGCTAAACACATAGCATTACAACTATTACGCATCGTCATTTGTTCACATAGATTTACCGTATCAGACATTACAGACTGTATCTTACCATTTTAGCAAGAAGAAAGCCAACTGAGGGTCCGTTTGAGCCCGAGAGCGGAGCTGAGGTCTCCCCATTTGTTGATGAACGCCTTTCCGATGTTGACTCTCGTCTTACTCCGATGCCTGTCTCACTCCAATTTGCCCCTTTTGGTTGAACTAGACAAACGTTTTATCTTCTTTATCTTACGTGGAGTTTGCATTGCTGTTTGGGATGAACTGGAGTTCATCTTCTCTTACAATCCATCCTCTACTTTGGCAAAAGTCGCTGGAGTCTTCGCTGATGCAGATAATAGCGGCGAATACACAAACTCCCCAGAGCTAGCCAGTTGCGCGTGAACCCGCATGACGTCACGCCCAGGCTCAAACCTTAAGATTCCGACCCGAATCGCTCTTATTTATTTGACTGCACAGGATTATAGGGGCAATGGCAGTGATCAGACAGGAACTCATTTAGCACATCAGGCAATTGTTTAAGCATGTATGGGTTAGAAAACGGTTATTTTAAACATTTACAGTTGCGCATAGCACCTTTAATTTGAGGTGAAACAACCAAGAAACTTCCTTTAACGACAAAAGGGCAGAAAAAACACTTTCCACATTTTCCCTCATTTTTTCTTTCAATTTCTCTTCAATTCTTCCCCTTTTTTTCCTTTTATTCCATTTTCCCCGCTCTTTTCCCCCCACATTTACTACTGCTGAACCTTTGTCACATATTGCAGACAGCCTATCAGTATGTTTTGGTCATGTACTTGTTTTCGTGGCTGCCAGATGCCTCCCAAGGACTGTTCTGGCCTAAACTGACGGAGTGTAGTCTTTCTTGGCGCTGTACTTTGAGATACATAGCGGTTAGTCTGACCTGAAGATCATTCTTTTGTTCGCGGAGTGGGTTTAGCGTACGCGTGTAGCATTGTGTTAAACTGTGTCTAAATAATAATAATAATAATAATGCCTTACACTTGTATTGCGCTTTACAAGCCTGTATTACCAAGTTTCTCAAAGCGCTACACTGTCGTCATTATTCATTCACTCCATACTTGGTGGTGGTAAGCTACTGTTGTAGCCACAGCTGCCCTGGGGTAGACTGACGGAAGCGAGGCAACCAGTCTGCGCCATCGGCCCCTCCGACCACTCCCTCACTCACTACATTCGCTAGGCTTCCTGGTGTTACCAAACGGTCTCCCATCCAAGTACTAACCAGGCCCTTCCCTGCTTAGCTTCCAAGATCTGACGGGATTGGGCATAGCAAAGGCGGTATGACCACTAAATGTCAATAAATGATCCGCAGTGAGTCTATAAGTCTATAAAAGCAACCATAACTCATGAGCAGCGTCAGCGCAAATGCAGATGTTTTCTTAAAGCAAAGCAAAGCTATAACTTACTAACACTTAGTCATTATTAGAAATAAGAGAGCCGCGGTCTGAGCCAGGACTAAACCACTAAACTGGTTAAAAACCAGGACTAAACCAGGACTGAATAAGAAACTAGAGTTCTTAGACAAAGAGAAAACAGTAACAACAAGAAACACATTGGCTATTTACCTTTAGTGACAGACCCATGTCGCCGCAGAGCCTGCAGTAACAGATCTTTGTCATGTGAAGTACTTTAACTTAGTTGAACAGCGCAGTGTGTTTAGAAAAGTTTAGCTGAAAGAAAACGGTGTCCAGATGTGGATCTGGTCTGTCCCTGCAGCTCAGGGGGTAATAATGTCCTTTCTTTCTTTTTATCGCTGCTTAAGTGGGAATTCTGCTCAAAAAAGGAAGTTACATGTGAGGCTGCTGCGGCCTGTGTTCTTTCTGTTGTGCTGTTTTAGGATTTTTTCCTGAACGATACTTTTTTATACACATTATTTTAATTCAATTAAAATAACATAGGTATAGAAAAAAGTACCGTTCAGGCACCAGTACTGAAAAGCAGGTATCGTTAAAGTAGTGGTATAGAAACAAAAGGAACGGTACCCAGCCCTAATTATAACTAAGGATGTTTTTCTCTATACCATGCCTCTTTGCCTGTCGCAGATTTTTTTATATCTTGTTGCTGATGAAGCTGAAATGTAATAAAGGAGCACAGGGCGGCACGGTAGTACAGCGGTTAGCGCTCGTGCTTCACAGCTAGAAGGTCCGGGTTCGATTTCCACCTGGATGGGGCCTTTCTGTGTGGAGTTTGCATGTTCTCCCCGTGTCTGCGTAGGTTTCCTCCGGGTACTCCGGTTTCCCCTACCACTAAAAACATGTACAATAGGCCAGGTTGAATGAGAGTGTGTTTGAGAGTGTGAATGGGGGACGATGGATGGAAATTAGCCCAAGGCTACAATCCGGTGTGGCTTGTTCATTAACTTGCACTGTCCCTACCAAATAAACAATAATAGTAATGTTCAACAGCAGTTTTAGAGGTTTATCTGCTGCTCAATCCCATGAAAAATAAAATATTAATATCACAAATCGAATCGCAGTCGCAATGTCTGTCAGGAAATCAAGCAACCATAGCCTATAGGCCATTGCAATGCCTCATTTGAAAGCTACAACCTTGTAGTTTCTGAAAATATGTGTAAGATTTCAGTAGAACACAATTTACAGGTGATGGATGGCCGGGAACTGGTTAAAATGTGTATTTCGCACAATCATTAAGAGCCTGGCGCACACATATGATCATATTTTCTCTTCTTTCCTCTGCAGTGGTGAAGGACATCTGCTCCCGCACAGACCTCACCCTCAAATCCACTCGTGTCAAAGTCTATCCATTTTACGAGTCTTTGGACGCGGCTCTGATGGGCCCGGATCGTCCCAAGTTCAAAATGCCTGACGCTTTCACTGAACCCCTGCTGATGCCCATCTGGAAGTTTCTCCACAGCAAAGACCTCTCAGACTCCATCAACAGCAACATGGGCGCGCACTTCTGCCACGTTAATTTAGACAAGCCGCAGGTCAAACTCAGCCCCTCGGCGAGCTTTCTGCGCCAGAAGGACCTCACCAAAGAGCGGGTGGAAGGCTGGCAAAGCGCAGCGCTGAAGGCGTTTCGCGAGCAGGTGAATGAGTACGCCGCGTTCGATTGCCCCGTCAACGACGCGGCGTGGAGGCAAGCCGAGAGAGAGGTGCGGACGATCGTGAAAGATGACGTCGAGTTGAGTTTAGATCAGGCAAAGAAAATTCTAACCGTGGCCGGGAGAATCAAAGATATAAAACACGTTAGGGCTGAAGTGGAGGACACAGTGCGCAAAGCTGTCAAACAAATCGACCGAGAAATGAACGAAGTCGAGGAGAAAATGCCGCTCGCTCCAGCCATGTTCCACATCTTAAACCATAGCGGGTTACAGAAAGAGGTGCGAGACATCTCCCCCGACATGCGCGTGGATTTTGACAAAGGGGTCTTGGCGATTTCGGGTTTGCAAGGCGAGGTTTTCAAATTAAAAAACTGGATTCTCGAGAAAATGTTTGCGTTGGAGAGAGAGAAGAGAAGGCTGGATTTGGCGAATCCGCTTCAAGATTTCCTCCGAAACGTTGACGTCAAGCAGCTGTCAGAGGACTTGTTCACCTCACAGGGCATTTGTGCGTACATCAGCGTAGAAACGAAGGGGCTGTTTCTCGTAGGAAGTTCAGAGCGCTTTATGGGCGACGCAGAGAAGAAACTTGAGTCCACTTTGATTGTTAAGACACTAAACTATCAAGATGCAGAGGTCGTGAAGCTCAAAAAGTGGTTGGAACTGGTTAACAATCTGCTCGAATCGTACAACACTTCCCGTATGCAAGTAGTGCAAGTCCAAGTTCAACCTCAGAAAATCACAATCGCAGGTTTTGCGAATCCCGTGAACGAGGCCGGCCAAAATTTCTGCAAATTCATCAACGACTTCTCGCGAGTCCAGGAGAGGGTCAAAGTTGAGTCGTGCGCGGTCATTCAGTTCATCAAAAAGAAAAAGATTGAGGAATGGTCGAGCATCGCCCGAGACAATCAAGTCAACGCTGAGTTCGACCCGGAGCGACCGAAGTTCACGATATCCGGCCCGCGCCTTCACGCACACAACGCCAAAGCGCTCTTTCTCAAACTAACGCAATCCCTCGTCACCGACACGTTCCAGGTGCAGAAACCGGGCGCGAGAAAGTTCTTCATGACTCAAGGCGCGCTCTTTCTGTCAACCATTTTGAATGAATTCAGCTGCGCGGTGATTTTGCGTCCGACCTCCCGGATGACGAGGAAGATTATGAAGAAATACCGGACGTTCGAGAGGGCGAGTGCGGCGTGAAGGTCCGAACGGTGAGCGGGATCGCGGTTTCAGTGAAGAAAGCGGATATGTGCAAGCTGAAAGTCGACGCGGTTGTGAACGCAGCCAACAAGGACCTGAAGCACATCGGCGGGTTGGCGTTAGCGCTCTTGAACGCGGCCGGGCCTGAGTTGCAGCGCGATTGCGACGGATTCATCAAGCAAAATGGGAAGCTTCCTCCGGGGCAGACCTTTGTGACCAAGTCCTACCGACTCCCGTGCAAACATGTGATCCACGCCGTCGGGCCGAGGTACACGGAATATGAAGCCAAACGCGCCAACGACCTCCTGAAGCTCGCGGTCAAAGACAGTCTGACTCAAGCGGAGAAGCTGCGGTGTTCGAGCGTGGCGTTGCCGGCGATAAGTTCAGGGATATTTGGTTTCCCGGTGGAGCTGTGCGTGGAGACCATCGCCCAAGCCGTTAGAGAGTTCTGCGATGATCCGGTAAACCAGCAGCCGGCGCTACGAGAGGTGCTGCTGGTGGATAATAACGCTAAAACAGTGAAGGCTCTGACTGAAGCCGTGAAGACAAAGTTTCAGACCTGGGGCCGACGGTAGAGTCTGGAGACAAGAGGGTCCAGATGCAAGGAGCTGTGGGGTGAGCTCAGACTTTTATATTTGTGAAAATGTGTAGACTTGAGGAATAGGGTCAATGTAATGTAAATGCCACCAGATACCACTGTAAATACCACCAGATACCAATGTAAATGCCACCAGATACCACTGTAAATGCCACCAGATACCACTGTAAATACCACCAGATACCACTGTAAATACCACCAGATACCACTGTAAATGCCACCAGATACCAATGTAAATGCCACCAGATACCACTGTAAATATCACCAGATACCACTGTAAATGCCACTAGATACCATTGTAAATGCCATCAGATAGTTCAATTCATTGACCGCCAGACCTCCACCTGGGGGAATGGGGTTCGGTTCCCAACTGTGACATCAAAGTCTTGATCATTAATGTTACTTTAAAATGTAGACGTTTAATATGTAAATGTTCTTATTTGTTTTTTCATATAGTCTCTCTAAGTAGGATGCAAACTGCATACTTTATGCATTTTAATTGACTTGGTATTGGAGCTTACATTAGGCCAGTGTTTCCCAACCAGGGGTACAGGGACCCCAGGGGTACGTGAAAGGTTAGAAGGGGGTTCTTGGATTCATTTCAGATAAAAAGATAAGGTAAAACAAATGGTATTGTTGATTATTATAGTAAAAGAAAAGCTTAAAAAACATGTAACTGTAAGGAACGAGAGTTTCAGTGTATTTAGTTCTTTCTTTTTTTCTTTTTTTTACTGATAATTAGGAGTTTTAGTCATTCACTTTCTAACTAAACAAATCCATCGAGGTAGGGGGTACTCGTAGAATAAATGACAGGCCCAAAGGGTACGCAAGGCAAAAAAAGGTTGGAACCCCCCTCCTTACATGACCCACTAAAAAGATGCTGGAGTAGCTCCGTCTCGAACTCACAACCTCCTGCCTACGGGCTTAACTCCTTAACACATTGAGTTAGCCGGAGAATGAGAGTTTGGTGCGGCTGTGCTTATGTTGATGTAATTGGGCGACTTGAGAGTTGGCGCTATTATCATTTCTAGGTTTTATCTACTGACTCATTTTGTATTCGGCGCATGTACTGTATTACAATTTTAGAATAACTTGCACAACACAGTCAATCTTATGATACAGGCTAATAGAAATACCAGATTTTGTGGTAACAAAAGGCACAATACAGTTCACAAATGGGCATAAATCTTTATTTACATTAGTAAAATCCACATTTGTGGTTTGGTCCTACTCAGTGTCAGAATGAAAATACATTAGCACACTCTTTATGGGTGTGACAATACATGCGTAAGTATAAAAAAGACATTATGGCATAATTATAAAGCAACGGACGCCCAGTGCTGTAATTAATTAATTAAGTAAATTTTATACGAATTCGATTTTGCAGTTGACAAACATAAATGCAAGGTTTCGGTCAAGGTATCAATCATATTACACAGAAAACCTGCATGTACCAGCAAATACCAGCACCAGGGGAGCCCTCGAGCCCAGAAACCAGTGGCCGCGCCAGAAAAACCCAGTGGTCGCTCCAGAAACCACTGGCAGCTGCCAGATACCGATTTAGGATCTCGCCCTCTCTCCACTTTGAGCTCCTCGTGGGGGGTGGAGATGACTGGGGTGGACTGAGGAGGAGGCAGTGTGCGGAGCTGAGCGAACAGGTGGAGGATGTGAGTGACTGGGCTCCTGTAACCGCCTCGTCACTCACGGACCCTGCGTGCCTTTTTCTCTCCTATAGCCCAGGACAGTGCTGGTGCTGGGAGCGTTCGGGCGCACCGTTTCCCCAGAGCCGCGCTCTGAAACCGTTTCCCCACAGGCCGCGCTCACGTCCCGCGGTCGTGCGTTCACAAACTGTCCCTCTGCCAATCCTACACTCCTCTCTCTGCCCCACTCCAGCAGTGACTTTTGTTTCGCAAAATAAGCACAACTATAGTGACGCCCCTCCCCAAAGAGGAATAAAAAAATACTTCACCTCCGCGAACCCGTTCATATCGTTCACTGTAAAGACTTGTTCAAAAGAGCCGGATCGTTCGCGACCGACACATCACTAATGTCCTTTCGGCGCCCCTATGCAAGGCATATTGCGTATGCCCTTTTTGCGCCCCTGAGCTTAACACTAGGGCTGCCGCATTTAAAACCCCCCTCCCCACAGTCAAATTGACCACTGCGGCGTGTTTTAAATAGCGTTTAGAAAAACAAAAACAAAAACGAAACGCAATATGTGGCGGGGGCTATTGATTCTGCGGCGGTGCGCCACAGAATAGTCTATGTGTGGGAAACACTGTCATTCATCAAGTGTTTGCTCATGTGCAAAATGAGAACACTGACCCCTGAGACAACTAAAAACATGTACAATAGGCCAGGATGAGTGAGCAGAGTGACAGATACTGGATGCATATTAGCCCATGGCTGTACTTCATGCATGAGTCCCTGTGTTCATTAGCCTCTTAACCCTGCCTTAACCAAGCATATTATCTCCAGTTCGGCTTTACCTAAATGTAACTGGAGCTTACAGCCTTTAGGCCACAGTAATGCCTCATTTGAAAGCCAAGGCCTACAAAACTGATCTAAGACTTTTGCTCGCGTTGTTGTCACTTTTTCCCCATGTTTCTTTTATGCTTAATAAATTGCGTTTTCATCACTTTTTTGTCACCTTTTATGTCACTTTTTTGGCACTTGTCACTTTGTTGCGTTTTTGTTGCGTTTTTGTTAATTTTTGGTTCTTTTCATCCTTGTTTACGTCTAGTTTTTGTTGCTGTTTTGACGCTTGTTTCAAGAAGCGCTTAGATTTGGGTAAGGCCAAGTTAGAGAAAATGTGCTTTGTTCAGGCTGGGTTAAGAGGTTAACATGCACTGTCCATATCAAATAAACAAATGCACATTTTCTCATTTCCAAAGCTTTATCTTCAGCTTTAGCTTCAGCTTTATGGCCCTTCTATTGTAACACACAAAACAACAAAGCAATAACATCGATGTCTGTATAGGCTCTCAGTCGGACAGGAGTTGTCCATCATTGATGAAGGTCCTTGAGTCATCGTCTGTATTCTGTAGTTGAAGTGATCAGCTGAGACCAGGGTCTTTGAAACTGAGAACTACAAAGGTTGTTTACCCACAGATGGAGAGCCCAGGTAACAGAGGGAAGGAACTTAGCCAAGTTAACTCATCCCAGTTGTCTTTATATAGTCTACATTAGAGCTGTTTTAGTGTCGCTGATGAAGCCTTTTGGATGAAACATTCTACACCTCAACTACAGACAATGACTCAAGAACCTTCACCAGAGAATAACATTGATGTTTGTTTAAAAACAACAAAACTATAAATGTCATCATTACTGTGCTGCTTGATTGTCTACAGGCAGAAGCTGGAGCAGACCACACCTGAAGGCCTCAGCATCCGTCTGGTGAAGGGAAACATCCAGGACCAAACCGTGAGTCTTTATGAACCTGTTTGTCTTTAGCAGCGGTTTGTTTTCCCTCTATGTGCATTCAGTGTAACGTTGTCTCAGACGGACGTGATTGTGAACACCATCGGCGAGAACAGGAACCTCCAGCAGGGGGCGGTGTCGAAGGCGCTGCTGGGTGCGGCGGGCTCTGGTCTACAGGCTGCGGTGCTCTCTGCCCCTGCAAAGAACACGCTCGGGGAAGTGGTCATCACCAACGGCTTTAACCTGCACTGCCAGAAAGTTTTCCACACAGTGTGCCCGCACTGGGACAATGGGGCGGGTCAGGCTCAGACGGTCAGTCACACTCTCAGACTCAGAACACGAAGCTACTCAATCAATGAAACTTTATTTATAAAAAGCGCCTTTCATACCGAAAGGTATCATCACAAAATGCTTTACAGATTACATCATTTAAAACAATACGCCCCGCATCATAAATATATATATATATACTGTATATATATATATATATATATATATATATATATATATACAGTGAGGAAAATAAGTATTTGAACACCCTGCTATTTTGCAAGTTCTCCCACTTAGAAATCATGGAGGGATCTGAAATTGTCATCGTAGGTGCATGTCCACTGTGAGAGACATAATCTAAAAAAAAAAATCCAGAAATCACAATGTATGATTTTTTAACTACTTATTTGTATGATACAGCTGCAAATAAGTATTTGAACACCTGAGAAAATCAATGTTAATATTTGGTACAGTAGCCTTTGTTTGCAATTACAGAGGTCAAACGTTTCCTGTAGTTTTTCACCAGGTTTGCACACACTGCAGGAGGGATTTTGGCCCACTCCTCCACACAGATCTTCTCTAGATCAGTCAGGTTTCTGGGCTGTCGCTGAGAAACACAGAGTTTGAGCTCCCTCCAAAGATTCTCTATTGGGTTTAGGTCTGGAGACTGGCTAGGCCACGCCAGAACCTTGATATGCTTCTTACAGAGCCACTCCTTGGTTATGGCTTTGTGCTTCGGGTCATTGTCATGTTGGAAGACCCAGCCTCGACCCATCTTCAATGCTCTAACTGAGGGAAGGAGGTTGTTCCCCAAAATCTCGCAATACATGGCCCCGGTCATCCTCTCCTTAATACAGTGCAGTCGCCCTGTCCCATGTGCAGAAAAACACCCCCAAAGCATGATGCTACTACCCCCATGCTTCACAGTAGGGATGGTGTTCTTGGGATGGTACTCATCATTCTTCTTCCTCCAAACACGTTTAGTGGAATTATGACCAAAACGTTCCATTTTGGTCTCATCTGACCACATGACTTTCTCCCATGACTCCTCTGGATCATCCAAATGGTCATTGGCAAACTTAAGACGGGCCTTGACATGTGCCGGTTTAAGCAGGGGAACCTTCCGTGCCATGCATGATTTCAAACCATGACGTCTTAGTGTATTACCAACAGTAACCTTGGAAACGGTGGTCCCAGCTCTTTTCAGGTCATTGACCAGCTCCCCCCGTGTAGTTCTGGGCTGATTTCTCACCTTTCTTAGGATCATTGAGACCCCACGAGGTGAGATCTTGCATGGAGCCCCAGTCCGAGGGAGATTGACAGTAATGTTTAGCTTCTTCCATTTTCTAATGATTGCTCCAACAGTGGACCTTTTTTCACCAAGCTGCTTGGCAATTTCCCCGTAGCCCTTTCCAACCTTGTGGAGGTGTACAATTTTGTCTCTAGTGTCTTTGGACAGCTCTTTGGTCTTGGCCATGTTAGTAGTTGGATTCTTACTGATTGTATGGGGTGGACAGGTATTTTTATGCAGCTAACGACCTCAAACAGGTGCATCTAAATGTAGGATAATAAATGGAGTGGAGGTGGACATTTTAAAGGCAGACTAACAGGTCTTTGAGGGTCAGAATTCTAGCTGATAGACAGGTGTTCAAATACTTATTTGCAGCTGTATCATACAAATAAATAGTTAAAAAATCATACATTGCGATTTCTGGATTTTTTTTTTTAGATTATGTCTCTCACAGTGGACATGCACCTACGATGACAATTTCAGACCCCTCCATGATTTCTAAGTGGGAGAACTTGCAAAATAGCAGGGTGTTCAAATACTTATTTTCCTCACTGTATATATGTATATATATATATATGTATATATATATATATATATATATATATATATATATATATATATATATATATATATACTTTTACCCCATGGTCAAAGTGGGAAACACCTCCAAAGGTGGTAGAGAATGACCGAGCCAAGATCCTGTGGGACTTCCAGATACAGACGGACAGAATGGTAATGGCGAACCAACCGGACATCGTGGTGGTGGACAAAGAGCAGAGGAAAGCCATGGTGGTTGACATAGCAATACCAAGCGACTTCAACATCAGGAAAAAGGAACACGAGAAACTAGAGAAATACCAGGGGCTCAGAGAAGAGCTAGAGAAGACCTGGAGAGTGAAGGCATCAGTGGTGCCCGTGGTCGTTGGGGCACTTGGGGCAGTGACCCCCAAACTGGAGGAGTGGCTCCAGCAGATCCCAGGAAATACATCAGACATCTCGGTCCAGAAAAGTGCAGTTCTAGGAACAGCAAAGATACTGCGCAGAACCCTCAAGCTCCCAGGCCTCTGGTAGAGGACCCGAGCTTGGAGGAAAAAGAGACCGCCCGCGGAGGGTGAGGAAGAGTTTTTAGTTATTGTTTTATATATATATATATATATATATATATATATATATATATATATATATATATATATATATATATATGTCAAGCTTTCTAATATTTCAGTATTGGTCCAGCTTGATGGACCTGGGGAGACACAGAGGACGCGGGGCCAACTCAGCTTTTTTTGATGACTTTATTCATAATCAGCAGGTTGAAAACCAACAATGTCTCTGTGCTCTGCCATCTGATTGCATTCTGGGTGTGTGCAGTCACACCTGTATTAGATCTAGCCATTAGTGCTGTGGGAGTGTTTCTGCCTCCATCTAGTGTGATTGAAAGGAAATGCATCTACTCTACACTGGGTAAAGAGGGAAGGACAGGTGAGAAAGAAAGAGGAAATAAGGATTAGAGGGGAAGCTCCTCTTCTTTGGGAAATGGCACGACACCTCCCACTTGAGCTCCTGGTGGAAACCCAAGGAGGTCACAGTCTTCAAGGGGCTTGTGCCGTTTGTTCTTCCACAGGCAGCAGGACAACGAGGCGTCTGACATCTCTTCGCAGGATTGTGCCTGGGATTTTGCCTTTGACTTGTTGCTTTGCAGGGCTCGTCGGGACTGGGTAGCTTGGATATACTCTTACGTGAACGTCTCTCACAGTCCCTTTTTCGTCTTGGTTGACCTCCACCACTCTTCCAAGTTTGTACTGGTGTCTCAGTGCGTTTTGGTCAGCCACCCAAACTATGTCGCCGATTGCAACGTTTCGCTCTTTCGTATGCCACTTGCTTCTCACAAACAGATTTGGCCCTGCGAGTTGGCACCACCTCCTCCAGAACTTGGTAACTTCCGCTTGTATGCCCTGTAGTCTTTTGTAGGGGTAGCTTTCGAAGTTGAAATCTGCAGGATCTCCCTTTGGGCTGACACGACCAAGCGAGTCGATACAGTCCTCTCTGCTTTGCACCCGTCCATCAATCGGTCTTTCGTTCACGAGATTTGCCGCCAAGAACAAAATCGTTTGGAATTCACCCCAGGTAAAGCTTCCATCACCAGCAAGGTTGGTCAGGGCTCTTTTCACCAAACGAACTGCTGCTTCAGCTGCACCGTTTCGGTGGGGTGAGTCCGCAGGGTGGATTGTCCATAACCACTCCGTCCCGTTTTTTGCTGCCTTGTCGTCCAATCCTCCCTTGTCCAGTCTGTCAAGGTACCTGTACAGCTCCTCCAGCACTGGTTTGGCTCCCACAAAATTAGAACCTGGGTCTGACCATAGCTTCTTGGGGTGACCTCTTAGCGCTGTGAACCTCTGGTAGGCAAGGAGGAAACCTTGAGTTGACTGGTCACTGACGATGTCGGCGTGAATGGCTCTTGACGCCATACAGCAGAAAACAATGCCCCACACCTTGATTTTGACCCTCTTTTTCACCTCATCCTTAACCAGGTATGGACCGAAGAGGTCTACCGTGGTGTACTCAAAAGGTTTCGCCGGGTTTATTCTCTCGGAGGGTAGGTCACCCATTACTTGTTGACACGGTTTTGCTCTGAGTTTCCTGCAAGTCACACAGCTGTCGACTACCTGCTTGGCATGTCTTCGACCTTTGATTACCCATGCTTTTCTCCTCATCCGTAGGAGCGTTCCAGCAACCCCCTCATGGTTTGCGTTGTGGGCTTCTCTGGCAAGCAATGTGGAAATCCAGTGTTTGAATGGGAGAAGTGGAACAGCAGCTGGTTCTTCGGCAAAGAATTGAAACCGTCCACCCAGTGTTGTTTTCGTCAACGAAGACGATAACGATATGATTTCGTTGACGCCCCTTTTTTTAATGACGATAACGTAACGATGACGAGCTAAAAATAGCTCTTTGGGGACTAAAACCTGACGAGACGTTTATGAGTTTACGTCAACGAGACGAGACGAGACTAAAATGGGAGAAAGTGGTTCGTCAGATCGTTCACAAACAGAGTTTATACGCGGAGCGGGAGAACACACCGGTAAACGTGACACAGAGCGGCGCCGCAGCTCTCATGATGCTGCCGGGCAGCGGCGCCTCTCTCTCTCTCTCTCTCTCTCTCTCTCTCTCTCTCCGTGGCGTGCAGTGCACTGCTAGCGTACATCCTCCACGGAGCGCATGTGACATCGATGTCACAGGGACATCAACCTCAGGACAGTTTTAAATACCGTAGCGTATGAACGCAGAAAGCATGTGGAGGCTACGTATGTGAAGACAGCGCTGTTGATCAGCGGACGAGGAGAGCGGGCGCTTGTGGGGAAAGTCCTGTTCACAAAGACACTTCTACTACTGCCTATTGTGGTGTAATCGGTTTGTCAAAAGCTATAAAGCCAATAGATAACTATTATTTATCCCAATTTCCAATAGTTATCTAAATTAATTATAACTTTTTATAATGAAACTGACGAAAACTTGACTAAAACCTTTTAAATTTTCGTCTGACTAAAACATGACTAAAACTATCACATTTAGAAATGACTAAAATGTGACTAAATCTATAAGCATTTTCGTCCAAAAGACTAAGACTAAAACTAAAACTAAAAGGGCTGCCAAAAACAACACTGCGTCCACCACACGTCAGGAGTCCATCATCGTTCCTGTACACAGCCAACCTTTTGAGAGCTGTATCAGGAAAGATTTGCCCATTTTGGGCCGCCAGAAGCAGGTCTCTGAAGGCATCTTGGCGTTCAATCGCAGTTAATGCAGGTATGGTGCCTCTGGATTTGTCTCGTGTCTCACCTTTTCCTAACCACATCCGAGCTGCCCGCAAGACCCAAGCAACACCATCAACAAGTTTTTGCAGATTGCTAAAGTTCTCTATGGTGATAAGCTCTCTGACCCAACCAACTGGAGCTGGTCTCCCAGCCTTTTGCTGAGGTGCACGCTGTATATTTTTCTTGGCCTGGCTTCGAGGGGTAATGGCTGTGAACACCTTCCTTTGCAGTTTGTCTACATTTCCACTGGCATGAGCTGCAACTTCCCGCAGTGATTTAATCGGCCACTCATCCACTTCCATTCTTAGGAAACCTGGACCTCTCTGCCAGGTGGAGTCCCCCTTCAGTTCCTCAGCCGAGCTTCCTCTCGTTATGATGTCAGCAATGTTCAGATGTCCAGGTATCCACCACCAATCTGACGCGGATGTAGACTTCTGGATTTCCCCGACCCGGTTAGCGAAGAACGTCTGATATCCATAGCTGTCTCTTTGAATGGCACCCAATACTGTCTGGCTGTCCACTAGATGAAACCACCGCTCGACTTGCATTCTTGCTTGCCTCTCAAAATACTTCCGTAGTCTGGCTGCAAAGACTGCTCCACAGATTTCAGCTTTTACAGCTTCGCCTTTCTGATCCAGCGGTGTAAGTTTGGCCTTTGCCTCTACAAACCGGACATCAACTCCACGTGCTGTGTGCCAACGGAGATACATCACAGCACCGTATGTTTATCGCTCCCATCTGAGAAGGTGACCGCTATAGGGTTGTGTTTCCAGTCCGCCGGTGTGAGACTCCTTGGGAACTTGATCAGACTCAGCTCGGCATACTCTTCAAAGAGCTTTATAGCCTCTTCTCTGATGTCTTGTGAAAGTGGTCTGTCCCAAGTCTCCTGAATCAGTCTCCCACCACCTGCTTCTTGGAAAGCCCGTCTCACAAGGATAGCGCCTTTCTGCTTTAGGGGTGCAACCAGGCCAAGTGGATCGTAGAGTCCAGCAACTTGGCTCAGCAACTCTCTCCTGCTTAGCGGGTCTGGTGTCCCAGACCTTACCTCCTTTTTCGTGAGATCCTCACCAAGTCTCATCTTCTTCTTCTTCCTAGAGAAATTTATTGAGGTAAGCATGTACAGTGTATCCTCCACCGACTCGTAGCCAACCCCAAGGGCTTTGTTATCCTCGTCCCTCATTTGATTTGGCAGGATAATAGTTTTGCTTGGAGTTTGACTTCGGGGGCCTGCATCCTCTCCTTCGACCTGCCCTGCACTCACTCGCCTCCCACTTTGACCAGACCAGACCCAGGGCTTGAGTAAGAAGCCACCAGCCCTTAGGATCTCCTCCACTCCTTGGGCGATCCAGACCAGAGCCTCCAGACTGTTGTGTGAAGTGAGAATGTCGTCCACGTAACTGTCTTCTTCAAGGACTCTGCGCTCCTCAGATAGGTGTGCAAAGTTGGGCAACCTAGCAGTCTCCCTCATTGCCAGTTGTGCGATGCAACCTGCTGGCCTGTCACCAATATTTACTCTGGTGATGGTATATTCCTCAATGTCATCGGCAGGATGGTCTCTCCAGAGGAAGCGGTGCAGGTGCATCTCCCGATCTTCTAGCCAGACGGAGTTGTACATCTTTTTGATGTCTCCTAATGCAGCATGCACACCTTGCCTGAACCGTAGAAGAACAGCTCTGATAGGATTGAGCACGTCGGGTCCCTTGAGCAAAATGTCATTCATGCTTAGCCCTCTGAACTTCTGGCTACTGTTCCACACCAGTCGGACAGGGGTGGTGACTGAGTGGGGATTTGGGGCAACTAGATGACTAACGTACCAGACGGGCCCCACCCAATCCTTTTGCATCTCCGTTGTGAGCTTCACGGCAGCACGACGTTCCACCATTTCATGTACTTGGTTAGTATATGCCGCCTTCCACCCTGAATCCTTATCCAGCTGTTTTTCAGCCCTTAGGAACGTAGCCTTGACAGCACTTCTGTTGTTTGGAAGCGATGCCGGATCTTGAGTCCATGGGTACTTTGCATCCCAGTGTGGGGCCTCGACGTGAGCATCCGCCTTGACGTAGGTAAGACCTTCTTTTATGACATCCAGCTCCTTTTCTTCTGCCAGCGTCATTTCCTTGCCCCCTGGTTGGCAATTACCACACCGATAACCTCCACATTTTGGCTCACATGCAGCACCGATGCTCTCCCATCTCCACCATTCGAGGAAGTCTCTGGTAGAGCCAACTGTGACCAATGTGTTCGCCATCTGTCGTGTTATTCCCGCCTTGGGACCTTTTTTGATCATCTCTTCATACTTCACTGCAGCCGTTCGCATCGACCGAGCGAAATGGGTCTTGGAGTGATGTGCTGCAACCTCAATGCGCTCGAACAGTCCAGGGTGCGCCCCTCCAACAGTTTTGCCCAGGGGGCTATCCATAAGACGAGATCTCCGACAACTTTAACTCTTTGGGGAGCGAGTCTCCCCTCCCGATGGCTGATTAACAGCTCAACTTCCTTTGGACGTCTTAATTCATCCAGATCGACGTCAGGGAAGAAGGTTTGTAGGTTCTCTGCCTCGACTTCTTTGTGGACCTTCGCGATTTCATCTGATCTGTAGCAAACAAGTTCATGTGACCTTTCCCCATCTGATGGAGTCCGAGTGCGTACCCTGAGGAGATATCGCTTTGTTTCCACTGTCAAAGTCATACCACCAACGCCGTATAGGACTAAGGTCACTTCCTCACTTCGTAACCTCAGCCGGTCAGCAGCCTTGTGCGTGATGTAGTTCGTGTCTGACGCGAGGTCTATGAGCGTACCGACTTTTTGACCTGCATTCGCTGTTCCATCAACATCAGTATGACAGGCGGTTCTGATAGTCCGTTCTGTTTCAGTAGTTGAGATTGGGGTTGAGTCCCCACTCGAGTGTTCCCATTGGTGAACGCCTTTCTGCATCTATCTGCCATGTCTGTAGAAAGTTCCGCTAGGAATTGTTCCTGCTCAGCAGTCAGGTTACTTTTTGCTGCACTGCTTCTCCGGTTAAGGTCACAGCTCTTATGTGCTGCTGCCCTGCTGTCTCTAAAGCACAGGAAGTAATGGTGATCCGGAGGACCGCTTTTCTTACATTCTTGGTTCCGACAAAGATATGTATCCTTGCAATCTTCCTTCCTTGTATGCCAGCCAAGACACATCTTACAGGCTCCTATGCGTTTCAGTGTGGCTCTCTTCTCAGGTACACTTAAACTTTTGAATTTCCTGCAGTAGAAGAGTCTGTCATAGTGCCTTTCATCACCGCACACACCACACGTACCCTCGAGCTCTCTCTTTGTTGCCTTGGTTACTGCAAACTTTTTGTCTGGCCTTCTTGAGGGGAAGTTGTCGGATCTGTCCGTTATCTTTAGCTGCTCTAACCTTTCGAGAACACCCTCCTGTTTTTTCAGGAAGCCGACGAGTCTGTCGAAGTGGTTGTCAGGCGTCACTCCATTCCTTGGTTCCATCATGTACACAAGCCAGTCCCTTTTAACAATGTCAGGGAGCTTACTTTCAATGGTACGTATCGCCAGCGGGTTCTTTATTGCGCTGGCGTTGTTCAGCTCTGTGAGATCAGTCACGGCCTTCTCGACCGCCTGAACGAGGTCGATGACCCTGCGTGGTTGGTTTCCCCGAACAGGAGGTAGTCTCTCCAACTCTTCAAGAATCTCAAGCGCTATTGCCGACTTGTTTCCGTACCTGTTTTCGAGGACTCTGAAAATATCCTCTGCTGTTGGGTACATGGACAGCCTCAGATCTTTAACGAGCCTGTCCTCTATGCTGTCCAAAAGTTGAATCTTTTTCACTTCAACAGACCCGGTTGGTTCGCCCTGCTTTTGCAGGTTTTCCCAGTCTTTCTTCCATCTGTAATAGTCTCGACTGTCGCCGCCGAACACAGGAAGCGTGGTCGGTTTAATCCGGACAATCGGGTTTAATGGTGCTGGGGGAGGGGTTAAAGGCCCGACGTTACTGGCTCCTGTAGGTCCCTCTGCAACCCGTCTCGCAGTAACGAACTCTGCCTTCCTTAGTTCAAGCCTGTTTTTCTGAGTCCTCACACTCCTGACTCTGTTCTTCAGAGGCTCTCTCTCTTCCTGTGTGAGCCTTTCCACCAATAAATCCATGTGCACACTGAAGCTTTCCATGTTACTGCTTAACACAGGTACATCTTTTGTTTGTTGTAATGTTACCTCAGCTTCTTCGATGGTTTCCGTAACCTCTTGTTCTCCATCCCTCGACCACAAAGTCTCTTGTACTGTGTTCCGCACAAGCTTGAATGTTTCCCTAGCTTCTTTGGCTGTTCGGTCAATTTCCTCCTGGAGTTCGAGAACCTTTGGTTCCTCCTCCTTTTCCGTCATGTCCGACAGTATTCCTGCTAAATAGCTGTCATTTCTTCCAAGGAGGTCTCCTAAACGGTCAGACAAGCAGTTGAACTGTTCCGTCAACTCCTGTTGAGCCATCGCACTTGCCTCCCGTGTGAGAATATTGGCTTGACGTGTAAAGCAGCTTTTGGAGATTGTTCGCTCCTTCTTGAGCCGCGTAAGTGTCTTTTCTTCCATGTTTGGTTTTGTTGCCCTCGCGACCACACCACACGGAAGGTAAAAGCCTTTTATCCTTTACTCCTCCTGGTCCACGAATGGTTTTCAACTGTCAAGCTTTCTAAGATTTCAGTATTGGTCCAGCTTGATGGACCTGGGGAGACACAGAGGACGCGGGGCCAACTCAGCTTTTTTTGATGACTTTATTCATAATCAGCAGGTTGAAAACCAACAATGTCTCTGTGCTCTGCCATCTGATTGCATTCTGGGTGTGTGCAGTCACACCTGTATTAGATCTAGCCATTAGTGCTGTGGGAGTGTTTCTGCCTCCATCTAGTGTGATTGAAAGGAAATGCATCTACTCTACACTGGGTAAAGAGGGAAGGACAGGTGAGAAAGAAAGAGGAAATAAGGATTAGAGGGGAAGCTCCTCTTCTTTGGGAAATGGCACGACAATATATATATATATATATATATATATAAAAATAAAATATACAGTGCCTTGGGAAAGTACTACTACACCTTGAACTTTTGCACATTTTGTTATGTTTACAACCCTAAACGTAAAGATTTTATTTTGAAATTTGTACTGAACGTTCACACACAAGTAATGAAGTGAAAGCAAAATGATACATGATTCTGTAATTATTCAAAAAATAGAAAAGTGAAAAGTGGGGCGCATGGGCGTCGGACTGGGGGGTAAAGGGTACTGGGACCCGAGCAGGGTAGGGGCTCTCAAAAATGCTGCAAAAAGCGTTTGTATTGGACTTTCTAAATTTCCTCATAATTGATATAAGAATTGAACACAACCTGGCTGAAATACAATAGTAGCTATAGGCAGAATTTTCCACAAACAATAATCATGCATTATATCTCAGGGCCCTGACACCCCTTTAAAAATGTGCCAAATGGTTCAGCCCACACACCGGTGTTCAGCACCGTGCGCTTCAACTCAACAGTGACTTTGATGAGGTGGGCTCTGTGATGCAATGACACGAAGCTAGGAAAGAGAAATATTAGTCTTGCCTCGCTCTTATGTGCTTTTATTTAACACTAGCCTATTCTAGCGGACCTTAGATGCAACTTTCTTGTGATAAATGACAGTTAAACATGAAGTGAGGCGAGTCCCTGCCTCTGTCTGCTGAGAAGTGGAAGGTGCAGAGTCAGAGAAAGAACCAGAGACAGAGCGCCTTCTCTTCTCGTTTTAACCCCTAAAGTTTCTCTTTCCTTATATTTATTATAAGTGACTGCAATCAGGCCAATACAGTGACAAATGCCACAGGTCGCTCACGCTATTTTCGCAGAATTAATTATGCTAAAATGTGTATTAATTGGGGGGGAGCGGGTGGGGGGTCCAACAAGATAGTTTGTACCCAGGGCGTGCATAAGTATTCATACAGCATTTTCAGAGTGCATTAAATTGCCTTTATAACATTCCTAATGACTGCAGAAATGTCACACCTTGCCCTAACCATTAAATAGAGCCTCCTGAGTACCTTAAGTCTCTGGATGTTGTAGGACTGTCTGGGCTGACACGTCTCTGCAACATCGCGTGGTGGTCGGGGACAGTGCCCCTGGATTGGCAGACCGGGGTGGTGGACCCTCTCTTTAAGAAGGGGGATCGGAAGGTGTGCTCCAATTACAGAGGGATCACACTCCTCAGCCTCCCCGGTAAGGTCTACTCCAGGGTGCTGGAGAGGAGGATCCGGCCGATAGTCGAACCTCGGATCCAGGAGGAACAATGCGGTTTTCGTCCCGGTTGCGGCACACTGGACCAGCTCTATACCATTCATCGGGTGCTCGAGGGTTTGTGGGAGTTCGCCCAACCAGTCCACATGTGCTTTGTGGATCTGGAGAAAGCATTCGACCGTGTCCCTTGTGGGGCCCTGTGGGGGGTGCTCCGGGAGTATGGGGTCCGGGGCCCTCTACTAAGGGCTGTCCGTTCCCTGTATGACCGCAGCAGGAGCTTGGTTCGCATTGCCGGCAGTAAGTCAGACTTGTTTCCGGTGCGTGTTGGTCTCCGCCAGGGCTGCCCTATGTCAGCGGTTCTGTTCATTACCTTTATGGACAGAATTTCTAGGCGCAGCCAGGGACCGGAGGGTGTCCGGTTTGGGAACCTCAGGATCTCATCTCTGCTGTTTGCAGACGATGTTGTTCTATTGGCTTCATCAAATCAGGACCTTCAGCATGCACTGGGGCGGTTTGCAGCCGAGTGTGAAGCGGCTAGGATGAGGATCAGCACCTCCAAATCCGAGGCCATGGTTCTCCACCGGAAAAAAAAAGGTGGCTTCCACGCTTCAGACCCGGCCCCGGATAAAGTGGAAGAAAATGTATGTATATATATATATATACACACATACATACATACACAATATATAATTAGGACTAAATAAATAGATGTCAGTTAAAAGCTAAGCTAAAAAGGTGGGTCTTGAGCCTGCTCTTAAAAACTTGAACGTTCTCTGCGGTCCTGAGCTCCTCCTCAGGTCGTTCCAGAGGCGAGGGCCATAATATTGGAAAGACGCCTCGCCATGAGTCTTTCTGTTGACTTTAGAAATAACTAGGAGACCCCTGCCGGAGGAGCGAAGGGTCCGTGAAGGTTCATAAGGTAAAAGCAGTTCTGAAAGATAAGAAGGACCGAGACCATTAAGACATTTAAAAACCATTAAAAGAACTTTAAAATCGATCCTGAAACACACGGGGAGCCAATGCAGCGATTCTAAAACTCGTGTAATGTGGTCTCGCCTCCTGGTCTTCGTCAGGACACGAGCTGCTGAATTTTGTAAAAGTTGTAAACCTGAGATACTCTTTTTGGAAAGACCAGAAAGCAGCGCATTAAAGTAGTCGATACGACTGGTGATAAAAGCATGCATTAGCGTATCCGTGTTCGCCCAAGAGAGAATGGGGCGGACTGTGGCTATGTTCTTTAGATGGTAAAAACCTATCTTTGTGATATTCTGGAGAACGCTTCAACTAGAAGAAAACGACACAGAGATCAATACTTTGGTTGGCTTGCAAGGGAGAGTCGCAGTTCACCACAGCCATGCGGAGTGGTGCACCCATTCTCAAAGAGTTGTTTTCGGTACAGCCTTTTATTTGGTTTTTCCACAGTATATTACACATACAGAGGTGGAGTTACAGATATTGCTCGTCACCTCTCAAACACATGTATCACATCATATCTTAAAACATGAATCACACTATATTTATCCAATCGGGAGGCCCGGCCTGTACAAGGACACCTGATGTCAATCATACTCAGTCTGACCTGCACAGTCCGGGGGCCAACCTTGATTTACGTTCGTCCAGTTCACTCCGTTGTCTTACTACACATGGTCAACCTGATACCAGGCTGCTCTCTTACGTACTTCTGATACCAAACAGTATCTTCTAGGGGTGTTGAAAAATATCGATTCGCCGATATATCGCGATATTACGTCGCGCGATTCTCGTATCGATACAAAAAGCGCCGTATCGATATTTAAACATCTATTTTTGGGGAAATATTCATTGCAGCGTCTCTCTTTGGTCCTGCACTTTTACTCCCGCCCGCTAGATGGCAGCGCACCGCGCAGCCCGCTTGAGTAACACTAGAATTTAGTGAGAGTTAGAGAAACACAGGGAGAGTTTAGCATGGAAAAGAATGAGCTATGAGACGCTACGGGGCTCTTTTAAAACTCTACATTTGACTGTGGCTTTTACAGCAAAGACAGAGACCTGGATTATTACGAGAGCCACCAGTTTTGTGCATATTGCTGAGTGCGTCGCTGCTGCGTTTGGAGAGGATTTATCTTCGTAGCATGGATTTATCTTCGTAGCATTTTATTACGGAATTAAACGAAGCCGAGGGGAAACTAAATAGAGCAGGCTCATGTTAAACCTGTGTCTCGCCACTGCAGTACTACGACACAAGTTTAAAAAGAGCCTGCTAAAGTTGTGTGTTAGTGCTGCGCGTGATGCCCGTGTCATTATGTCCCTGATCTACGAGTGACACCCGTTGTTGAGTAGACACGATTTTAAATGCCCCGTCTGAGTTATTGTATATTTTAATGGATGAAACCCATAATAGTTACTGATCGCCAAGGACTCCCAACTATAGAAATACTAGAAAACGTGCATCCCCTAGTAATTGCATTACTAGGTTTCCAAGAAATCTGTTTTCCGTTCAAAGTTACATAATCACCATAAACACCACAGTCACAAGCACATTAGTGAAAAGCATTTATATCATAAGATGGATAGATCAAATGTATTTGATACAAATCTAATGAAGGTGGACTAGTTTACTGAATAGTTGTTTCCAAAGTAGTAAAAAAATAATCGCAATAATCGTCTAATTCTTCAATATCGGGATATATCGTATCGTATCGTATCGTGACCCTTGTATCGGGATACGTATCGTATCGCCTGAGACTAGGCGATACACACCCCTAGTATCTTCTTAGATACTACTGGAACATTGTGAAACATATGCTAACCTTGAAGATAAATTCAAATACTTGGCTGTTGCATCATTCACATAATTATAATTTTATTATAGTTTTATTCACATATTTACAAATCTTATTACATTTCTCTCCTGTTTATTAAAAGATTAGCAGATTTTCTCACATCCAGATTATACCATTCCTCACAGATTTCAGCATACCCGTCATATTTTTAAACTAATGCTTTTTACACCCAGAGTGGTAATATTTAGGCGCTATAGTAATTGCCAGTTTCAGTGTCCTCATTTTCTGCTGGTATTAGGGCGTATGTGGTGGTAAACTTACTCGAGACTGCTTTTTCAACCGTACGTTCAATGGTAGTTCTACACAGTGGTATACAACAACAACCACAGAATACAAAACAGGCTATCACTACTATCAGAGTGATTAGAAAAGGTACTACCAAGCTACTCCATCTTCCAAAGAGACGGTTGAACCAGTCTTGTATCATGCTGTGTACCCCTGAGTGTTCCTTCAGTGTGTTTGCCATTGTTTTCAGTTGTGTCAATGTGTGCGTTATGGCCCCATCTGCTGCTGTGTTGTTGGGGATGAAAGTGCAACACTGGTCCCCAAATATTGAACAGACACCCCCTCTTTCCCCCAACAACATGTCCACTGCCATTCTAGTTTGCCACGCCATTAAGGACGTGTGGTGTAGTTGACTCCCTAAACTTTGTCCTAAGTTATGGGTAAGATTGGTCAGACGCTGCATCTGGAAATGCAGATAATTTATTCTATCAACATTTTTGTTTGGAGTTACAGGGAATACTGCTGATATCAGTGGGAGGTTTTCGAACCCTGTGGCTATTTGATCTACCAATTTATACTCGTCAGGGACCCCCTTGGGACGCCAATAGCATCCAGGTATGTGGTGTCAGGCGCCACCGGCAACAGGACTAAAGGTGAAGACGCTATTTCACGCCTCCCCCTGGCGCCCCGTGTCGGTGGGGTCATAACAACCGTGGCAGGCCATATTAGGGAAACATAGGCACAGCTCCCCGTACCGCTGGCTTCCATGTGACCTCGTAATATGTTACCTCCACACCACCACCATACATCTTGTCGTTGTGTAGTCAGCATGCCATTCCCTTTTAATTCTATAGTTTTGTTACACAGGGTACTAGGCACCCTTCCAACGTCTGTGCATTTATTATTAGGTTGGCACGTGGTGATGTGGTAGCAGGTAAAGGTGGTGTCTGTTGGCACTGTGAAGACAGGTGGCTGTGTTTTGGTGGGCAATTTTGGAAAGGCGGCTTGGTACGCAGTGCACAATCTCCTGTTACCTGTTTTATTCGTTAAGATGTGTGCACAAGACTCATTTACAGGTAATGCATTTACCAATAATAGTTGTGGCCTTGCTGTCATACATACCACACAGTCACACTTTACTGTTGCAGCTACTCCCACTGCCTGTCGTACCCATGCATTGGTAGTTGCATTCACTCCTGTTGCTATATACATAAAGTCAGATGGGTCCATTTTGTCCGTGTCTATTACAGTCAGGCCTTGTTGTTTAGCTCTTGCTCCTAATGCGCTGACAACTGTTTGTTTGTGCGTTACTGCCACAGAGCAGAGGATTATGTCACAATATGGGTCTGTACCGGTGGTGTCTAAATAGAGTGCACTTTGTAAGGTTCGGCTTGTTTTTCATGTTTACTGTCACTGATAAGTGTGTTGGTGTCTGTATGAGGATTAACCTGCCCGCCCAATCTTTGGCCTGCTCTGTCGTAGCCTTGGGTACCCACTGCTCTCCTGAGTTTACCACCTCATTCTCCCATGAGCTATCTATTTGCCCCGGCATAACATACACTATATCGTTTTTAACATCTGCTTGATCTGATATCTTGACTCCCCTACGCACTAACTGGTTGTAGGGCACCTGGAAGGTGTAAGTCTTGTTCACTGGTATGCAAAATTGAAGCAGTGATATATGTGTACTTTGTTTAGAACATGGATCTGACCATACGACCTGTTCCTTCTCGTTCGTGCCGTCCGCTCCTTGTGTCCATGCCACGATGATCACCAGGTAGATGGCAATCATGTTGGTAGCCATGATGATCGGTCTGGAGTTGCCACTCAGTGTCGCAGAGTAATGGTACTTTGCGCACCGTTGTACTCTGTTGTCGCAGAATAATGGTACTTTGCGCACCGTTGTACTCTGTTGTCGCAGAGTAATGGTACTTTGTGCACCGTTGTACTCTGTTGTCGCAGAGTAATGGTACTTTGCACACCGTTGTACTCTGTTGTTGTCTCTGCTTACAAGAGAAGTCCTGCGTCTGGGAGGTCTGGAAGTCCTGAGTCTCTGTGGGTCTACTCACTCGGTGTAGAGGGTTCAGTGAGGTTCAGGTCTGGCAGTTCCCGCAGTTTGCAGTGAGATAGGTGCACCCACGTGGTTCGTCCCTCCACTTTTACAGCTATTGGTGTGGCCAGCAGTACTCGATATGGCCCCTCCCACCTCGGACTGTTCCACTTGGGCCTCTTCACAGCTTTGATGAACACCAGGTCTCCGACATGCACTGGCTGTGTGGATACAGTAGAATCTTTCGGCAGTTCATGTGTTTTGTACAGTTCTCTTGTTAACATTGTCTGTTTCATATGCCATGATAAGTCCTTTGGTATTTTGTCGTCTTTTTCTTGTATGTCAGCTAGTCCAGGGAATCTGAGTGGTCTGCCATGGATGATCTCAAATGGTGAAAGTGTCTGTCCTTCTGCAGGCATCATGTGCATATTTAACTTCACTAAGTCTATGCATTCTGGCCATGGTCTTCCTGTTTCTTTTACAGCTTTTGCTAGCTTGTTCTTTATCGTCCCGTTAGCTCTCTCAATTAGGCCTGCCGAGGCTGGATGGAAAGAGCAATGATTTTCAGGGTGATCTCGAGGTTCCTGGCCATCGCTGAGATCACTTCATTTACAAAATGGCTGCCGTTGTCTGACCTTATTATTTCTGGGATTCCAAAAGTTGGTACTATATTTTTACATATTGCTTTTGCTACTGTCATAGCGTCTGGTGTTGCTGTTGGGAATATTTCTACCCATTTTGAAAATGCATCTATTATTACCAAACAATACTGTACTCCTTGTATTTTATTTAATTGTATATAGTCCATATGCATTTACTTGAAAGAGGTATCTTGGTTCTGGGAATCTACCCCGCCTTGGTCTCATGTTTCCTTGTGTATTGTTCATTGTGCAGATTAAGCACTGTTTACAAATTTTTTTTGTATACGTATTGAAGCCATAGGTGTGGTAATATTGTTCTACTAGTGCCACCATCCCTCCTGTTGAGACATGGCATGCCCCATGGCTCAATTCAGCAGCCCATTTGAAAAGTGATTTTGGTAACCAGGGTTTACCATCGGGGGCTCTATATACATTGTCTTTTAAAAGTGCGCCTTTTGTGATCCACACTGTTTTTTCTGATCGTGGTGCGTCATGTTGGTGTTGTTTCAAATGTCTAATGGGTCAGTGTCTTCTTGTTTTTCTATGTACATGACAATTATTCCAGTTGCTGCTTTTTTAGCTATGTCGTCAGCTAAATTGTTTCCGGTTGTTATGGGATCTGTTCCTTTTCTGTGTGCTTCACATTTACAAATGGCTAATTTTGACGGTAAATGTACATTCTCTAATAGTTTCTTAAGTAATCCTTCCCTGTAGTAGTTTTGAAACCTCTTAAACTCCATTGTTTACAAAATGTATGAGCAGAGCCGTATGCATATTGACTGTCCGTCCAAATTGTCACATCTTTGTTTGCATATAAGCGACATGCCTCTGCTAGGGCGGCCAACTCAGCTGCTTGCGCTGATAGATTGTTAGGTAGTTTCAGTGCTTTTATAACTGTGTCTTTTGTTGTAATTGCATAACCTACGTTATTTGTGCCGTTTTGGTCTTTACTGGCTGAGCCATCTACAAAAATGACATCCCCAGTTGGCAGTGGGGTATCTTGAAGGTCTGCCCTAGTTTTGTATTCTGTTTGTGCTAATTCTACACAATTATGGGGGTCACCATCCCCGGGAAGCGGCAGTAGTGTTGCTGGATTGAACCCTGTGCATCGTTCTAGTGTCAAATGTGGTTGGGAGAGCAACAACACTGCTGTGCACATGAGGTGCCTAGCTGGTGATAAGAATGTCATGTTGGTTTGCAGAAGTAGTGCTGCAACAGCGTGTGACACTTTAAGAATCAGTGGATGGAACAGCACCACTTCTGCAGAGGCCTGTACTACTGCTGCTGCTGCTGCTAACACAGCTTGCACACACGGGACTGTGGCTCTAGCTACTGGGTCTAATTGTATGGAGTAATACGCCACTGGACGCATCTTAGAACCGTATTTTTGCAATACTACTGACGTCATAAACCCATTTCTGCAGTCTACTGTTTGCACAAATTGTTTTTCATAGTTTGGTATGGCCAATGCCCCTGCATCACATAGTTGTGTTTTAATTCTGTCGAATGCTATATCCGCCTCTGTACTCCATGTTAACTTATCGGTCATGGCTAACTTTTGTTTGAACATCATGTCCTGGAGGGGTTTTACGATCTCTGCATATCCCAGAATCCACATGCGACAATAATTGCTCAAGCCCAGAAAGGACATCATTTGCTTTTTAGTTGTGGGCTTTGGAGCCGCTTTGATTGCTTCTTTTCGAGCATCATCAACCGTCCGGCCATCCGCACTAAGGGTGTGGCCTAGATATTTCACTTGGGGTTTCCAAAGTTGGAGTTTGTCTTTGCTTACTTTATTCCCTGTTTTGTGCAGATGATTTAGTAGAGCCAATGTGTCCGCAATACATGCTTCTTTTGTATCACTGGCCACCAGTAAATCATCGACATAGGACAGGATCTGTGAATGTACAGACGGTTGGTGTTGCGCAAGACAATTTGACATTTGTTGTGCGAATATCGTTGGGGATTCGCAAAAACCTTGCGTTAAGCGCGAAAAAGAGAGTTTTTCTCCTTCAAATGTGAACCCGAACCATGTTTGTGCCTCTTTTGACAATGGGATTGAATAGAAGGCATTTGCCAAATCTATCACAGTGAAGTATTTCGCTGTTGGTCTGATACTGTTGAGCAGCGTATGTGGATTTGGGACATTTGGTGACCTCTGTTGGACAGCCTCGTTTACTGCACGCAAATCTTGAATCATTCTCCACGCCACTGAGGGTGGTGCTTTCTTTACTGGAAATATAGGTGTGTTACATTGTGCTGTCGGGCACGGGACAATAATTCCTGCTTTCTTTAGGCCCTCTATGACTGGTTTAATCCCTGCAACTGCGTCTGGTTTTAGAGGATATTGCTTAATTCTTGGCCTATATTCGGTTTTTGGGGTGATTTCTACTGGGCTAGCTCCTTTCATTAGGCCGACGTCAGTAGGTCCCGAACTCCATAACTCATCAGGAATCTGTTTTAAACAGTCTTCCTCCTCCTCTGTTAGGGAGTATACAGAAATGTCATCTATAACTCAAACCTCTACCATGTCTTTTAGATGCACAGCGGGGGTAGTTGTTACCCGCATGGAAAGTGCAGTTCTATACCAGGATGTTCTTTTGCTATATTCTTCCTTTCCGTGTCCTGTCTGTGTCCAGTCTTTTGACCATCTATTGCTGTGTGCAAGTGATCCTAGTTCTGACCATTTTCTGTCTTTTTTTTTAGTCAATGCCACGTGTCTGCTGTCGTGGTAAGGTATCAGTTGAGTCACTGTTTCAGTCACGTCTATGTCACAGTATGAGTCCTGTCCGTTGTAGTACAGATACGTCAAAGTAACTACCTGGGGTCCCAGAGTTTTGGCTGCTCTGTCATAGTCGAAATCGGGTCCTGGAGTCAGTTTAGAACGTAACGTCATGTGTAATTGATCTTCTTCCATTACATCCCGTGGTTTGTTTGTCACCTTTTTTGCAAGTTCGAGTAGGGTCTCAGAGGTTTTGGCTGGGTCTTTGTGAGGTAGTTTCAGAGACCACCGATAATATGGTAAGCCCTTTCCCTCCATCACATAGGCATCTGAGATGGGAGTGTTCAAAGGATGCTTCACTACTCTTAAAACTCCGTCAACTGTCGGTACTATGGCCATCTCGAGAGCGGTCATTACTTCTCTTCCCAACAGGTTGTGGGGGCAGTGTGGTGTCAGCACTACAGATGTGCTCACTTCTTCGCCTGTCTCCTCCCATTTAAATGTAGTCTCTACACTCATATGGCTAGTTTTCGCTTCCCCATTTGCTGCCATCATTCTGATAAGATTTGAGCTTTTTGATGTCACTGTGACATCTCGTAAAACTGTTCTTTCTGCTCCTGAGTCTACTAGGAATATGAGTGGGACGCCATTTACTAGAAGGGTTACCTCTGGCCTTTGTTTGTTATTAACTAACTCTAGATTCAAAACATTTCTGTCCCTGTGTCTGCTTCTTCTTTTTCATCTGTGATAACATCTACTGCTGATGCACACTGTCCCTTTTTGCTTTTGCAGTTCTTACAGCAATTTTCTTCACATTTTCCTTCTAGTCATGCCTGTCCCTCACTGTCTTCTTCATCTTCGCTGTCTACTTTAGCCTTGCGCTTATAGCAGTTCCTGGCTAGATGTCCCTTCTTGTGGCAAACAAAACACTTTCCCTCTTTCCAGTCCTCCGTTTTCTGTGGATCTTCCTCGTCACTTCCTTTCCTTCCTCTTTCTTTTTGTCCTTTCTACCTTTCCCTTTGTGCTTTCCTTTTTTGTCGTAACTTCTCTGAGACAGGGCTTCTGAGGAAACTATGACATATGTTTCTGTTGCTGCCTTGTTCTTTTCTTTATCTTTCTCCACCTTTTCTGCATGCATGGCTTGCTCCATAAATTGGTCTATGCTCCCTGTTGTCATATGCACATAGTTTTTGCTAATCCAATGTTTTATGGCAGGTCTAAACCCGTCACATATGGCCTTTTTTAAATGCTGTTGATATGTACATCTGCACTTTCGGGGATACCACTGTGATCTTTGAATATCCCTGTCATCTTGCATCTGAAATCCTGGACTGTTTCTGTGTCTTTCTGTTTAGTGTTGTGTATGATGGCATAGTCAGTTTTCCGTTTATAAACTTCCTTTGCCCTACCCCACAAACCTCCATCAGCTCCCTGTGACAGTTGTGTTATCGTGGTTTCACTAAATGGTGTTGCTACTCCGTCTGTTATCGGGGTCCAGTTCCCTTGTATATGAATATACTGTAGTCCAAACACTCGCCTGAAACACTGCTCTATTTCTACACCGTTCAACTTGTGATTTGTGATAATCAGCTCCAGCACGCTCAAGGTTTTGTCAATGTTTATCTTTGGGTCCGGGACCTCCTCTAAGACCTCTTTTACGTCTTTCATGGTCCATGTGCGATAAACCCGTTGTGTACCCCCTTGTCCATTTGGGACTTCAATCAGGGGGTAGAATTGCCCTTCGTCCCCATTGGTACGGTACCTCATAGGTTTTTTTATTTCTGTGCGGTCTCTTAGGTTAAACTGATTGTGGTGGGGCTGATTATCACAATTGGGCTGTCTATGCATTGAGCCCATGTTTACTTCTTGTGGTTCCTCGGGCAGATCTGGGTAAAGTCTACTGCTTGCTCCTGGGTTGTACGGTGGGGGTGGGATCAGTCGTTCAGTCATGTCATTTGTGTATGAGTCAAACCTAGAAGTGCTGCGGTCCAGTGTTTCGTCCTCAGAGTATGCCTCCCCTTGTGTTTCTGATTGTTCTGTATGTTTATTTGCTGCCTCTGCGGCCTCCCTCCTCTGCCTCTCTTCCTTCTCTCTCTGTCTCTCCTCCTGTTTTATTAATTCTCTTTTCCTCTCTCTCTCCCTCTGTTCTTTTTGTTTTTCTTCCCTTTGCTCCCTTTCCCTGCGCTCTCTCTCCTCCACTGCTGCTCGCCTATCTGCCTCTCTCTCCCTACTCTGTCTCTCCTCTTCTGCTCGGCTGGCTGCCTCCCTTTCGCTGCGCTGTCGCTCCTCTACTGCTGCTCGCCTACCTGCCTCTTCTCCTCTCCCTGCTCCTCCTACATTGTGTTGCCGACTAATTGTCCAATTTTTCTCCACTGTTATCACCTGGTTTTATTATTGCAAATACCTCTGAATCTATTTTTCCCTTTGTATCCTGTTCTGTCTTCTTTCGGCCTCTTGTCTTTGCTTCTTTTAACCAAACTAATGCTGCTATCATTTGTTTTCCGGGCTTTTCTCTGGGGCGTCCCTTCAACTGGTCACGTGCTTTAAGTGCTTCCACTAACCGGTTTACATTTTCTATGTGTAGAGTCCCTGTGAATCCATATTTCTTTGTCCATTTTGATAGGTACTCCACACTGTGAGGGAAATATTTTCTCATCCATTTTGCGTCTGTTAAGTCGTCATCACTTGATTTTACTGATTTAGGGGCCACCTCATGGTTAGCCATTATGTGGTCTGGTCGTCTGGGAAAATGCTAAGTGCTCTGCCAACGGACCCAATGTCAAGCTTCTAGTGATTCCCCTGTTGGTTACCACCGGACATTGGCTAGGTGTTCAAGATTCACACCCGTTGACAGATTTTAGATTCCTCAGATTAACGCCTTTTGACCCTAATAGAATTAACGGTGCTCACACACTTTAAAACAGCACGTCGTTAATTCACATTCATTTCAATCATACCTTTCATTCTGTTTGTCTGTCTTGACTGCTCTGTCTTGAGCCTGGTCGTACGTTTCGTTCAGTTCGTCCGTCTTGACTACTCTGTCTTGAGCCTGAACGCTCGTACTAAACCAAAAAATGCATATAAGCGCTATATGTCTCACTCTGTCACACAAAGTTATCTGACCTCTGTTTGTTGTCGCTCGTTCCCCTCTGGCTCGGATGACGAACCGTCTCCGCGGAGAATGAGGTGAGATGGACGGCCACGGGAAAGTGGGCTTTTTCTCGTTGCTGTACAGACTTCGCCAATCGCAGTTCACCCTCCACGAAGATCAGCTGTCAAGCGGCTCGAAGGACCATCTGTATGTCAGAAAATTAGGGTTAATACCTTTGTTTTCCAATTCTGGAGAACGCTTCAACTAGAAGAAAACGACACAGAGATCAATACTTTGGTTGGCTTGCAAGGGAGAGTCGCAGTTCACCACAGCCACGCGGAGTGGTGCACCCATTCTCAAAGAGTTGTTTTCGGTACAGCCTTTTATTTGGTTTTTCCACAGTATATTACACATACAGAGGTGGAGTTACAGATATTGCTCGTCACCTCTCAAACACATGTATCACATCATATCTTAAAACATGAATCACACTATATTTATCCAATCGGGAGGCCCGGCCTGTACAAGGACACCTGATGTCAATCATACTCAGTCTGACCTGCACAGTCCGGGGGCCAACCTTGATTTACGTTCGTCCAGTTCACTCCGTTGTCTTACTACACATGGTCAACCTGATACCAGGCTGCTCTCTTACGTACTTCTGATACCAAACAGTATCTTCTTAGATACTACTGGAACATTGTGAAACATATGCTAACCTTGAAGATAAATTCAAATACTTGGCTGTTGCATCATTCACATAATTATAATTTTATTATAGTTTTATTCACATATTTACAAATCTTATTACATATTCTTAATGTGTGGAATAAAAGTCAGCTCAGAGTCAAAGATCACACCCAGGTTCTTCACCTGTGAGGGAGGATTAAAAGACAGTGACTGTAGTTTGGGTAAAAGTTTCTCTCTCTGGGCTTCAGGGCCTCAGGACCGATGACTAAAACTTTTGTCCTGGTTAAGCTGGAGAAAGTTTTCTGACATCCAGGATTTGATACTTAAATGGAGTTAAAAAGTGCATCTATTGGCCTGGTGTCATCAGGAGACATGGAGATGTACAACTGTGTATCATCAGCATAACTATGAAAGTTGACTCCATGTCTCCTGATGACATCACCAAGAGGGAGCATATACAGGTTAAAAAGCACTGGCCCTAAAATCAAACCCTGGGGAAAACCACATGTAATTTTATGGACCTTAGAGGAGCAGGTATCCACACTTACCATGAATGTCCTGTCTGTGAGGTAGGATGTAAACCATTCAATTTTGTGGACAGCACCAGAGAGGCCGATGTGTTTTAAACAAGTTAATCATGATTATTATCTAAAATCAAATCATTTACAATAAAAGACTTATTCGGCAGAGAGCGTACATTTAAAAGAGCCATGTTCACTGTGGTAGGTGACTGATTATCTAAGGAACTATGTGATGACTGAGCTTTGGTGTGAGGTCTGAGGTTATTAGTATTAACAGTACGAGTAGTCTTACCTTTGGTGCGCTCTCTGCTGATAAAAACAGGAATATCCGCTATGGTGGGTGTGGGGGAGACCTTCATGCTGCTGATTCTATTGTAAGTTGAATGTTCTGTGAAAACAGGTGGAATCCGGTGAAGTCGGGGTGTAGTCTGTCCTTTTTGAAAAGTCCAGGCCTGTTAAAAATGTTAAGAAATTGTCCACGTATGGGATGTTATTCTTCGTGCAGTAGTTCTTTAAAAACAAATGGAGCAGCCTCGCTCTGCTAAATTTTCCATCCCCAAAACGGGGCGCAGAGAATGGTTCAGAAATGATTGTCTTATTGTTGTTTTTGATGGTGTTGATGAGTGAAATGAAGTCTTGGTTGAGTTTTTCTGACTGCTGAAGTTTGAGGTCGTTGGTACCGGCGTGAATTACTACGGTTGAGACGGAAGGGTGATTGTGGAGGATGTTTGGGGCAGCGTTATTGATGTCCTGCACGAGAGCACCTGGGTAGCAGGAGGTGTGGCCGTTAATCACCCTCATGTTGCGGACCATGGACGTTCCCAACACAAGGACTGATGGATGTGGCTTCACCGCGGCATGATCCTGGCTCCGAGTCTGATCCACAACGAAAGCGGAGGAGCACCCTGACTCCCTGCGGTTCAACGCGCGCCCGGACGGAACAGCAGACGTATCCCCCGGTCACTCGGTCCAACGTGCCCGAGGAGGAGGTGCCAGTGCTTGGACTCGAGGTGCGCGAGGAGGCGCCACGGTCTCCAGGCTGTGTCTGTACTGCGCGCTCACGTGATGTTTGCGGGCGTCTGACCGAAGCTGGGGGTCCGCTGAAGACCGAGAGTCCTTGACGGGGCGTCCCGGACTGAGTAAGCCCCGTTGAGTGAAGACTCAGAACACGAAGCTACAGATGGTCAGTTGCACTCTCAGACTCAGGACATTAAACTACAGACGGTCAGTCACACTCTCAGACTTGTTACAGGGTTTTCCTGGGGCATTAAAAAGGAATGAATGATAGACATTAGGGATGTAACAAGGGCAAAAATGCAGATGTTAAAATAAAAACAACATCTTTCGGTTATAAAATGAGTCATTCTGTAAAAAAAAAAGTTTCAAAAGATCAACAAAAATTTAAATTGTGACCTTAAAATCAAAAATTGATTCAGAGCTTGAGTGCATTACATTCCCAACACTCTTCTAGTCTACGCAGGCTGTAGACTAGAAGAGTGGCACTATGTGAAATCTCTCAGCTTTCACTGGATACTTTTGCAAATCTTTGCTGTGTTTTGTGAGATTCAGTGGATTTTTTACTGCAGAGAGTCTGTAATGGCCATAAAGGAAACTGCTTTTTAAAAGTAAGCAAACAGCTAGCTTATGAGCTAAAGACATTTTGTCTTCTTCTGAAACACTGAAGAGGCACCAAGAGCCCCCACAGCTGCAGCACAGTGGAGGCGTCACAAGAGGCGCTACAGAAAACGAAGAAGAGATTGCTGTGAAGCAGAGAAAGCTGCGCAGGAGGAAGGAGGAGCTGACCAGTGCAGGAAACCATGCTCTGATGTTTGTCCTGCAGGGACGTGCACCTGACCCTTTACCCTGCACCCTTTCAGTGCTTTTCTCACCAGCACAGGTTTTTGTTTTGTATTTTCTATAATAAGTAGTTGTTGTTTTTTCTTTAATATTTGCCCTTAGCTAGCCTGGTTTTACCATACCCTCGTACTCATTTCGTTTCATACAAGGTTCTGGATCTTCACAATTGAGCTCCGTTAACAGGTGGGAGGGGTGAACTCTTTGAAACGATTGGATCTGATTTTCGCTAGCGTTTGGTCGTGACGTATGTAATGCGCCTGAGTTGAGTGAAGCAGCTATCATAACTCTTGGGAGCATTCCTTGCGCATTCCAAGGCTTCAATTATAATTTCTGGATATTTGGGAGCCGAGCCAGAACGGCTTGAAGAGCTTCCTTTACTTTCGTATCCGCCGCCATTGCTAAACTACAACCAGCAAATGCGGCGCAAATGCTTGACGTCACCTACAACACCGGCCTCCCCCGCTCGCTTGAATGGTAGATTGAAATTCAACTAATGTAACGCGGCCACTGAGATCAGACCCAGATGTACATAGGGAAAAGATAATTGACCGGAGTTTACAGATGGCCAGGCTACTACTTAGCCAATATGAGCTGAAAATACAGTTTTAATGCTCAACTTCAAATCGCGCTTCCTTCCTTTTCTGCTTGAGCCACAGCGGCACTGATGTGTGGCTGATAAAAGAAGGGCGACTGCGATGTTCCTGTGTTTCCCCGTTTGAGAAGATGGTAGCTACTCACTAAGACGCAAGAATAAAGTAAACTGAGTAAATTGATATGGACAAAACAATGGCATTGGATAAACCAGATGTATGCTTTAAGTGTATAGGATGAGCTGCGGGTACGTGAGCTGCGCATCTCGCCACGTACCCGGAAGTGTGGCTGTGAGCAGTGTGAGCAGTGTGTGAGCAGTGTGGCAGTTAACATTTTTGCGGAGTCCTGTTGAGAGGGAGCAAAATGCCAAAACCGCCAAAACAGAGGCGAAGCAACAGGCAGATTCGGCGGCGGAGGAGGATTACGTGAGCCTCAGTCGAGTCACGGAACGTATGGAGCAGCAGAGGGACATGTTCAGGGAAATAATACAACAACAACAGGAGAACTTGATTTGATTTGATTTGAATATTTTATTTCGAGCTAAAGAAGAAAAGAAAAACAGAAATATATATATACATAATAAAAGAAAAAAGAAAAAGAATTTACATTACAGCTCGAAAAGGAGTGGGAAGAAGACAAGCTTATTGACTCCCACCCCTGTTCATAAACTTCAATAACAATAACTAACAGTGCATATTTCTTACCATTTTACAAAACAACTATCAACCGAGTTGGTTACATATTAACAAATGCGACACTGCATTATACCAGGTCAACTTCAAAGGATTCATTAAAATCATCATGGAAGCAACAAACACCCGAATGGATTCACAGACAAAGGACATTCAAGAGCTAAAAACAAGCCTGCAGTTCATGCAAGGTGAGGTGGACACTCTGAAGGAAGGAACATTGAAACTCACTGAGCGCACGAACACTATACAAAACGATTTCTATTAAGTATGTGACAATTTGCATATTATCACGGATAAACTGGAGTATCTGGAGGGACAGAGTTGCAGAAACAACCTGGTCTTTGAGGGAGTGTTGGAGACGCCTGGGGAGACCTGGGCCGACGCAGAGGAGAAAGTTAAACAACTACTGAGGGAGAAGTTACAGTTACAACACACGGTGGAGGTGGAGAGAGCTCACCGCGTAGGGAAACCCGACGGCGGGAGAGACTGGCCGAGACCCATCATCGCCAAACTACTGCGTTGGAAGGATCGCAAAGCAATTCTGCAGCGCGCTAAACATCTCAAAAGAAGTAAAATATTCATAAACGAGGACTACACGGAATCCATCAAAATGAAGCGAAAAGAACTGATGCCGGAGCTGAGAGCTGCCAGGGAAAGGGGGAGATTGCCTTCTTGCGCTATGATAAACTCATTGTACGTCCGCGCACCAGTACACCAAATCTAGTATAAACACCGGGAAAAGCGTATGGATTTTGGTATGTAAAAGCACATAATTTCACATGTCCTGTAATACATATAGTTCTATAGGAAGCATCGACTTGGACCTTTCATTAAGGAGAATTGCTGAAGCAAACAACTAGGATTTTACATTCTCACAATATGACTTACAGAACACTGAGATCGACATCGACCCTGAAAATAACTTCTTTACTAGAGCTACTAATGACTGTCAATATTATACAGAGGATCTTTACAATAGTAAACTTAAGAACATTAAGGCATTCACTGTAATCCACTTCAATAGTCGAATCCTCTATGCAAACTTTGACCACATCAAAAGCTTCTTAAAACAGTTTTCTAAACCATTCAGTGTAATTTTAATCACAGAAACATGGATTAATAATGACAGAGAAATTGAGTTTTCTATTGATGGTTATGAATTTATAAGTATGAACTAGGGCCGGGACTTTTTTCGATTAATTGCGATTAATTAATTACATGAGGTTTAGTGCGATTAAAAATATTAATCGAAATTAATCACACTTTGCTTTCCACACTTCAGTTTCCTTTTTCCTGCAGTCGCACAATTAATGGCAATATTGCACTGGTCTGTTGGACTTGGTTGAACAAAAATAAACAATATTTTGTTGCTTAAGCTTATGTATTCAGTCATTATTCAATGGTATACTAAAAATCCTTATGAAAAACTTACTTCTCACTGTTCTCAGGTCAAATATTTATATGCGATTAATTTCGATTAATTAATTACAAAGCCTCTAATTAATTAGATTCATTTTTTTAATCGAGTCCCGGCCCTAGTATGAACAGAAGAAACAAGCATGGTGGGGGCGTAGCTATGTTTGTAGACTCCAACTATAGTTATAGAGTAAATGAAAATAAGACTATGGTGGTGGATGATGCACTTGAATGCCTTACTGTAGAAATTACAAGGCAAAAAATAAAAATATTATTGTAAGTTGTATTTATAGAACACCTGGCTCTGATATAGAGGTTTTTTTTCTAATTGGATGGAGGAGCACTTTTCAGGTTTAAATCATAAAGTCATGTTTGTGGGGGGAGACCTTAACATCGATTTGTTAAACCCATATAAACATAAAAAGACGGACGAATTTATAAATACTTTATTTAGTATAGGTCTGTTTCCTCTAATAACTAAACCGAGTAGAATCACAACCCATAGTGCAACTTTGATTGATAACATTTTCTCAAATGAAATAGATAGTGATACAGTCAGCGGATTAATGATAAATGATATTAGTGATCACCTGCCAGTTTTTGTATTGTACAAAAATGGATATTTAAATAATGAAGAGGAAAACAAATATTGGTTTAGAAGGGTAAAAACAGAGAAAACTATTGCATGCATTTAAAAAGGAACTATTAGCTCAAGACTGGAGTATTGTATACAGAGAGAATGACACTAATAAGGCATATGATGAGTTTACGCGAGTATTTCAAAAAGTATGACAAAAATTGCCCAATGAAGAAATATTGTAAAAACAGAAAGTGTAAAGAAAACCCATGGATGTCTAAGGGTTTGCTAAATGCTTGCAAGAAAAAAATCTTTTCAAAAACTTTATAAATAACCGAAGAAGCTGAGGTTAAATATAAGAAATATAAAATAAACTGACAGGTATCATTAGAAAATGTAAACAGGATTATTATAAGTTGTTAGATAGCAATAAGAATAATATTAAAGGTTTATGGAATATCTTAAATAGTATAATTAGAAATAAACCAAGAACGATTAATTATCCAAAATATTTCAAAGATGAGGATAACACTTTAAATAATATGAATGAAGTAGTCGATACATTTAATAAATTCTTTGTAGATGTTGGACCGAATCTTGCTGCAAAAATAGCAAATGTTGAGAACTATAATTGTGAACTGATAGACACAAATCCTCTGTCCATGTTCCTCAAACCTGTGGAGGAAAAGGAGATACTGGACATTGTTAAAGGGTGTAAAAATAAATCCTCGACAGATTACCATGACATGGATATGAAAACTTTAAAAACTGTTATTGAAAGTATCTCTAAGTCGTTAACATACATCTGTAACTTATCGTTGCAAACTGGACAATTTCCTGATGGTATGAAAGTAGCAAAAGTGGCAGGAGATAAACATCTCTTCACAAACTACAGGCCTGTTTCCCTTTTACCGCAATTCTCCAAAATCTTAGAAAAGGTTTTTAACTCTAGACTAGACAGCTTTATTGAAAGGTGTAATTTACTCTCGGACAATAAGTTTGGTTTTAGGAATAATCACTCAACTTCACACGCGCTATTTGATATAACTGATGAAATAACTAATTCTGTAGATAACAAGAAATATGCAATAGGGTTATTTATTGACCTGAGTAAAGCGTTTGATACAATAAACTATGATATACTAATTAATAAACTAGAACATTATGGGATTAGGGGGGTAGCTCTACAGTGGGTTACCAGTTATTTAAAAAATAGAAAACAATGTGTGAAAATCGGTGATTATCAGTCGAGTTGTCGACAAATTGTGTGTGGTTTACCTCAAGGTTCCATTCTGGGCCCAAAATTGTTTAATATGTACATTAACGACATTTGTAAAACGTCTCAAATACTTATTTATCTTGTTTGCAGATGATACAAATATTTTTGTATCAGGAGACGACTTAAAACAACTGTGTTGGATTGTTAACTTGGAACTCAAAAGTGTCAATAAATGGTTCAAACAAAATAAATTATCTCTAAGTCTGAGTAAAAGCAAAATTATGATATTTGGTAACTGTAATTCCAATGCTCAGGAAGCAATTCAGATAGAGGGTGTTGTCATAGAGCGAGTGCATGAAATCAAATTCCTTGGTGTTATTATAGATGACAGAATTACTTGGAAAGCTCATATTAAATATATATCTACGAAAATTTCTAGAAGCATTTCAGTAATGGCAAAAGCAAAGCACATTTTAAATATCAAAGCTCTACATATCTTATACTGTTCTCTGATTTTGCCCTTTTTAAACTGCACTGTGGTTTGGGGTAGTACTTAAAAACACATTAAAACCAACAGTAATGCTACAAAAAGAGCTGTTCGATTAATTCATAAAGTTGGGTTTTTGGACCACACAAACTCATTATTTTTAAAATCAAAGATCATGAAGTTTTGTGACATTGTTGAGTTCCAAACTATACAGATGTTATACAAAGCAAGATATAAACTGTTACTGGGCCAAATACAAAGAAGGTTCCAAGAACGTACTGGTTGTTATGAATTACGTGATGAATTAAACTTTAGGATTCAGAAACATAGTTCAACTTTGAAAAGTTTTAGTCCGACAGTTAATGGTGTACAATTGTGGAATAAACTGGAGATGGAGATGAAACGAGGTTCAAACATCAACCTGTTCAAATATAAATTCAAACAAAAGGCTTTTGAAATATACAGAGAAGAAGAAATGCGTTGCCACTAGGGGGAGCAGTAGGAAGGCAAGGCCAGGCAATTTTATTTATACCGCGCATTTCATACACAAGGCAACTCAATGCACCTGGAACAATTATGTGTGTTTTTTCCCCCCTCTATAATCAAGGAAGAGTGTTGCTGCTTGGAACGGTTGTCATTCTATTGCTCAAATTTACAAATTGAGAATTAGGGTAGGCAAGTTATGAATCTGTTGAGAGGGACCCTCCCAACGGGCTCAAAACCTTGTCTTTTAATGCACCACTCAGCACTCATCTACGAAATCGGCTGTTAGGGCAGCTGGATTGGGGTTTGTTGATGCCCTCTTCAACTGGCCTGCTCTACACCCTGGCTTTTTAATGCACCACACTATGCAGGGCTTACATCAGACTTCACACATAACTCAATTAAATAAATATAATAATAATAATAATAATAATAATAATAATAATAAAACCCAAATTAAATTATATTGAGGATGGTAATGACAACTGGGAAGTAGCAAGATCTCCGAGTATAATATGTATTAAAGGAGGGGTATTATGTAAAATCGACTTTTTCAAGCTTTATATCATGTTATTATGTCATTCCCTCATTAAACACATGCCTGGAGTGTTGCCTTGGCTCATTCACATATTTTTGAGTAATCAGTAAAAACTTAGACGGCAGCCATTTTAGGTGTAGCTATGCCTCAGTCCTCCTAGGAACGCCCCCACCTCCTGGAGACGCCTCTGGACCTTTCGTCACCAGCCAAGCCACCAACCACTGCTCCTCAGCTCAGCAGAGCCCCCTCCCCGCACAGTAGTGTTGTTTAGATGCCACAGCAGTGTGCTGAAGGGGGCGTGTCGGAAAGCTTCTTAAAGAGACAGAGGCCTATTTCAAGATGTTCAGTACAGCCATTTTGAGAGAGCAATTTTATTCAAGGCAGTTATTTTAATTTACTGCATATACAGACCAACAGAAGGTTACGTCATCATTGTAGTATGCTATAGACTGGTGCTATGTGACTGAAAAAAGCATAATACCCCCTCTTTAATGTACCTTTATAACATAAAAGTAACTCTCGGTAATGCTTGACACGGGTAAAACCTGAAAGAAATATATTAATGATCGCAATTTTTTATTGCTTTGTACTAGACATCGTACATGAAACAAGATCGTTGCTGTAGTTGTGCTTCGTTTCAATTAATTATATAAATAGTAAGTAAGTTGGTCTGTGCTAATGTAGCTTTCTTAGATATGAGTTATAGCACATTCTTTTGTTGTTGTTTCTTTATTTTGCTGCTGTTTTTTATTGTTCCTCATTATATTGTTGTTACTTTGCCCTATGTTCCTTGTTTATGATTTGCTACCTTTTAAATGTATATGCTATTGTTTTTATTTTTGGGGTGGGCGCTTATAAGCCTTTGGCTTCAGCCCACTCCCTTTGAGCAGGTTAACTGCTCAAACAAATAAATAAATAAACTAAGATGGCATTATTGATTTGTATTTTAGCAAATCATAAGTGCAGAGCCTTGTGATAGACTTTATTTAATAGATCCACACCATTGTATATTATTGTGCATGTTTGGTGTCAGTGTTATAGTTACAGAAAATAAATAAATTGCAATTTGTGAGGGGAGGGGGTTGTCTTGGTTGAGCACCTTAGCAAATGCAAAGTTTATATGTATGTTATACTGCACGGTACGGTAGCACAGCAGTCAGCGCTCGTGCCGCACTGCAAGAAGGTCACGGGTTCGATTCCCACCTGGACGGGGCCTTTCTGTGTGGAGTTTGCATGTTCTCCCCCGTACTCTGGTTTCCCCTACCACTGAAAACATGTACAATAGGCTCCCCTCTTTCGAAATGTTTTTAGCACTGCACTTATGCCCTTTCCTCCTGTTTTCTTGCTGTTCAGCTGCTGGAGGGCATTATCCGCGAGTGTTTGGAGGAGGCTGAGAGACTGCAGATGCGCTCCCTCTCGCTGCCCGCACTCGGGACGGGGGCCCTGGGCTTCCCTGTGGGCGTGGTGTCTGCTCTGCTGCTGCGGGAGGTGTACACCTTCAGTCGGGACCGACGACCCCAACACCTGCGGGCCGTGAGCGTCGTGGTGCATCCCTCGGACGAGCGTACTGTGGAGGTGAGAACTGAGGGGTCATCCGGAGACATTCAGAACCTACAACACTTTATGTACCAGGGCTATCGATATAACGTTAGATAAATACGTGGGATTATTTTGTTTAAAACTAAGTCTTTTTCATCCTTACAATGTGCCTACTGTCCAGCTGACATCTTGTTCTCTGTTTGCATGGCGGAGCTAAATTAGTAACAAAAGTAACATGTGACAATGTAAGCCCATGAACCCTAAATGTTTGGAGCCAAAAGCAACTTGGTCTAAAAGTAGGGGGGTGCCCAAATTTGGCCTGCCGCAACAATTCCGTTGGCCCGCCAGAGGGCAACCTACTTTTGCAGCCATTTATGGTTAATACTAACTCTCATAATTTTTCCCATTCATTCTCAATTTTGGGGCTGCAATTGTTGGTTTTGTCCTACTAAAACTAAGTTTTTGCCATAGTTAACATTTATTATAATGTAGCATGCTATTTGCACAGATACAATAAAATGCAAATGTATACTGAAAAAAAAAAAGTAAAGATTATTATTTGATGTAATGTGTTTCACGCTTGAAATGGCTGTGTTTGGCCCACGGCCCACAGGCACATTTTCATTTTGTCCTTTGCAGATAAAATGTTTGGGCACCCCTGGTCTAAAGCTAAAGAAGAATCTTTTCAGTTGGACTTTAAATATTTAACTCTAAGCAATTTGGGAGACAGAAAATACTTCAAATATATCGGCTGCTATATAGGCTTTTGCAACCCCTTCATATCAATATCGGACCTACATTTCCTGAACTATAAGATCTGTTCTTCCCAGTGCTTCACTAAAGAGTTCAAAGGTCAGAACCCCCAGAGGAGTGTCCAGTCAGAGGCCGAGTTTGAGCAGTCACCTCAAGTCAGCAGCCAATCACAGCAGCCGTCAGGTGAGACATGTTTATTTCCTGTAGCGTGTGATGAGAGTAATGCTTTAAACCCTGTGTCCAGCCTCCTCCTTTGGTCAGGTGCAGACGCCGTCGCCCGGCGTTTACCAGATGCAGATGGGTCATGTGACCCTCGAGGTCTCCTCCGGTGACATCACCAAAGAGACCTGTGATGTCATCATCAACTCGTCCAATCAGAACTTCACCTTAAAGTCAGGTGAGTCGTTTCATGTTTAAGGCGAGGCGCTGCAGATGAAAACAGAGATTTTTCACGCAGTCAATGTGGAGCGTTTTAGTGAGCTTACTCCTTAACTTAGTTTAAATGTCAGAGTAAAAAAAGACAAAACTTGCCCTGTACATTACTTATTTTATGAAATCCAGAAAGTAGCCACAACATGGCTGTGTCACTTTCCCAGGCTTATTCATTCACACATACTGACATGTTTGGTATCCACGTGTAGCACAAAAGGCTGTGACTGTGATGACGCTGTAATCCAAATATGGTCATTTCCTTTTTGGGAGACGGCAGCGGCTAAAGATGGATTTTTAATTTTTTTTCAGAGGGATTTTGCAATATCTAATTCCTTCCTGATTCATTGAGCTTTGAACCTATTTTTACAGATTTTCCATTGAATAATATCTTCTAATTTTCTTTTTTGTAACTAATATATCAACTATATAATACCATAAATTTAAACCTGGTTCTGTACACTAGTTTTGTTTGCTCATATTTATATTTGCAATGTTGCAAAAATTTCAAATTGATTTCTTAAGTTTTTTTATTTTCCCGTTGCCCCGCAGCATTTCTCCTTAAATAAATATCTTTGCTGCAAAACATGTGTTCCATAATTGTACTCGTACAGCACCCTCTCATAGTAATCTTTATATTGTACAGTTTCCATCGAGATAAAATAGGATCTGTCTTGTGTAAAACTGTAATATTTGATTGCAGTGCACCAATACAATTTTTTGCTTTCAGTAACGATACCAAAACCAATACTTTGGTTTGGGTTTATTCGATACTAACCGATACAAAGTGACTTTCTTAAAAGTGGCTGCCGTGAGAGAAAAAGTGAATGATTCTCTTTGCTCCAGAGTAGATTAAAAGTTAAGAAATTAATCGCATTTTAATACTATACACCGCGTTGTCAGAATAGCCTCAGAGCTGCTGTTTGGATGAAAACTGCCTCCCAACCCTCATAGATGTTTTGCTTGAGGCTCCAAAGGTTCTCAATAGGGTTGAGGTCAGGGGAGGATGGGGTCCACATCATGAGTTTCTCTCCTTTTATGCCCATAGCAGCCAATGATATAGACGTATTCTTTACAGCATGATATGATGCGTTGTCATGCATGAAGATGATCTTGTTAGGGAAAGCCCGGCTCTTCTATTTGTACCATGTAAGAAAGTGGTCAGTCAGAAACTCCACATATTTTTCAGAGGTCATTTTCACACCTTCAGGGAGCCTAACGCCTCATTTACACCGCATACGTTACGTCCACGGTCCGTTTTACGTACGTCAAATCACGCATTCTAATTTACACAGGGTCCGTACGTCTTTAATCCGTCATGTAATAATGTTGCCTTTTAATCACATGTAAATCAGTAATGACAGCTTACTTTCTGACTTTAAAATGCAATATAAGAGCTTACATTCATTTCCTGCATTTTAACTTAATTTATTAGGGAATGTTTAGTGTTTATGCGTTTACCTGCGCCTCAAGAAACATCACATGGAGCCACCGTTGGTCTGTGTCCTCTCCTCCTCCTCTTCTCTCATCATCCGCTCGTCTGTCCTCATCTTTCCCCCTCGGTCTTCTGCTTGTCTGTTGTCCTCTGGTCCTCCTCTCCTGGCCTCTGTAGACCTCCGATCATCACCATCGTTACGTCCAACGTCTGAAGCAAACGTGCTCTAGGTCCTCGTTGTTTCCCCAGAGGTTCAGATCATAGTCCGTGTGTGAGAGAAAAAGAAAGGCGGGCCGTGCGCCGAGACCCGGCTTTAGCTCGCTCATTTTCGGTTGAATATCTTCAGAAGAGACGAGACGCGAGTCATGGACAAAACTTTTTCCATGAGATGTTGTTATGTTGTTCTGAAGTGGTGTTACGCTGTTTATTGTCCCACCGAAACACGGAGAAGCAGTTCCGCCTTGACGTTAATGTTATAACTAGGCCATTATCCGGTGTTTTTCCCTTTTGTCGAGCACATGGTTCATTATGCAGCATAAAAAAACTACTGCGCTGTAGAAAAAAGCCTTTGATGACGCTCCGGCGTCCGTCAAAAATAGAATCGATGCGTATTCCTGCCGCAGAGCCGTAGACGTAACGGACACCTTACGGACAGGTGTAAACCACCTGATTGATTTACTTCATTCCTATTGTTAAGGCAGACGTATGTAAAACGGACCGTGGACGTAACGTATGCGGTGTAAATGAGGCGTAAAGGGGCGACCAGCTCTCTCCCCATGATTCTGGCCCAAAACATGACTCCGCCCCCTCCTTACTGACGTCACAGCCTTGTTGGGACATGGTGACCATTCACCAACCATCCACTACTCCATCCATCTAACCATCCAGGGTTACACGGCACTCATCAGTGAACCAGACTGTTTGAAAATGAGTCTTCATGTATTTCTGAGCCACTGCAGCCGTTTCTGCTCGTCAGCTTCAATGAACAGTTTAGGGGATTTTCCCATTTGCATTGTTGGCTTACAACATGAATTAAAGTGTATTCTTATCTATAAATGCCACTCAAAGTAGGCGATGTTTTGTTGTTTTAACGGTGCAAGTACAATATAAAAATATGTTGGTTTTGAAATAAAATAGCGTAATGGCGGTTTCACACCAAAAGCGTCGAAAGCTTCCAAAACATCAGGTTTACATTGAAAATACATGGGGACATGCCTTGGGGAGCGTCGAGAGATCCCGCATGAGAAGCTTTTAACGCGCTTCAGATGCGGCTGACACTGGAGTTGTAATCGTTAAACTTTTTGGAGAAATTCGAGATCGTCGACCAATCAGGAGCTTTCCCCAACAGTGACGTTGGAGCGGAGCCACCGGCGGCACATATCTTATGCTATGCTGCAGATGTAAACAATAGAGGATTAGTTTCATGTAGGGTGACCATACGTCCCGAAAAATTCGGGACAGTCCCGAAATCCAGGCTCTCGACCCAAATTGTCCCGAAAAATATGTTAGACTCCCATAGAGTACCAGGACCAATGGCCGCTGACTGCTCTGCTTTGTGACTACGACACTGGAGGCCGCTATTGCTGTAGTACCTCCATATGGCCGCTATTCCCCCATTGGAATGCATTGGACTTTAGACACGTTAAAAACAGCTTTAATGCCCGGTGCCTAATGTTTTAGAAGTGGCTAGAGCTAGATATTCCTCCTGTGATTACGCTGGGTTAAAAACAATCTGGGGCACCGGGCTGGTTATGGTAGCAAAAATTTTTAGAAATCTCCTACTTAACAGGGGTCTGACTGTTGGCATTGGAGCTGCGCGAGCTACACGTCACGCAAGGGCCGAGTCTACAGTGAAGCTCCCCCCTTTATGCCCTTATTAGGAACATGCTTCGTCAGACCTGGGGAGGAGGAGCCTGTAAATCCGCCATGATTTCCCCCTCGAACGTGGTCATTGTGGTAAACGGGGAGGAGTGAGGAATGACGGTCTATTAATAATATGTCTATGACCAGGACGCGCCGTGCAAAGAGTTTGTCAAATAGAGTATTTTTTACCCTATTGTGGTTTATTGCGGTCTTTTAATCAACAATGAGCTGTAGGCGATTGTAACAAACTAACCGGGCAAACCAAGCCTGGCCACTTGCCTCCAGCACTAATGTCCCTCTATTCAAGCATATGGGCTGGACATGGGCTTAAATACTGGGGAGATCCTGGTGTAGACCATGGGGGTAGAGTTAAAGATCCATAGGACATGGCAGTAGCGCTGAACGATATGGACAAAATTTCATATCTCGATATTTATGCCAGATATCTCGATATAGATACAATAACTACGGGTTTGGTGAAAACCAAGCATTTTTCAGAAAAATTAAATCATAATACAAAAGAGTACAGTTACATTGATGAAAATCTATATAGTTTATATCTTGCTTTTTCCATATTAATATCTTGAATGTTCATATCTCAATATTGATACAATAACAATATATTTTTCAGCCTACATCGCAGTAGCAAAGACGGACTAGTTAGCCGCAAAACAGCAGTTATTTTTCAGGCAAGAGCTCATTCCAATGGCTACGCAGAGCGTCTTGATGCTCGGTGACATTGTGCGTCTGACTTCAATAAGCACAAGTAGTACCGTCGCATGGGCTGTGCGAACTGTGCAACCGCACAGAGCCTCGCGCCACTATAGGGCCTCGCAATCCTGCTGTTTTTTTTGGGTTTTTTTAAGGTGGGGGAGCCATTATATTATAGCAACACACACACTTTTAAAGCTGATAGTAGTTACATATAGGCCTATGTACTCTTTTATTTACAGTCAAAATCCTTAGTGCTTCTCCCATAGCTTCTGTTTACTTTTTACTGCACAAACCCAGCGTAACTCTATCTAACCATAAAACCGAAAATATGAGGCGGGCTGCAGCTGCAGATTTTTTTTTTACCTTATTTCTCCCTCCCTCTCTCTCTCTATCCCCGATACCATTCTCTTACTCATTTCTCTTTCTATTTTAATCTTTGTCCTTTTCTATTTTTCTCTAATGTAGCACAGAGTGGTGCACGTAGAGCTTGATAAACATGCAACCTTAAAGAAAAAGAAAAAAAAAGAGGCCCGGCCATCATCGTTCACTTAAAAGGGCTCTTTGTACTGACTCGTTCGCGACTGACCCATCTGAATTTACAACAGCAAGAGGAATTGCTCTGGTATGGGGAAACAAAGTCTAGTGGAACCTCTGGTAATGAATGACAAATGTCAGAGCAAAGCCTCGCATTTCAAGTTTGCACAGGGCTTTGCACGCCCTGCGACGGTCCTCAACCCAAGTGTCCAACTAGAGGTTTTGGGAGAATTTTTGAAGCCCGAGAAGCATGCAGTCTGAACGCAGCATAAATGTTAATCATTAGGCAGTATTTATGACCTCAGAATAAAATTGGCAATGCTTTCAAAGTTGCTTCATAATAAAATGTGCCATTACGAAATAGAAAACAAAACTGTAGTGCTCTAAACTTAAAAGCAGCGCAGTGTCAGCCATGTGCTTGTTAAGTTATTGGTTTAATTTTTCCATAAAAGCAGCTAAAACAGCAGTGCATTTGATTCTTGGCTCGTGTTTGGGCTGTTCTTTGACCACATTCTACTTGTACGTTTTTGGAATCAAAGCTTTTGAGGCAGATTATGACCAAGATCTTACACATTTGTCTGTGCACTGGATCTATCACTCACCGCAGCCTGGTCGTCAGCACCAGAAACTTTTACGAAGCCATTTATGTGTTTTTGGAGGATGTCACTTTGCAGGTCTGGAGCATCTACAGCAGGAGCAAACTGAGGCCCAGGGGCCAAAAGTGGCCCGCCTAGCCCTTCAATCTGGCCCACAAAAAATCTTAAAGCTTATTGCCTAAAATGAGCACATTTTCTCCAGTTTGGCTTTACCCAAATCTAAAAGCTTCTTGAAAAAAGTGTCAAAATAGTAACAAAATGAGACGAAAACGAGGATGAAACTGCAACAAAAGAGCAACACAGATGGCACAAAAATGTGGCACAAAAACGCAACAAAACAGCAACAGAAAAGTGACAAAAAGCTAAAAATGTCAAAGTCCCAATGCTAGGGAAAAGATCCATTTAGATTAGTTTTGTAGGTCTTAGCTTTCAAATGAGGCGTTAAACTGTTGCTCTCCAACCCAGAAGCATTTAGATTTGGGTAAAGTCAAACTGGAGACAATGCACTCGGGTCAGGCGGGGGGTAAGAGGTTAAAATGTGTATAGACAATTACAGTCTATTTGAGAATTGTACTTGTTTGAAACGACTAAATACAAGCCCTGGTCTGGCCTTCTTGGCGAGTTAAAAAAAACAATGTGGCCCCTGCATCAAAAAGTTTGCCCATATCTATTCTATAGAGTAGAGTTTAGATCTTAGATCTTTTTATTACTATTTTTAATGTCATTATTATGTCTAATACTGTACAGATCTAAGCTATAGGCTTAATCTATTGGATACAAAATGTGATTATACTTATTATAAAATAGAGGAATCGCCCCATAGTTCAGCCTTTTTCCTGTGGCATGGGGAGGGAGGTGTTGACTGTGTTGGTCATGTTTCAGAAGCGGCAAGGCCATCACTTTGATACCAGCGCTAAACAGAGAACATCCCTATACGCCCTTTCTCTCAGGACAGTGTTTAACTTACAGTGGATAAATACCGTATTTTCGGGACTATAAGTCGCTCCGGAGTATAAAACACACCAGCCATAAAATGCCTAATGAAGAAAAAAACAACAGGCTGACAAGGCGTACGGTATGCTAACGCAACACATTGAAGAATAAACAATGAATTAAATAGGTGTCTGGTATGTTAATGTCTCATAAACAGTTCAGATAAGTATAGCATTAAGACCATACCAAGCTCTCGATCTCACTCCAAATTACTAAATCCATTGAAATCTTCATCCTCTGTGTCACTTCTGAACAATCGCCTTGGCAACTACCTGGGCACGGAGGCGTAATGCTGCGTCCACACCGAACGCATCTTGGGCGTCAAAGACGCGCCTCAAGCCGGCCGTTGGACAAGGACAAGTTGGGAAGGAGCGTCTAGGAGCGCGTTTGGATGGATGACATCGAGAGAGTGGCTTGGCTTTATTTGCTGAATAAAGCCAGAGAACGTCGTCGTCAAAGGGTGTATCAGCACCGTGTCTGGATCCATGAGATCGTCCAAAGGCGTTCTCAGTTTGGTGAGTTTCACCATTTGCTCTGATCTTTTCACAGATAAGTAAGTAAGTAAGTGCTTTATTGTCATTGTACAAGCGTACAACGAAATAGTGTTCAGGTGTTAGTCCTGAGCTGCTGCGGCTGAGCCGCGCTGCCACTGTGTGTCAACCTGACCCACATGACCTTGGAGGTCAATGCTCTGTTTGTGAACGATGTTTTGACCCACCATAGAACTATTAATATCTATTTAATACATTTGCGTTGCCCACCAGTGCCTCGGACGTGACGACAGAGCGATCCCCCTCATACTTGTGCTATTTCCCAACCTATTCACAAAAAAATAGCTCAGAAAGTAGTATATGCAGGCTTAGCAAACAATATGGTGTCTATAGTTACCGTCTTATGTTCTGCAAACAGGATACTACTAGTTAAACCGTAATTTAATCCTGTTTGGGTGTTGTCAACAATGCTTTTTAATATATTAATAGTAAAAAAGAATTGTATTGTATTGTTGGATTGTAGACACATACATTTTGTAATTATAATGAATATGTATACTATTATTTTAATTGCAGATTTCTTGCCACTGGGGACTCGTATAGGACCATCGCGGGCAGCTTCAGAGTGGGCATTTCCACTGTCCGCATCATCATCCCAGATGTGGTGACAGCCATCTGGGATTGCCACGTGGAGGAGTTCATGGCTGTGCCTGGAGCAGAGGAGTGGAGGTCCATTGCGGAGGAGTTCGAGGTGAGGTGGAACTTCCCTTTGTGCTGTGGTGCTATTGATGGGAAGCATGTGGCTCTGAAGGCACCCCCCAACTCTGGCTCTATGTTCTTCAACTACAAGCAGTGGCGCCTCCAGAAATTGTTCATAGGGGTGGCCAGATGGGGCCACTTAAAATCTTGGGGTGGCAAACCAAAACTATCAGCTGTTGGTGTCTGAGCGTGCAACAGCCGCAGGGAGAGGGAGGGGGAGGGGGGAGAGCTGGCTACAGCGTACGATCAAAGGTCTAGAGCGGCTTGCCTGGCTGGCTGTGAATTTGGGCTGAAAATATTCATAACTGATACTACAGTACTACAATTAACACTGGCCAGTGGGGTGGCCAATGGGGTGGCCAGGAGTCGGCCAGGGGTGGCCACGGCCACCCCTGGCCACCCCCTGGTGGCGCCACTGACTACAAGGGGCACCATTCCCTGGTTTTCCTAGCTGTAGTGGATGCCCAGTACAGGTTCAGGATCATAGATGTGGGAGGGTACGGCAGATCCAGTGATGGAGGCATCATGGCCAACTCCGCCTTTGGTCAGGCTCTGTTTGAGGGCACACTCGACCTGCCTCCTGACCAGCACATACCTGGAGCTGACCACAGAGGACCCCAGCCCCATGTCTTCGTGGCAGTTGAGGTCTTTCCGCTGCGCAGAAATGTAATGCGCCCTTTCCCTGGACGTGGAGGCCTTACCCCAGAGCAGCGCATCTTTAATTACCGCCTCTCCCGGGCCCGGCTGGTGGTGGAGGACGCATTCGGGATTTGGTCTGCGCAGTGGAGGATGTTTCGCCGTCACCTGGAGATCTGCCCAGAAGTTGCAGAGAAGTGTGTGAAGGCCACTTGTGTCCTTCACAACTTCATGAGGATGGCTGGAGATGGGCAGGTACCTGCACGGAGGGGAGCTGCAGCTCATGGAGAGGAAGCACTTCCAGGTGTGCGGCGGATTGGCGCCAACAACGCGACCAGACAGGCAGTGGGCACGAGAGAAGTGTTCATGGCACACTTCTGTGAGGAGGGAGCACTGCCATGGCAGCCGACGGAATAGTCATGTCCACCACAGGACTGACCCACAACGGCTCTTTTAAGAGCCACCCACAAAAAACTAAGAGCCTATCTTCTTATTAATTTTGCTATATCTATATGGATACTGAGACTCTTTATTAATAAATTGTAGACATTTTTCCTGGACATAGTCCAGTTACATGCACTTTTGTGCTGTTCACCTGTATACCGTCTGTTTTCAGGTAATGGCTGCCAGACTCCGCTGCTGCCTCCGACTTCAGGTTAATCACAACATACCCATTCAAGCTTGTCCCAAATTACAAGGTTGTCCAAACAGAATAAGGTGAAATGAATAAAACATACTGCCAACAAGTTTTTTGCTATTGTCCATGCTTTTTTGATGTTCATTACTATTTTTTCTTCTACTATAAACACAGTCAGCTTTTATAAAAGGTGAATATGTACCATTATTGAAAATAACCTTTTCTGTCAGTATTATATGTGAGATAATAATGGTGTGCTTGAAGTAGCAGAACAAATCTGTGATAAATTCGAGTTTTATTAAAAAAAGACATTAACAAAAATAAACAAAATAAAATAACTGTACATGTAAACAGCAATAGAAAGGACCTTGCTTGGAGGAGGTGCGGTGGAAGAGGGAAGGACACACAAGTTTGTTTCCTCCCCTGCAAAAGATGTCACCTTAAAAGTTAATAAACTACTCTGTTAGCTCCACTGGTTCCAAATTAAGCAGAACGGTGCTGCTTTCATAAATTAATTTGTGGATTTGAAATTTAATGAAGTCTTTCGACTGAGGTGGCACCTTTTGCGGAAGAGGAGCAAGAGAGCAGGAATTGCTGGTCCTCAGAGTAGGGCTGGGGAGCTGCAGCAGTTTTTGCCCGTAGAGTCGCCAGCATCTCCCGCTCCCACTCTGTTGGCGGCTCCGCGGGCATGGGCTGGGGCCTCTGCCGGGCTCTCTTCCTTTGAGGACCTTCAAAGAACACAGGGCAATGAGAATGTTGAAAAGTCAAACATGTTTCACTAAAAATACGCAAATACATTCTGTATCAAAGGCAGACCGTATTGAATTTTATCATATGTAAACATTTTTTGTTGTGTTGTGTTGTGTTTTAGTATTTCTTTTTTCCATATTACTCTGTTGTGGGCCAGCAGCACAGTCGTTTCATATTTGTGAACACAAACATTTTGCAGAGATTTAGTAAAATTCCTTCACTTTCAGACTATAATATATCTTAAGGCAAATCTCCATTTGTAAAGATGCATTTAGTTTTATTTCGCAATCACCTTAAAATGGGCTGTTACAAATATCTGTCAGCATTAAATAATATTGCTGCCATCTTGTGGCGACCCTTGCATGTATTTGTTCTGTACATTTATTGCATATGGTATTTTGGTATTATGTTTTTTATTTACTAAATAGGAAAGATGCGTTGTATCGTAGGTTTCCTCCGGGTACTCCGGTTTCCCCTACCACTAAAAACATGTACAATAGGCCAGGATGAATGAGAGTGTGTTTGAGAGTGCGCATGGGGGACGACGGATGGAAATTAGCCCAAGGCTACAATCCAGTGTGGCTTGTTCATTAACTTGCACTGTCCCGACCAAATAAATAAATAAACAAATAAACAAACAAACAAATCAGGTCAAAGCACAAATGCCATTGACATTTTCCGCTGTCGCCTTCACTCTCTGCTTTAGCTAACAGTGTATGTTTAGTCTTTCTGATGCTTTTATTCTAACTTGATACTTCCTTTTTATAGTTCACTGCTTTACTGCATTGTCACTGTCATTTTGCTCTCGTCTCTCCTTTTTCTAAAAAACCTAAAATACTGCCACACCTGTAGGTGCAGAAGCAGGGGAAGCGCCAGCCCTCGCAGAAGAAGAAGCAGCAGCAGCAGCAGGCAGCTCAGGCAAAGGGGTCTCTGAGCCCGGTTCAGTGGCAGTGTCGGGCTCTGTGCCAGATGGTTCTGTCAAGAGTAAAAAATGAAATTATTTCACAGCATGTGTCAAACACGGTATTACACATGGTCAAACCTGATTTAAAAGGCCAGAATAGCCAGAAGCCTATTTTCATATGGCATGACGTAAAAAAGCATAAAAATACATGAGCCACATGATTTTAACTACTACTTCAACTACTGCAACAAGTAAAGTCATTCATGAATAAATAAATATATAAGTAAAAGTCTGCAAACTGGGGGACATAAATAGGACATAAATTCTGTATTTTTCCCCAACTGTTCGAGGTTTCTGTTTCTATTACTGCATGACTAAAGACCTTCAGAACCTGACAGCCCTGCTGCTGCTGCTTCTGGCTCTTCTTCTGGGTGGTTGTACCCTACGGCCTGCTCCTCCTCGGCATGTTGCCCGAGCTTTCGCGCGGAGTGATGAAGGGCTCGAGGAAGGACAGGACCGCAAGGTACTTCCACCTCTGCACTGGCCCTGCTTCTGCACCACTCTGCTTCAACCTTTCCTGCTCCCTCTTGTGCTCCTTAATGTATGTGTCCCTGAGAGTCTTCCACCGCCTTCTGCATGTTTCCTCTGAATAAACACATCAACTCGTCAGCGGGAAAGTACTAGCTGTTGCTTGAACATTAAAGATTTCGCTCCGGGAAATATTAACCACTGCGAAGAGTTTAAAAAACTACCCCCAGACACCAACCTCCTGACTAATCCTCCTCCAAGCAAGGTCCTTTCTATTCCTGTCACGATAAAAGAAATTGGCAGGATTATACAGCTCAGAGCGAGCACAAACCGCGACGATTAGTTTATCCTCCATTTTTAATTTGGCGGCTCCCCGGTCCCGTCACTTTGTGAAATGTGTCACTACGTCACTGTTGCAGGAAGCTCCTGATTGGTCGGCGCTCGCGAATTTCTCCAAAAAGTTCAACATTTCCCAACTCTAGCGTCGGCCGTGCTGGACGCCCTGGAGGCGCGAAAATCTTCAAAACGCGCCGCACAGGAGGCGCGTCATGCGCCGCGGGGCCTCTTGAGGCGCGTCCTCAATGTATTTTCAATGTAAACCTGACGCTTTGGAGGCGCCGGAGGCGCTTGGTGTGGACGCAGCATAACTGCACCGTTGACAAGCCTCTCCCGGTAGCACGTTTTTCAAGGACTCATTTGCAAACTTGTTCTTCTAGCTGTGGCCATCTAGCTTTTAGAATGTGATTACCGTAAACAATTAAGCGCACCTTACTAAAAGCCGTACCAGCTAAATTTGCAGCCTTGCGAAAGTACTAATACACTTTGAACTTTTGCAAATTTTTTCATGTTTACAACCCTAAATGTAAAGATTTTATTTTGATTTTTTTTCTGAAAGTTCACACACAAGTAACAGACAACTGTGAAGTGAAAGCAAAATGATACATGATTCTGTTATTTTTCAAAAAATAGAAAAGTGAAAAGTGGGGCGTGCATAAGTATTCATACAGCATTTTCGGAGTGCATTAAATTGCCTTTATAACATTCCTAATGACTGCAGAACGTTCACACCTTGCCCTAACCATTAAATAGAGGCCACCTGTGTGTAATCTACTCTCAGTATAATTCCAGCTGTTCTGTGAGGGCCTCAGAGCTATGGTCAGAGTGTATTGGTCACTAAACATCATGAAGGCCAAGGAGCACACCAGAGAGGTCAGGGATAAAGCTGTGGAGAAGTTTAAAGCAGCGTTAAGTTATACAAAGATTTCCCAAGATTTGAACATCTCACGGAGCACTGTTCAATCAATCATTCGGAAATGGAAAGAGTGTAGCACCACTGCGAACTTACCAAGACACGGCCGACCACCTAAACTAACAGACCAAACAAGGAGAGCACTGGTCAGAAATGTAACCAAGTGCCCCAAGATAACTCTGGAGGAGCTGCGACGTACTGCCGCTGAGCTGGGGGAATCTGTACATGGGACAACTATAAGTCATACTCTACACAAATCTGGCCTTCATGGACGAGTGGCAAGAAGAAAGCCATTATTGAAAGGAGGCCATAAGAAATCCCGTTTGAAGTTTGCTAGAAGTCATATGGAGGACACAGCTACCATGTGGAAGAAGGTGCTTTGGTCAGATGAGACACAAATTGAACTTTTTGGCCCAAATGCAAAACGTTATGTATGGAGCAAACCTAACACTGCTCATCCTCCTGAGTGCATCATCCCCAGTGTCAAATATGGTGGGGGGAGCATCATGCTATGGGGCTGCTTTTCCTCAGCGGGGACTGGGAAGATTGTAAGAATAGTTGGGAAGATGGATGGAGCCAAATACAGAGACATTTTGGAGGAAAACCTGCTGGAGTCAGCAAGAGAATTGAGGCTGGGGCGGAGATTAACCTTCCAGCAGGACAATGACCCTAAACACAAAGCTAAATCTACAATGGAATGGTTTAAAAACAAACATATTAATGTGTTAGAATGGCCCAGTCAAAGTCCTGACCTAAATCCTATTGAAAATCTGTGGAAAGACCTGAAAACTGCTGTTCACAAACGCTCTCCTTCTAATTTGACAGAGCTTGAGTTGTTTTGTAAAGAGGAATGGGCTAAAATGTCAGTCTCTAGATGTGCAAACCTTGTAGTCATACCCCAGAAGACTTGCTGCTGTTATTGCAGCAAAAGGGGGTTCCAAAAAATATTAAGTCATGCTGTATGAATACTTATGCACGCCCTCAATGTGGAAGTGTAGAGGCCAAAGCAAACCGTGCGGGGCTTTACCCACGTGATTTATACATTTATCATAAATAAAGAAGACACGTATGTGCGTGTTGTAAGAGAGAGAGCAAACCTGGCTCTTTTTGTAGGTTAATAGCGAGTTGGCGACAGACATGAGTTTAACACGTTTCCCCTGATGCCCCTGATGGTTTCTCTGTCTCCGCGGCTTCTCTCGTCCAAACAAACAAAGCTGACGGCGGTCTCCCTGTCTGTCATGGCCAGACCCGCCTCTGTGCCTCTGCAGGAGGTTAAAAGCTTGTGTTTTCCTCCGCGGCGCCACGTCTGGATTAAGCAGATCTGAATCGTGGCGCCACGCATCACTTCAACCTCGGTGTGCGTTCTCTCATAGAAATAAAGGAGGCGGCGCTTTTGCCGCACGTCATGGCATTTGTGTTGGGTCGAGCAAAGCCCTTCAACATTAAGGCTAAAGTGAGCCTTCATCATTTTAAAAGTTACTCATCTACCGTTCCTCAGCCAAGAGCAGATTAGAAGTCCCGTCTCACTTTTGTGTTTACTGATAGAGACGCCTCTAGGTCTAGTGCCTGTTGGCGGCTATATATTGGCCACACCGTCATGTTGGCCGCAGGTTTCAAAGCGTGGGGAAAAAGTAGCGCCGTATAGGCCAGAAATGACCTTTTTTGTTTTCTTAATTGCGGTAAGAGTTTTTTATTTATTTATACCATTTTTCTCTGCTAAATGTTTCCCATTTTTTCCTTTTTGTCCATTTTCTTCTTATTTTCCCAATTTTTTCACCCTAATTTTTTGCCTATTTTATAGGCAAAAAATTTTATTTTATTTTTATGATATTCCCCCCTCCCCGTTTTTCTTTTACACAGTGTTTCCTTATTTTTAAAGAAAGTATCGTTAGAGTATCGATACCCAGCCCTAAGCCTGAAGAATACTTTGCTGTTGTGTTTCAGGCGTGTCCAAGGCCATCTTAGACGCTGCTGGACGTGGTGTTGAATTGGAGTGTGCGAACATTGGTATGACATGAAAAATATCCTTCCTTTTCTTTTCGTAGAGTTAAATAGCAATTTCCACTTTCTCCCACAGTGAATTCTCCGGGATACCAGCCCAAAGCCATGATTATAACATCTGCAGGCCAGCTACCGTCAAAGAACATCATCCACGTCACAGGAAGCAACAATCCATCCATCGTAAAGGACCTTGTCTACAACGTGCTCAAAGTGTGTGAGGAGAACAAGCTGCAGTCTGTGGCCTTCCCTGCGTTAGGAACAGGTCAGAGACGCCGCACTCTCCGAGAAGCCTTTAAAGTCTCACACGGTTCTGATGTTCCTGTTCTGCTCCACCCACAGGAGCGGGTGGAGCGGACCCCTCCCTCGTGGCCGACGCGATGGTGGGCGCCGTGGAGGACTTTGTGAGGAAGAAATCGGCCAAATCCGTGCGCATTGTCAAAATCCTGATCTTCCAAACCACCATGATCTCAGAGTTTCACAAGAGCATGAAGAGCCGTGAAGGGCAGCCACGGGTGAAAAGCTTAATAGACAAGTTCAAAGGTAGATGACAATTACACACAAAGATGAAGCGTTAGCAGGGCCTGCACTGGGCAACGACAAACCAAGCGGCCACCCGGGCACTACTTGCTGGAAGGCGCACTACATCGCACGTCATTTTTTTAACCCTATTAGGTCTACACCCCCGCCATCTACAACTTTGCTAACTGATATTGCACATAACTTTGCAACGAAAAGTCTTTTGTCTCTTTCAAACAAGCTCTTCCTGATCTTCTGACGTGGTAAAAATGTGTCAATATTCGCATTGCAAGTGGAGAGCAAGCTTTGCTGAGGCCTAGGGTTTAAAATTAAGGGCCAATACTAGAGGTCGAACCGATATGGATTTTTCTAAGGCCAAATTTTCCAAATGTCTGGTCTATAATCCTGTAAAAACTTAAATACGTGGTGTGGAGTGAAAGTAGAAGTCCCACAAAGGTAAAAAATATTGTAAATCCTTTCAATGGAAACCAGAAGCTATTTCCAAAATGCGCACACTGACGACGAGGGGCAGGAGGGCGAGTCACCTGACAACTCCCAACAAGCACTTCTTTACATACATTTGTCTAAAATGTATACAAAAAATAGAAGCCTGAGGTTATCTGGGTCCTGGAGGGTGTAACAATTTCCACTTATATTGGCAAATACGATGTGAGGGGCAAAAGTAATGTTATAACTGAGAGGCCCATTGCTCATTATATACGAGGTTATCTGGGAACCATAACTCAAGAAAGCATGCCAACGGAGGGTAGGGAATAGGAAGTCAGATTAACATGTAAACCTTCCGGCATCTTCAGACACTCATGACATATTGTCATTTCACTGCGGTCATTCATTAAAGCAAGTGGGTAATTGGAACATTGTTCTTATTTAGAGGGGGATAAAAAGGCGTCAGATACCTCTGGTGGATGAGCTGTGTAATTGCAACCAAATTATGATGTGAACGTCAATAGAATGTGCAGTTTCTATTGTGGGCCGGTATGGTGCAGTACAGGCCTGTTCACTGATCTGGTCTGACCCTTCCCAAAAAGTACGTTGGGCCACTGGAAAAACTCCTGAAACAGCCCTGGAGACCTCTGACTTGAGTCGGATCACCCAATTTTTGTTTCTCACTTCCAAGGCTTGGTAAGTTTAGCAGTTCATAGCAGTTCTCTTAACTGTAAATGCTCCTGGACATGTTCAGCTCTAATGCACGCTCACTATTTGAGTGAGTAAGTAAGTAAGTGCTTTATTGTCATTGTACAAGCGTACAACAAAGTAGTGTTCAGGTCTCGGTCCTGAGCTGCTGCGGCTGAGCCGTGCTGGCACTGTGTGGAGTCTGTTTCATGTTGATTTTTATCAGGTTTTACACCGTGTGCTGTGTGATTTGCAGGCTTCATGACGTCGCTGTTTGGTATGAGCAGTGAGACTCCGCTCAAAGACGCCCCGGTTCTGGAGAGTCAGGAGTTCGAGCCCACAGTCTTCCAACTGTGTGGGGAAACTCAAAGGGTAAGAAGGTTCCAGGTTCTAAACTTGGTTTGACCTAAATGCTCTCAGTGATTGGCCAGAATCAGAAACACTTTATGGAAATGTGCTTTGTGAATATGTGATCAGGTCATTAAGTGTTGTTTGTCCACAGGCCGTAGTCCAGGCGAAGAAGAGAATCGAGGAGTTAATCATTTCAGAGCAGGCCCAGAGGACCATCTCTGACCCAGTCCTGGTGAATTTGACTCAGTCGGATGTGGACAGACTGAGGGAGATGCAGAGGAGCCTCACGGTGCACATCAGACTGGAGAGAAGGAACGAGGAGGAGATGTGTGTTCATCTGGAGGGGCTGACCAGAGATGTGTCCACAGCTGAGTCTGCCGTCAGGTCAGAGTTACAGCCCCGTCTCACACAACTATCTGTTATACTGCGGACTGATGGTGCGTTCCAGGAAACTAGTAACTGGTAACTTCCAACCTCCCACTTGGAAACATGTCTTAGAGCCGCTCGAAGTGCTAATTACAGCTTGGAAACTTGGAAACCCCAAGACTGCTACAAGTTCAGATACAGATGAAGACAGTAACAGCACCCCCCAGTGGAGGAGCAGCTAATGACAAAACTGTAACAAAACCACTGCATCCGTGACGTGAATGTTACTTTTGGTCACAGCTTTCAACATAAAGTTATGCCGCATGTTTTTATTTGTATCTGGTTTGGAGAAACATTCATATAACGTTAGCATCGTATGAGCTAACTGTTGTAGCATTAGCCGTTTGGTTACATACAGGTTTATTCACCTGGACGCTCTGAGGTCATATGTCGTAATTTTCAAGTGGGAAAGATACCAGATAACATTCGCCTGGAACAAACCATGATTATGGTTTATCATTATCATTTTACAACCTTTTAAAGAACAACATCATAGTAGGATTCTTCAGAAATGGGTCTGAAGCCGGTTCAAAGTCTGCACAACTAACTTTAGGCCGTTAAGAGACTGTTTATGTAACAACATTCTCCAGGAAAACGCAGCGGTCACGTCCTCTCTCGAGCTGCTTTTACACGAAAACGATGAGATGTTAACAAAACTCAGCTCAGATGGCACTGTGTGTAATGCATGCTTTTACGTATGCTGGGAGTAGTAGGGCTGTCCCTGACTAAAGATTTTCTTGGTCGACTAAAAACATGCCCTGAGCAGCGATTAGTCGACTAAAAGGGGGCGTGGCTTGGCGCTGATAAAACTATAACTCATCTGACCCAAACTGCACTCACAAGACATAAAATTACAGGAGCTCGTGCTGTAACTGCTATTTATACATAGAAGCAACATAAACACGCTTTTATGTTTAAAATGAGAGCTTAATCTCTTAGTCTCCTATTCCCTCACTCCTGGATCTGTTGCTGTACATGTGTTGTCCATGTCCATACAGCTATATTATCCAAATAAAGCGGTTGTTCTTCTTCCATCGTCGTCCCTGTTCTCAAATGTCTTCTAGGTCAGATGTGTCCGTGTGACACTTGTCTCTTTTTTTTTGCCGTAATGTAAACATGAACCTTGTTCTTTATTGTGAAATGGTTCCGTGTCAGACTTCCTCTCAGGCCACTTCATTTCTTCGACTTTAACGCTGCACAGTGTGGTGAATCGGTTCACGTTACGTGGTGCTCCTCATCTTATTTATCTCGGAAAAAGCCAGAATGAAGCGGAGAAAGACACAGCGGGTCCATGAGCTGCTGCGCCTGACGTTACACTTTCGGTCTTCATGTGTTTCACTTGAACTGCAGGCGTCAGACTCACCTATAGGCTAGTTCAGTGTTGGACCAGGGTATTTGGTTTAAACAAACAACTCAGAGCCTGTAGAAGTCTGGCCTATTGAAGGCAACAGCACGGCTGCTTATGCGCCCCCAGGAGGAGAGACACTCTCCCGTCCTCGTTTCTCTCCTCAAAGTTTTTTTTGTCTTGTTTAGCAAAAGCATTTTATACAAACAGTTCAAACGTCACTCTTTCTGTAAAACTTTGATATATCTGTTTTTATAATAAAATATTCGCCCAAGGTAAAAGATAGACCTGCCACAGGCCTCTGGTGTTATGTAAATCGAGAGCATCCTAATTAATGCAAAAGTGTATTAATGCAAAAGTGCGTGCATTTAGTCAACCAATGAAAAGTGTGGTCAACTGAGACCGCATTGACTAATTAGTTGACTAAACAACCAACAGGGGCAGCCCTAGTGAGTAGTACACAGAGGAAGACTGTTTCCTGAAAACGTTTGTACAGTGCCTTGCGAAAGTATTCGGCCCCCTTGAACTTTTCGACCTTTTGCCACATTTCAAACATCAAACATAAAGATATAAAACTGTAATTTTTTGTGAAGAATCAACAACAAGTGGGACACAATCATGAAGTGGAACGAAATTTATTGGATATTTCAAACTTTTTTAACAAATAAAAAACTGAAAAATTGGGCGTGCAAAATTATTCAGCCCCTTTACTTTCAGTGCAGCAAACTCTCTCCAGAAGTTCAGTGAGGATCTCTGAATGATCCAATGTTGACCTAAATGACTAATGATGATAAATAGAATCCACCTGTGTGTAAGCAAGTCTCCGTATAAATGCACCTGCTCTGTGATAGTCTCAGAGGTCAGTTTAAAGCACAGACAGCATCATGAAGTCCAATAACACACCAGACAGGTCCGAGATAAAGTTATTGAGAAGTATAAAGCTGGGTTAGGTTATAAAAACATTTCCAAAGCTTTAAACATCTCTCAAAGTACAGTTAAATACATCATCCAGGAATAGAAAGAGTGTGGCATCACTGCAAACCTACCTACAAGACTCGGCCATCCTCCTAAACTTACTGACCGAACAAGGACCGCACTGACCAGAGCTGTTACCAAGAAGCCTATGATGACCCTGGATGAACTGCAGAGAGCTACAGCTCAGGTGGGGGAAACTGTACACAGAACTACTATTAGTCGTACACTGCACAAATCTGGCCTTATGGCAGAGTGGCAAGAACAAGCGATTTTTGAAAGAAAACCATAAGAAGTCCCGTTTTCTTTTTGCTAGAAGCCACCACGTGGCCTCCATGTGGCTTCTAGCAAACAGAAAACGGTATTTCTTATGGTTTTCTTTTAAAAATGCCACTCTGCCATAAGGCCAGATTTGTGATGCTGTCTGCGCTTTAAACTGACCTCTGAGACTATCACAGAGACTTGCTTACACACAGGTGGATTCTATTTATCATCATTAGTCATTTAGGTCAACATTGGATCATTCAGAGATCCTCACTGAACTTCTGGAGAGTTTGCTGCACTGAAAGTAAAGGGGCTGAATAATTTTGCACGCCCAATTTTTCAGTTTTTTATTTGTTAAAAAAAGTTTGAAATATCCAATAAATTTCGTTCCACTTCATGATTGTGTCCCACTTGTTGTTGATTCTTCACAAAAATTACAGTTTTATATCTTTATGTTTCATGCCTGAAATGTGGCAAAAGGTCGAAAAGTTCAAGGCGGCCGAATACTTTCGCAAGGCACTGTATGTTGTGGTTTTCTGAGGCGACTCCGGAGCTTTCTAAAGTAAAAGTAGGTCTTTACGAATTATTTATAGACCATTATCTGACTAAATATAAATGTGAGAAGCAGAGGTCGACCAATATGCAGAGCCGATATTTTTGACCAATATTTCCAAATGTCTGCTCTATAATCTTGTGTATGAAACTTCGGAACTGTGTCAATGTTGAACTGTGACAGCAGGGGGCGCTTTATTAGGGGCTGATTTATTAAAACATTACTGTTTAGTCGGTACTAGAGATGCACCAATCCAGGTTTTCTGCTTCCGATACTGATACTGGGGGTTTGAGTGTCTTTCAACATTAACCAATACCCTTTCTTGTCTTTCTCTGGGTAAAAAAGTAAATGTTCCCCTTTTCTCCAGTGTCAGATCAATACAGTCTTAACATTTATCAATTATATCAATTAATAAACTAATGTATAAACATTCAGAATCACTGAACTTTTCTACACTAAATATCCTTGGCTTCATGACAGGCTTTATCTATCACTTCTGGTCCCAGAGATATCGGCTTTTATCAGCGCCAGATCCAGTGTCTGCGTACATTGGTGTATGAATGAGCGTGTGAATGGGAGACTGGTTTCTTTCCTGTAATCAATCAATCAATCAATCAATCAATCAATCAATCAATCAACATTTATTTGTATAGCACTTCACAATGACACCAGGAAGACCAAAGTGCTTCACAGAAAGTAAAGCGCTTTGGGCCTAATGAAGGTAGAAAAGTGCTACAGTATATAGACATTTAGATTTTGGCTTTAGATATCCAAATATAGGCCTGAAATATCGGCCGGCTGGCCGATCGACCTCTTGTGAGAAGCCTCACAACCAAATATTATGAGATGGTGTGTTCAGATAGGGTTCTGAATGCATTCTCTCGTGTTCACATGAGTACAACATCGACCTGAGACATGAAACTGCCTCGTCCAGAGTTTCCAGTGAAGCCCGGGTCAGATGACTTGAAGTGCGTTCTAGTGTAAAAGATGCATGCATCCAGCTCATAAGTCGTATGTTGACCCTTGATTCTCGTCTGTGAGGTCAAAAGTATAACAGCTGTATGTAACAGCTGCACTGTTGTTTTATCAAGCTCTTGGGAAAGACACTTGACTAAAATGGTCTATGAAATTAGTGAATTTAGTTTTGTGATTTCAGGGACATGATCCGTAAAGTGGAGCGCTCTGAGAATCGGAAGAAGGAAGCCTTTTACCTGAGCGGTTTGGTGGAGTGGCAGCTCGTCCTGGACAACGGAGACAATCAAGCCTTTGATGTAATGACCAACCTGGCTCTGGAGGAAGCTTTTCTCAAAAAGAAAACCACACAGATCACCATTAACAAGCAGACGTTCACAGCGGACCCTCAGAGGATGAGAGCAGACTGTGATTCCGGACACAAAACAGTGGAGATTTACAGGAGGGAGGTTAAAGGTGAGAATTCAGTGGAGGAACGATCTGCTGCTAAAGATTCAGAATGCAGATGGTTAATATCGAATTACTGGGCCTATCTACATGAAACAAAAAGTGGCACAAAGTTATTTATTTATAGGTTTAATGGGTCGGGACAGTGCATGTTAATGAACATGCATGCATGTAAACAAGCCACACCGGATTGTAGCCTTGGGCTAATTTCCATCCGTCGTCCCCCATTCACACTCTCAAACACACTCTCCTCCATCCTGGCCTATTGTACATGTTTTTAGTGGTAGGGGAAACCGGAGTACCCGGAGGAAACCTATGCAGAGACGGGGAGAACATGGAAACTCCACACAGAAAGGCCCCGTCCAGGTGGGAATCGAACCCGGACCTTCTAGCTGTGAGGCACGAGCGCTAACCGCTGTACTACCGTGCCGCCCATTAAGAAGTTCTAAGAAGTTGAACGTCTTCTTAGTTTGCATAAAGGAATTTAGGTCAAACTAAGTTGTTTACTTTAGTGCTAAAGTGCTAAATGTTCAAAAATACAGAATAACCTAATTGTGTTTTAATGCAGCACTTTGAATTACACGGTATTATTCAGTTGCTAGAAGACTATTATATGGCCAAGCTTCGTGAAGATTCATAGACGTTTGTTTTGAATGTTTTCCTGTCCTTAATAATGGACTGTAGCTGCAGCGCAGACAAGTAGCCTCCAGAAGTATGACGTGGTAAAAGTTACAGCATTAAGTAGCTATTTTACGCAGCCACACAGAGCCAAGTGACAGCGGGACTCAAGGCTGTGCGGAATCTACTTTCAGCAGGGGCGAATCTGAGCATACAGGGGCTCATTTTGTACATAGACGGGAGCATTCAAAACATATATAATAATAATAATAATAATGCATTGATTTTATATAGCGCTTTTTTGGACACTCAAAGATGCGTTACATTGCATTATTCATTCACTCCATACTTGGTGGTGGTAAGCTACTATTGTAGCCACAGCTGCCCTGGGGTAGACTGACCGAAGCGAGGCAACCAGTCTGCGCCATCGGCCCCTCCGACCACCACAAAGTATGGAGTGAACCAGTTAACCAGGCCTGTACGCCACTACTTTTTCCCCACGCTTTGACTTTGAACCCTGCGGCCAACATGACGGTGCGGCCAATATGTCGTCGCCAACAGGCACTAGAGGCGTCTCTAGCAGTAAACGCAAAAGTGAGACGGGACTTCTAATCTGCTCTTGGCTGAGGAACGGTAGACGAGTAACTTTTAAAATGATGAAGGCACTTTAGCCTAAATGTGGAAGGGCTTTGCTCGCCACAACGCACCGAAACGCCTTGACGTGCGGCAAAAGAGCCGCCTCCTTTATTTTCTATGAGAGAACGCACACCGAGGTTACAGTGTTGCGCAGCGACGCTGGACCCCACGCCACGGTTCTGCTGAATCCAGCTGCCCTCCCTCTGACCGCAACTGCACCTTTCTCCGGGATGAGGCGTCTCTTCCTCCTCATCTGCACCATGGGCCGCTCTGAGCGGATGCACAGCTCATGAAAACCTGCGGCTTGTATTCGAGTGCGGCCTGTATGTGTACAAGGCTGCACATTTAGCTGGCGCGGCTTTTAGTAAGGTGCGCCTAATTGGCTGAAATTTACGGTATATATATTTTAATTTTTTTATGTGGCAATTGAATATTAATTAGACTTTAAATCCAAATACCTTAGATTTATATTAGCCTAAATTTGTTGCATATTTCCAAGTAGATTAAACACATTTTGGCGCAGATGGTAGAGCGGATTGTCTCGTGATCGGAAGGTCGTGGGTTTGTATCCCGGCTCCCGCAAATGCACACTGTCATTGTGTCCTTGGGCAAGACACTTCACCCTACTTGCCTCCAGTGTCTGCATACATTGGTGTATGAATGAGAGAGTGAATGGGTGAGTGGTTCCTTACTGTAAAGCACTTTGGGCCTGATAAAGGTAGAAAAGTGCTTTATAAGTTGAGTCTATTTACCATTTTGAAAAGAAGAATTAATTGTCCAACAGTGAAAATTAGACTTAACACTGGCGTTTTCGACTTGAGGTGACTTGACCCCATGACCAATTGACTTGGACTTGCTTGGACTTGCATTTAGTGACTTACTCCCACCTCTGGTAACTGTTAATTCAGCTTTCCTTTCGACTTTCACATTTGTCGACTGTTAAACTGATAAACCCCAGCAGCAGAGATATTAAACAATAATGTCTTATTTTGTGTGTTTGTAGCCGTCGACGCCTCAGTGCCGTCAGAGTGGAGCAACATGAACAGCAACGAACTGCTCAAACTGGTCAAACTCCAACAGGGCTCAAAGGAGTTTCAGAAAGTGGAGACTGAAGTGAACAGCACTGGACTGCAGCTCAACATCCTCTCTGTACGTTAACCAGGACTGAGCCAGATAAATATAGCCTTAGTAAAGACTAAACCAGGTTTAATCCAGACGTTTGTCCCGTTCAGATCGAGCGCGTGCAGAATGTGTTTCTGTGGAAGAATTATCAGATAAAGAAGAAGGAGATGGACACGAAGAACAAACACCAAAACAACGAGAAGGTGCTTTATCACGGAACGGGCCCCAAACCCATCGACCTCATCAACAAACAAGGATTCAACCGCAGCTACGCAGGAACCCACGGTAAACTTTAAACAGTCTTACTTATTTAGGGCTGCTCAGTAGAGATCAGGGGGCTCTTTTATAAAGTTAATGTACAAACTGTTCTGCGCCAAAGGTGATATTTAAAAAATCTATCTGAAAGTGAAACATTATGCAACATTATCAAGTTTGGTGCATTTTGATCTCATAATTTCTTCTTTGTTTTCCTCAGAAATGAATAAGATAATTAAAAAAAATATAGCAAATCAACCACAGGCTTTGTGCAAAGTGTAGAAATCTTTCATTTCTATACTTTGACAAAAAACATTGTTGTAATTTGTGAAGCTCAAAGACATGAACATATTTACAGTCAGCAGTTATTTACTTTTAAATGGAGGGAAAAAATCGAATCTAATCGTAAATCGAGTTTTTTATAAGATAATCAAAGATTTATTCGCCGAGAAAAATAGCCCAACTCTACCTCTGGTGCAGAACAGTTCGTACGTGAGCCCCCAGGTCTCGTAATATTCAGTTTGTCCCTTGAATTCTTCCTTCTCTCCTCACAGCTGCGATGTACGGCAACGGTACGTACTTCGCCGTGGACCCCGCCTACTCTGTTCGGGGCTATTCCAAACCTGATGCCAATGGTCACAAGCGTCTGTACGTGGCTCTGGTGCTGGTCGGAGAGTTTACCACAGGCCGACAGGGAATGATCGCTCCACCGGCGAAAGGCAACCCCAGCGAACTCTACGACAGCGTCACCGACCGAGCGCAAAACCCATCAATGTTTATAATCTTCAACGATGTCCAGGCCTACCCGCAGTACCTCATCACTTTCACCTGAGCTACATTTACAAACAGGACTGAGGCTGCAGCCGAGTGATGCCAAAGAAACGTTCAGGCCTTTCAGTGTCGCGTTGTCCTGAAACTAAATCTACAATGAGTTACGCCGCACGATGCAAAAACACAAGCCGGTCAAGCCCATTTTCCATTGGGAGTAAATCAGGAAAAATTGGAAAAAAATTGGGGGGAAATTAGTAGGGGAATTAGTAATAAAACAATGTTGGCAAAACTTAGGAAAAATTGGGCACAAACATTGAAAAAAATTGGTTATAAATTGACTAAAAAGTTGGGAACATTTGAAAACATAGGGGGAGATGCTATTTTGGGGTAAAAATATCTATCTGAAACTGAAGTTCCTTTAATCTTGTCTCTGGACCATCAGCTTCATAACTTGGATCTAAAAACTTTAACAATACAAGGCACTGGTATGCCACCGGTACTACTTGCGCAACTAGTTGTTGCTAACAAACATTCATCCAACACTCCTTGGGAAGATAAGCATGGTGAACAAATTACTCACCTGGAGGGCGACATTCAGCGTCTTATGTCCAAATTGGTGAAGAAACAAGCTTTGCTCTAAGAGTTTATTAACGTGGCATATAAACAATCCATGAGATTAGCCTCTATTGCCACTGCCTTCAAAGACACTGCCCTATGGGACCCCCTGCCGCCAGCCCACGGCCCGCCTGGTGCTCTACTCCAAGACAAGAATCCTTGGATGTCATCAAACAGACTCACGAAAGGCCCGCCACTGTGCTTATCAAATCATCTTTACCCTGTCCTGGAAGAAAACTCCCTTGGCGACATTGCTTCACAGGCCCTCGGCCCAAGTCTCTGAACTGGAGTTCACACGATCTTCAACTGACAATTCTGCGCAACGGCGTAGCCCCCTAGTAGGTCCAGTAGGCTCTGTCGCTCTGGGGGGCTTGTTATGTCAAAATTGTTTGACAATAAGACGTTCTGAGACCCTCACCTGTTTAATAGGGATTATGACATGTTGGTATCCTTAAGTTGAGCGCACAGGTTGCTCAAGAGAGGGCCTTGACACTTCACTGTGGTATCTGCTGGAATTCTCTTGCAGCCTTTTTTTTAACTTTAGAGATATTGCTGTCTGTGCAGCGCCTGGGTTATCGCCCTTGTAATGTTTAAACTGATTGTATAAATTTGTGCTGCTTGTGTCCTGGAGCAGAACACTCCTTGCCTATGGTCGATGATTACGCTTTCTCTCTGTACTCAGGAAAATAAATGACCACTTGATTCAGATTTTAACACTCTCGGTTCATTACTTGTAAGACTATTGATACATAGAAATTCCACAACAGGCTCCCCGGACCTCCACCGCTGGTGCAGCGCACGTCGTCCGAGGCATTGAGAGCTTCCATCGATCACCCTCCCTCACAATCAAGCCAGGATCGGAGCATCGAACAATCTTCACCGAGGCCATTATTGTCTCCAAGCACCATGATTGTGGGCGACTCAATAATAAGACACACTCGCTTCTTTAATGCCGGTACACACTGTTTTCCAGGGGCGACAGTGTCCGACGTCCTCCACAGGCTCCCGAGTTTGCTTGAGTCAGACCCAGAGTCCGTTCATAGGCTCGTAATTCATGTTGAACAAATGACACCGCTCGCCAACAATCTGAGATCACAAAGAGAGATTTCAAGGCCCTCTTTGCTTTTCTCCGCTCTGTGAATCCGTCAGTGTTCATATCAGGTCCCATTCCTACACGGTGATCTGTGTTTCCGTAGACTACTTGGTCTTAACACGTGGCTTCAGGCAAAGTGCATTGTTAATTTTTTTATTCATTAACAACGTCAAGTTGTTCAAAAATCGCCCCGCCCTCTTCAACAACGGTCTTCACCTGAGTGGACTGGGCTGTCACATGCTGCTGAAAAACTTTCAGCATGTAGTGCAGACAAACGCACGTGATTGACAACCATCAACAACGACGTCACACCCTGCCCCGTCTACTTCTCCTGGGAGCCACCCTGTTCCATTGAGCGCCCCCTGTCTCCTGCGATATGACAAACCTATTAGGTCTATTATTCAAAATAGAAAGATCTGGTACATATCCCCGGTCAGAATGTGGCATCAAGCCCGATTACATTTAAACATGCTGCACTGAATGCCAAATCATTAAATAACAAATTGCTTTAATTAATTATCTTATTTCCTTTTATAACCTTGATTTTATGATTTTAACTGAGATGTGGCTAGATAAAAACACGGAGAATGCTGTACTGATTGAGTGTATCCCCCAAAATGGTTCTTTTATTGATGATTTTTGGGATTAATTTCAGTTTCGGCAACAGAATTTGATCGTGTAATTATGCTGCCCTTGAAACATTTGGTTTAACGCAACATGTGACTGACCCCACCCATAACAGAGGACACACACATCCTTATTACACAAGGTGTTACAATTTCTAATGTGAATGTTGTTTATGTTGCATTATCTGACCATTTCTGTGTTTTCTTTGAACTTTCTGTCATGCCCAAGCCGGCAGTTGGATCTGCAGTGGTTCAGAAAGACTCATAAGTGACCAAACAAGTTCACAGTTATGGATATGATTAGATTTGAAGATTCTCCCTGTTCCGATGTCTTATACGTCAGGTGTTTTAAATGTCTTCGACACCATAGCACCTGTTAAGGTTAAAATGGTTAAGAATAAGCAAAAGGGAACATAAAAGGGAGTGCCGGAGAGCCGAACGAACATGGCGCAAGTCAAAGCTCCAGGTGCATTATGAAATAGACGTGGAAAGTAATATTATAAAAGGAAAACATAGAATATCCAGAATATTTCAAGAATGAAGAACATACTTCTATCTTTAAAAAAACTTAATTGTTAATGAATAATAAGTACTTTGCAAAGGTGATCTTGCGAAAACAATAAAAGAGCCTAAATCAAAAGGAGTAGGATTAGAGCTCATTGATAATATAAATACAATATTTATAAAACAGGTGGAGGAACATGAAGTGCTAAAAATTGTTAAAATATTGAAAAGCAAAAATTCTACTATGCCATTATAATGACATAGATATGAAAATAATAAAATATACTATTGCTTATATTGTAAAACCACTAACCTACATCTATAATCTGTCCCATTTCCCTCCTACCTCACTTTTCAAAATACTAGAGAAGCTTTACGAGCAAAGACTGACTAATTTTCTTGATGAACATACACTTTTGACAATCAATATGGATTTCGTAAAAATAGATCAACAGAAATGGCAATAATGGAAATGGCTGAAAAAATAACAGCGATAGAAAATCAGTTAAATTGAAATATTTAAAAAGGGGTTTTAAACCATTGACCACCACACTTTATTAAAAAAAAACTAGAGCATTATGGAATCAGAGGGATTGCTAATAATTGGATAAAGAACTACGTTTCTAATAGATTTTTAATTTTGTAGTTGTACATATTATGTACAACTACAAAATTAAAAATCAGAGCTAGAAGGGATAATATATGGACTACCACAGGGTTCAATACTAGGACCAAAGTATCAAAACTTCATTTCATTTTATTTGCAGATGACACCAATATTTATTTATTTTGCTCTGGAAAGGATATCAATCAACTACTTGACACAGTGGAAACAGACGTCTTAATTGACGTCAATAAACTTTCATTAAATATAAATAAGACCAAATGTACCCCTCCTGGAACCGTCACCTTAATGTGGTGGAGGGGTTTGAGTGCCCTGGGAGCTCTGTTGTCGTGCCCCTGGTAGGGTCTCCCATGGCAAACAGGTCCTAGGTGACGGATCAGACAAAGAGCGGTTCAGAAGCCCCTTATGAGAGACCAACAGGCCCGGTTAGAACCATGAGGCCGTCCTTCTGTGGACCCACCACCTGCAGGAGGAGCCATAGGGGCTGGTGCAGCTCCAACAGCTGCCCCCACGACCCGGCAACGGACAAGTGGAAGAAAATGGATGGATGGATGGATGGAAGACCAAATGTAAACGGAAAACCGGAACCGGAAAATAAATCAGCCTTTTCCTTCTCTCTTATACCAGGGGCGGCGCCGGGGGGGCTGGGGGGATTTTGGCCACTATATCAAAGGAGCACTAGTTATCTCTAGAAACATCCCTCGGACGTTTAACATGAAAAGGAGTGAGTAGGACAGGTTTAATTCCAACTAAAGGACGGGGCTTTGTCCGAGGCCCAGTGATGTTAATGCGGCCGTGCGTCAGAGCGCACGCTCGGCGACAGCAGGAGTCGGGCTGAGCCTGACTACAGGGTCATTATTACAGTCATTCACTAAATTTGATCAATGAGCTGAAGTTAGACTGATGTTATAAAGTCAGACTCTGCTCCTCTGGCTCTGAACACAAATCAGAGGTTATTATTGTGCACTTGTGATAAAGCGACGTGAGCTTGTCCTCCAGCAGCGAGACAAAGTCTGGACGAGGAAATTACGCACAACCGCGGAAAAAGTTCACTTAAGTCATGAGCGTGTTGCCCTTCTCTCAAGTCGTGAGCATCTGTCGGATAATCAGCTCAACTTTAACATTAACTGTAATAGTGTTTGAGGTAGAAGCGGCTCTAGGATGTGATGCTCTAGGAGTGTGAGCGGAGAGTACGACGTGAGAGCTTAGTTCTACCAATGTAGAAACAACCACATGGGCATTCAAGCCTGTAGACCACATAACTATTGTTGCAGTTCATAAAAGAGCTGATGTAAAAAAATAATTTGATTTGATGTAGTGTCCATAAAACAGTCTGTGGTCTTTATGGTGTCACGGTGGGTACCGCATCTGTAATTTCCTGGTTTTGAATTAAGCCAAGTTTTCTGTCGTAAGGGAGGGAGGTGGCTATTGACCAGTTTATTGCAGAGAGTAGGAGCTCTTCGGAAACTAATAGTGGGGGTTTCTGGGAGAGCTTCTCTAAGTAGGCTGTCGCTTGTGAGGATATTCCAGTTCTGTTTTATAATTTGTTTAATTTTGTTACTTGAGTCACACGATCCTCTTGTTTTTGCTTCTTAGTAAGTCATTAGGATTTTGACTTTTAGCTTTTTGATATGCCGTTTTAGTGACTTCCTTTTTGTAGCCTCTACTCCTGAACCTTTGTCCCATCTCTTGAGCATGATGTTCAAAGCTGTTGTCCTCATCACAAATCCTTCGCAGTCGCTGAAACTGACCGTAAGGAATGTTTTTCAGCAACCGGGGGGTGAAAGCCATTTTCCCTTAAAATTGTGTTGCGGTCAGTGGATTTCCTGTAGATAGTAGTATGAAGGGCTCCATTGTGGTCTTTGTAAATGTTTAAATCTAGAAATGTGATCTCTGATGAGGAGGATTCAAGGCTAAATTTCAAATTCTTATTTGTATTGTTAAAATAGTGAAATTGCCTCAATTCCTCAGACCAAAAAACACATCTTTGTGGCATGCGAGTGGTGCAAGTTTGTAAATTAACATTAGCTGTAAATAATAAAATACCAACAACGCCATCAAAATAAAAGGACACAGGTTCGTACAGATTGAGAAAGAGGCAGGACATGTGCCACTTTAAATTACTGTATGTTTATTTACCAGAATTTGAATCTAAATTAATTTAGCTTTTTGTGTAAATAACACATTTGAGTTTTGTTGAGTCCATTGATTTCAGATTTACATTGAGTCAATTCTGTTGTTCCACATCATTCTGGTATAAATCTTCTTAAGATGGCCAAACACAGACCAGGAAAAGGCAAGGCGGCAATTTGAACACCTATGTTTAAATAAAAAGGGTTTAGTACTAGAAGAAGAAAGTCAAACAAAATCAAACCCACCACTTCAATGGGCGGAGCCATGAACCCACGATGGTAACTATTCTCCTAGCCGGCTACATGCGGACCCCAGCTCACAAAGTGGCTTTCGGGGGAGCCCTATTTTCCGATCCTCCCTGACTAACTTTAACGCTTTTGGTGCGTGTGAGAAGTTCAAGTGTTGACGTAAACGTAGTAATTTCAGTGCAGCGCCGCCATGCATGGATGGTCACAGCAGGAGACACAGCATTGCATTTATTAGCGGAGACAGATGTTCGGAAATAGAAAAAAAAAGATGTTTCGGAAATAGTAATGTAATGAGCGAATAAACACACAGCATTGACACATTTTTTATATCATTTCAGGAACCTTAATATACAGAAAATCAAAATCTATATGCGACAAAAAATGGACAGTGTTTAGAGCTCCCCCTAAAAGTCTCAAAGTAGGCTTTCAGGGGAGCCCAGGTCCCCTTAGCTCCCCCGTAATTCGAACACTGTCCCCAGGACAACCAACCACCTGAGTACAGGGCGACAGAGCGCCATTGCAGTGGTGCGGCACAGGGCTCAGCTACAGCACATTTCTGAGAGAAAACTTAAATTAGGCTACATTTTACAAATAATTTGGGTGAATAAACAGAAGCACATCTACCTGAGCCTGCAGACAACCTGGTGTGCACACACACCCAACAGGAAGTATGGAAGGCAGAGGAAGAGAGAATGGGGAGGGGCACTTTTATACTTTTGGTGCTGCCACCTGCTGGCTAAGATCTATACTCCCACATCTATATAGTGTCCCCACCATTTTATTTTATCAAGAAACATGTTTAGATTGGAGTAGACAAAATTCTCTTCCCAAAAACCCAAATATAGATTACCGTAATTACACTCTTCAAACAGATGTGTTGAAAACACAAAATGTGTTAAAAAAATGCACATCCCTGTGTCTAGTTAAGGACTGCATAACATGTGTTGTTTTTAACACAGTCAGTGTGTTGAGATATTTAACACATTTTTTGTGTTAAACATTTCAACACATGTTGTGTTGTCCTTAACTAGACACAGGGATGTGCATTTTTTAACACATTTTGTGTTAAAAAAGTGTGTTATTTGTATTTCATTGTATTTTACCCCTAAAATGAATATTATACATGCAGGAATTACACTACAATAATCAAACAATATAATTAAAAGTAATTCTTATTTATTATGTATTAGCAAATCACAAATATGAACACATAAAAGAATCTCTACAGTTGGTTTGAAAACATGGAGGATGTTTGAAAAAACATTGAGTTTTTAAAATTGCATTTTTCAGGTTTACCATAGTCCTTATGTTTACAGTACACCATACTAAAGTCAATAGCATTGTGCCAAATGTTACCAAAAAAAAAAAATAGGGATGTTCACAAGCCACAATGTAGTTTGTTTTAAGTTGTTGTTCTTGTCCAATTGTGATGTGATTTTGCATCTAAGTTATGTGTTAGACACTGATCCATTAACTCTTGTCAATCGAAAATGAAAATCTAAAAATAGGCTGGTTGGCCAAGTCCTGACTTACATACTACACAGTCATAATTTAACACTAAACTTAAATGGTTCAGATTACAAACACAGCACATTTAGAACAGTCTTTGGTACTCATCACTCGTTTGGATGACGCCTGTTGTTCTGGCTCGTGGTCCACTTCTGCTGCTGCACTGATTTGTTGATTGTCCCCAGGTGTGACTAGCCAGTGACGGTGTTGTGGGCGGGCCCGCACCAATCAACTCAAAATATTTATAAACATGCAACAAAACTGAAAATTACCAAATAATATCAAACATGTACATAAAAGATTCAAAATAAACAATAATGGCCATGGGCCCACAGTTGTACAAAGTCCATTTAGTTAGATCCACTATGAATCCAGCAGGTGGCATCTCCTCAGAAGATCTCTTATTTAGATAGTGTATGAGAGCCGTTAGTCCATCTTCATGTTCAATATTAGAGTAAAGCGATTCTGCATCCATTGTTACTAAATATCCAGAGCCAATATTCTTAATGTCCATCCATCCATCCATCTTCTTCCACTTGTCCGTTGCCGGGTCGTGGGGGCAGCCGTTGGAGCTGCCCAGGTCACATAGCACCGGCCTTTAAGTTTATTAAGGACTTGTGTACTGTCCTGAATAAAGGATAGCAAAGTAGACACATAGCTTTTAATATATAAATCTATATATTTGGACCGTGGTTCAGTAAGGAAATCATTACCACTTATGATGGGTCTCCCTGGTGGATTTTGTAAATTCTTGTGAAACTTGGGGAGCACGTAAAATGAAGGTATGCGTGGATTTTTATATAAAAGGAAGTCATGTTCTTGATGCAGTCTTCATTTTTAGCATGTGTGAGGAGTTCCATTAGCTCAGACTAAGGTAGTGGGTTTGACTGCAGTGGGATGTACAGTAGTACTCACAGTTATTCAGCTGTCTCATGGCCTCTGTGATGTACTGATCCCTCCCCCAAACAACCACAGCTCCTCCCTTGTCCGCCCGTTTAATTACTATATCTTCATTTGTAGACAACCAATTTAATGCCTCTTTTTCTTCAAAAGATAGGTTGTGGGTGACTCTCTTCTTTGATGAAAAGAGTTTATCCACTTCATAAGTCACTTTTTTATAAAATGTACTTAAAGTTGGATTACAAATATTAGGCATACATTTTGATTTAGGCTTAAATACCCTTGTAGTACTGTGGTGTGTCCCAGAGCAAAGGGCGGCCTGATTTGTATGGTACCACAGTTTTAACTGAAGACTGCGATGGAATTTAAACAAGTCTACTTTTGTTTGAAACTCTTTGGTTTTATTTGTTGGAGCAAATGTAAGTCCTTTAGATAGCACAGCAATGTGGCTTGGTGTCAGTTCATCCTCTACTGACTTCTGGTGTGTGTGCGCCGATTTGGTGTGTTTCTTGGACTTCCTCCGGCCTCGTCTGGTCTTCCGTTTTGGCGTCTCCGAGTTCTGTCCTCTCTTCTTTTCTTGTTCTTATATCTAGTATTTTGAAATGCTGCTCATAGGAGCTACTGCATCAGCTGAGTTCCAGCCCCTATGGTGCATGTGACCACTTAATAGAGTTTAAAAGCTGCATCCTGACAGATCACTCGAGTACTTCCCTGACAAAAGCCTAATACGGCTGAAACGCATAGGCAATGTTTTAATCTAATGGCCATGCTGCAATAAAGGCCTTTTATCATTACTTTTCTTTGAGTGCCTCAGTTTTGTATCTTTTCATTGACCATAGACAATGTTCAGTTAGAGCAGGTCTATGACAAAAATTCTTGGGCATAATTACTGATGATAAACTACATTGGCAACCCCATGTGGCCCATGTTAAATCCAAAATGTACAGGTCACTTAGAATTTTACACAAAGCTAAACAAATGCTATGTCTTAGGTCCTTGCATCCAGGGGCGCAACTACCCACTTTCTGGGGGTATGCAGACACAAAGCCGGCGCCCCCCCCCCCCCCCCCCCCACCCGACAAAAAAACCGGGGGGGGGGGGGCTATGAGGAAATGGCCTATGAAGCGCTGCTGTCCCTTGCGCACCGAGTCCGACTGTATTTAAATATATTTTTCTCTCTATCGTATTCGTAGTGATGGGATTTTCGGCTCTTTTTGGTGAACCAGATCATTTGGATCGGCTTACTAAAAAGAGCTGGCTCTTTTGGCTCCCAAATGGCAACATATACACTTTCAATTTCAGACAAAATTAGCAGAAATGTTCATTCATGGCTCGTTAAATGAGCCTTTTGAGTACTCCCTGCACAAAACAACAACTATAATCAAGAAAGAAATTCATTGCTATTATATGGCTTATATTAATCAGTGTCCACACTTTTAAAGCTGGTGGTGTTAGTTTCACACACATACTTTTTTATTTACTGTTAAAATCCTAGTGTTTCTCCCAGTCCCTCAGCTGCCTGTAGCTCCGCCCCTGTTCCTGTTCAGTCTGTAGCTGCTGCAGCCTCACACTGAGAGAGGGATTCAGACTAGGGTGACCAGACGTCCCAGTTTACCCGGGACAGTCCCACTTTTGAGTCCTCTGTCCCATGTCCCCACACATTCCTCCAAAACCATTCATTTGTCCCAGTTTTACACAGGATCTGTCCCAAGTGTCCCAGTTTTTGGCCAATATGATCCACAAAGTAACAAACTTTGCTTGAAAATTCATGTCTTTGGGCCATGCAAATGTCCATTACAAAGTAGAAACCAATAAAAATATCAAGTCTATCATGTTAATGCTGATTGGTGCATGGTGTAAGATAGTAACAAGCAGATTTACCATTTAGCGTGGGAAAAACTGTCAATAAATGGCTCCCTGGTTGACCATGCAACTAAAGCCCAAATAGTGTCCCAGTTTTTTAATCAGAAAATCTGGTCACCCTAATTCAGACTCCAGACATCAAGTCCAAACTTTAGCAGGACTTCTCTTGTACTGCTTTTGATGCAGTTTTAATGAGCTCATACACATGAGGAAAAGGCTAACAAAAGGCGACGTATCGCCGCCCCGCGCGTGTGAACGCATCGTTTACTTTTCACTCCACAAACCCAGCGTAACTCTATCTAACCATAAAACCGAACATATGAGTCGGATTGTTCTCAAATAAAAAATGACTTAAAGCTAGAGATGCGCTGATTACATTCATGGATGAGTATAAGTTTGTAGAGTTCTTAGTTTTGTGTAAACAGCAGGTTCGTTCTTCGCACACGGGCTAAGGCTGCAAGTTTTTCAACACCTTTCTCTCTCTCTCCGACCCCATTATCTTTCCCTTTCTCTCTCTCTCTCTCTTTTCACTCTGAGGTGGGTGTAGCGCAGACCGGTGCACGTGGAGCTTGATAAAAATGTAAAAAAAAACGGCTCACGGGTGAGACTCTGCTCTCATCGTTCACTTAAAAGAGCCGGCTCTTTGTACCGACTCGTTCGCGAACGACCCATCACTATCCGTCCTTCTGGCGCCCCCCCGTCCTTTCGGCGCCCCTATGCAAGGCATATATTGCATATGCCCTTTTTGCGCCACTGCTTGCATCTCTTATATAATACGCTGATACTACCATGTATGACGTACTGCGCCGAGATATGGGCAGAAACCTATAAAACGACCATACAGCCAATTATTATACTGCAAAAATGTGCAGTCATTAATAAAGCCGATTACAATCAACATACTCATAATCTGTTTATTGGCTCCAAAGTCTTGAAATTTAATGACTTAGTTGAGTATAAAATTAGCAATTTAATGTATAAAATAAAAAATAATATGGTTCCAGATTGTGTCCAGAATTTGTTTGAAATAAAAAGCACTCCGTATGAACTAAGAGGATCATTGATGTTTGCTAAACCGAAAGCGCGAACAGACACTAAATTACGAAGTCTGTCGTCTCAAGGTGTGAATGTGTGGAACTGTTTGGAGTTTAAGTTCTGTTCATCATTATTTCTGTTTAAAAGAAAGCTTAAAGTTAAAAATAATTAACCCTTATACAGAGGAGAAATTGATAATTATCTCAGCCTGAAGCTTAACAAAACTAAACCAAACTTGAGTTAACTGGCTGTTGTTGTTGCCGTTACCAGTTGTCATTGCTATCTCTACAAGACAATAGTGATGGGTTAATGATACCTCATAGTGTGTGTCACACACTTTCAAAATAGCGTCACACTGTATCACACTGGTGGTGAAAAAGCATTGCAGAACTGCAGTGAGCCTGAAAAAAGCGAACTCGGCTCATTTATTCTCGTTCAGAAATATGAACCAGGATAGAGCTGTTTAATCGCTGAGAGTGAGAATTTAGAAAGAGGAAAACTGCTCTGGATAATCAGAATAGAAACAAATGAATGATAATTAATGAGAGAAGTATCAGTGATACAACCATCTAAAAGTCACTGACCAAGATTTAATAAAGGATAGTGCTTGTGACAATAACTGGGCACCAAACATATTTTTGGTTTTGTTTACCAGTGAATATTAAGTCAAACGACTAAAGCATCATAGCCCATGATCTGACTCGAACTCACGACCCTCTGATTATTAACCGGACATACTAGCCTATATCTATGTTTTTGCGTTGCACATCAGTATGGACGTGAAAGAGAAGAAATCAGATGGCTCTTGTGCTTTACACGTTTTCTATTGAACCATTTTGTTATCGGAGCATATTCGCCTTGTGGCCAAAGTTCTGGGCGGCCTGATACGGCTGCTCGAGCCTGTGAGCACTCACGGGATCAGCGCCCGGTGCATAAATCCCACATGAATGAAAAATGAGCCAGGTGTTAATCTCGTTCAACTGGCGCGCCCTGCTGCTCGCTGCTGCTCATTGCACATGACACTACATGATACAAAATGGCACAGTGAAAGTGTTGGTCACGTGACTTGTTTTAGAACGCTTGTGATACAACCATTGACAGTATATTTACTTGACTGTCAATGGATACAACTCGGCAGAGGTGTTGCTTTCAGCGCATGACATTGTTATAGGCCTATCTATTACAGCGACAATAGAAAGTTGTGCTTATCTTCTTTTAGCATCTTCACAGCACCACCATAATTCATTTGGCCACAAATGTCTGAGTTTATACTAAACTAAAGGAGGGCAAAACAAACGTTGCACTGCTAGAACAAAATCAGGTATAGTGTCTTTAACCTCTAAACCCCCACCTGAACCTAAAGCATTTTCTCCAGTTCGGCTTTACCCAAATCTAAAAGCTTATTTAAAAAAAGCATCAAAATAACGACGAAAACGAGGATGACAACGCAACACAAAAGTGACAAAGAAGTGCAGGAAACACAACAATGTGACAAAACTACAACAAAAACAATGAAAAAGCAACAGCAACCTACAAAGACATGACAAATGAGCGACACAAAAGTGACCAAAAAACTGTGAAAAAAGGCTAAAAAAAAGTGACACAATAGTGACAAAGACGTGCCAAAATAGTGACAAAAAACTGAAAAAATTAGGAAAAAGCAAACTAAAAAGCTACAAAAACGTGACAAAAAAACTGTGAAAAAAACCTACAAAAAGTGACAAAATAGTGACCAAAACGTGACAGCAACAAAAAACTGTGAAAAAAATGACAAACACTTTAAAAAATGTGACAAAATCATGGCGTCGTGACAAAAAAGTTACAATCACTTTTGTAGGCCTTAGCTTTCAAATGAGGCGTTACTCTGTTGCTCTGCAGTCGAGACGCTTTTAGATTTGGGTAAAGCCGAACTGGAGAAAATGCACTCGGTTAAGAGATTATCAATCAATCAATTAATCAATCAAGTTTTCAAAGTGCTGTACACAATAAAAAATACAATTTAAAAGGAATCAAATTTCATTAAAAACAGACCATTATCACATTCACAGCAGTTGCCACAGAACTATGTGTTATATCTATTATAGAGACAATAGAAAGTTGTTATCTTCTTTTGTCATCTGCACAGCGCCACCATAATTCATTTCGCCACAAATGTCTGAGTTTATACTAAACTAAAGGAGGGCAAAACAAATATCCATATCAGGTATAGTGTCTTTAACCTCTTAACCCCCACCTGGACCTAGCACATTTTTTCCAGTTCAGCTTTACCCAAATCTAAAAGCATCAAAATAACGACGAAAACGAGGATGACAACGCAACACAAAAGTGACAAAAAAGTGCAGGAAACACAACAGTGTGACAAAACCACGACCAAAAAAACAATGAAAAAGCAACAACAACCTACAAAGACATGACAAATGATCGACAAAGTGACAAAAACGTGACAAAAATGTTGAAAAAGCACCAAAAACCTATAAAAAACAATGAAAAAGCAAGAAGTGACAAAATAGTGACAAAAAACTATGAAAAAAGGCAAAAAACGTGACAAAATAGTGACAAAAAAACGTGACAAAAAAGGGTGAAAAAATGAGAAAAAACTAACTAAAAGCTACAAAAGCAACAAAAATTGACAAATAGGAAAAACAGCTACAAAAAGCAACAAAAACATGACAAACACTTTAAAAAAAATGTGACAAAATCATGGCGTTGTGACAAAAAAATTACGATCACTTTTGAAGGTCTTAGCTTTCAAATGAGGTGTTACACTGTTGCTCTCCAGTTGAGAAGCTGTTAGATTTGGGTAAAGCCGAACTGGAGTAAATGTGATCGGTTCATGTGGGGTTTAAGAGTAAAGTACAAATCCCCAAACACAGCAGTGTACTTCAGTAAAAGGACTTTATAATGACCACCTCTGCCTTTAATTCTGTTTCGGCTAAACTCTGGCTAAAGCAGGTGAGTATTTTCCAGGGGGATTGTCAGCCTCCATAACCCCTGAGTCATTCATATCTGAGTTTAGTTTTCCATTTCTCTGGAATCGAAAGTGAAAGAAAAGCAGCCTGTTCTCTTCCGGAGGAGCTGCCCTCAGTCAGTCAGTCAGTGCGTCTCTGTCCCGGGAGGAGCATGGACGAGTGCGGCGTCGTGGTGGAGGGCGACTGGGCCCCGGAGCAGAACCGGACCGTGAAGAACAAGCTGCTAAAATATTTCCTGAGCGAGAAGAAGTCCGGCGGAGGAGAGTGTCAAGTGGAGCCGGTGGAAGGGGTCGCGAGGGCTAACGTCGTCTTCACGTCACGCGGAGGTTTGTTTACGAAATATAAAACTAAAATACGAAATATATAAAACTAACAAAATACTTCGTCTGGCAGTGGTTTATCTTGAGCTTGTGTCTTAAGTTTGTTTAGCTAGCTGTCAGTGTTAGAAAGGAAGTGTAGCCTACTTGTTTTGTTGCCATTTGTGATGACGTACTCGATTTAATAAGTCGAGGCTACTTAGGCAACTTTATTTCATACGCAACGGCTATTCAATGTGCCGAGTTACAACAACACGCTAAAATACAATAAAAATACAACAAAAGACCTATTAAAGTTTACAAAAACAAATTAAACAAATAATTGATTAAAACAAATATATAGGCTGAAATAAAACAACAACACAGATAGAAATACTTTCAATTTCCCCCGGGCAGCAGTAAACAACACTGTTTTCAGCCTGGACTTTAAAGTGATAGTCTGTAAGTCTAAATGTTTTACTAGGCTATGTTTTAACCTCTAAACCCCCACCTGAAACAAGCTCATTTTCTCCAGTTTGGCTTTACCCAAATCTAAAAGCTTCTTGAAAATAAATAGAGACGAAAACTAGGGCTGAACGATATAGACAAAATTTCATATTGCGATATTCGTGCGAGATTTTGATACGATATAACTATGGATTCCATGAAAACAGCGTTTTTCAATCTAATAAAAACATATTACAAAGAGTGCAGTTTTATTGATGATAATCTATATCGTGTATATCTTGCTTTTTCGATTTTTAATATCTTGAATGTTCATATCTCGATATCTTAGCTTTCAAATGAGGCGTCACACTGGCCTAGAGGCTGTGAGTTCTCCCGTCATTAAGCCTTTAAGATTTAGGTAAAGCTGAACTGGAGAAAAAGGGCTCGGTTAAGGTGGGGGCTGTGGTGGAAAGAGTACAGAAAATTTGTACTAGAAGCAAAAGTGCAATTACATGGCGAAAATTCTACTCAAGTACAAGTACTGCTGTAAAAATGTACTTGCGTACAAGTACAAAATCACTTGGAAAAAACGCGATTTTAGTCACATCGATCTGTCCTTATGTGTAGGCCTGTCACGGTAACACATTTGAAGTGTCATAAACAATATTATTGTCTCTGTCGATACTAGATACCGTAAACTCTCAGGCATATAAATGACAGTAAACCTTTGTTCTAAAATTGCATCATCATAAATCTTAAAATACCACACAAGCTGCAATAAACATGAAATATAATGTAACTCAATTTTCTTCAGTTAGAAATCAAAGTTTTACAAATAAATAATGGGGGAAATGCCAATAAATGTATAGACGATAAATATCAAGCCCACAAATATATCGTTTATCTGTTATTTATTGAATAATACAAACTCATCTGCTAACACTTAATGCACCTGCACATCTATACACTCACACTGTTGTTCTATGTCAAATTGTTGTTATTGTTAGAGGATAACATTAAATCGCTATTTATCATACTGGGTCGTACTATCTGTGGGTCAAGCTACAGTCGTACTATCTCTGTCATAGCCTTGACTGTGGTGCTCAGGCGCCCACTCTCAGCCACTGAATGTTTTGCTTGGGTATCAGTGTGACGCTCTTAGATGGTATTTATCCCTCTTCTGTGGAAGCATAGACAGACTTGAATGGTAGAACTAGCGCAATGTCTCGAGTTCATGTCTCCGGGTCCCGTACTGATAGTAAATAAACTTCTCCTGTATAAGACATCCTGACAGCTGCCTATTCTTCATCAATCCTCTCAAACATCATTGTTATTTCTCTAACAGTTATCATACGTATATAATATATATATTTTAATCTTCTTTATGCATGCCCTTTATAGCCTTATAGTTTTAAAGTTTAAAGTTAATTTTTATCTAAATTCTGTGTTATGTGTTTTATGTTCCATGTTGCACGATTGAATTAAAAAAAGTTTCTAGTTTGTGAACCTGTTTTCAAACAATGGCAATAAAACTATTCTGATTCTGATTAACACAAATGAAAGAATGACATTGCTTAAATCCTTATAATAGCCTTATTAGTAACTTCACTCTTCATAGTAAGTGCGTAAGTAAACTTTATTTATATAACGCCTTTCACAGACACAATGTCACAAAGTGCTTCACAGGGGTAAAACATATTAAAAAACATATTAAAAACAGCAGCACACCAGTTTTTATGTCTAACAGGAATTATATTTGCACAGATCACATGAAAATACATCAAATATCGTACAACATAACCGAGCCTTTTTGTTGCATGAGCCTAATCCCAGTTTCAGCACAAGTTTAACATCAAATCAATCCGTGTCTCTCCTCATTAGTGCTGAGTACCGCTAAGTGACTTGGGTTTTTTCAGCTCAAATAAATGTTTTTTTCCCCCATTATTGCCCATTTTTTCCCTATTTAAAAAAACAAACGAAAATATCAAATTTCCCCAGCTTGTTTCTCTCATTTTTGTCATTTTTTAAAATTACAAATATTTTCATTATTCCCCCCCCCCCCATTTTTTAAAACCAAATTTTCCCACAATTTATTCCCCATTTTCGCCACATTATTTTACAAAAAAGTGTCAACAAATTTACAAAGATTCAACAAAAAAGATACAATAAAGCAGCAAAAATGCAAAATCTTAGGTCTTTCAAATGAGGCGTTACACTGGCCTATAGGCTGTAAGAAGATTTCAGATTTGGGTAAAGCCGAACTGGACAAAATGTGCTCTGTTAAAGTGGGGGTTAAAAGGTGAAAGTGGTATTGTAAAAATGTAACGGTACCCAGGCCTACTTCTCATTCTGCTATCTTACAGACCGTCACTTTAAACATAGTCAGAGTTGAAGCCTGTTCCTGTTCCAGACGTTTGCAGCCTCACTGTGTTTAGTCCTGACTCCGGGATTACCAAGAGAACACTTCCTGATGTTCTCAGAGCTTTGTGGCTGCCGAAATCAGGCATTTATTCCCGAGTTCATTTTTAGTGACAAGTGTGTTTATCCCTCTATATACTGTATCTATCCAATCACACAATCAGAAGATATTTGAACTGCCCCATATCGTTTAACCCTTGAGAAGGAGGATCTGTCATTCATAGTTGGTCATTTTATGCTCACTACTGCCACCTCAGGTCTTACGTGTAACTGCAGTCTCTATATTATGCTCGTGCATGACGGTACTTCAGACCTGAATTAACACCTTTTTGAGTGACAGTGCAGGATTTTAGAGGCAGTTGTGGTGAACAGGTCTGGGCTCATTCTACACATTAGGACATGACTGGAACATTTTTAAACTCTGTATAGTCCCTTTAAGTAAATGTTGTAAAGATGTTTTGTTTTTGCAGTGAGAGACCGAGTTCTGGCCAAACCCAGCCATGAAATCACACTGGAGCAGAGAACTGTGAGGCTGCGAGTCTCCAGTGCAGACTCTCCAGTGAGTACTACTACTACTACTTATTACTACTACTTTCAAGCGGGTCCTTGAAGGAATATCAAGAGCCACACATGCATAAACCAATACAATCATAGATACCAAGAGAAAGACCAAACAAACAACACCAAAAGTCACAGTACTGTATGCTCCCCTCCAAGGGCGTTTTCACACAGGCTCTACTTCGGTGTGACATCGCGTAACATCAGGGAAGTGTGCATGTACGTGCGTGTGTGTCGGCGCATTGACCCGTTGTCATGGAAATTAGGGCTGCACGATATGGACAAAAAGGTCATATTTCGATATTTTGGGCTGAATGGCAATGTACGATATATATCTCGATCTTCTATCTTTTTCCAGTGTATACCAATAAGCCATATGTTCTTGGTCAAAACCACAGGTGACAAATGTCACAAAGGCACTTTTATTAACGTTAGCAGCAGAAGAACATGTGCATACATTCAGTGCTTTCATTGAACAACATTGTCTTAAATCAAAATAAATTATAAATCGATATATTTTCCTTTACTGTATAACAATATAGATGCAATTTATGCAAAGTGCAAAATGTGAACAGAAAAGATACTACTAATCAAAAATAACAGGTCAGCTTACTCTTTAGTAAAGCTTCAATCCACTGAGGGAGACCGTTTTTTGCCAAAAAATTATGCTTCCTCCTTTTAAATGCAGTTCAAGTATTTACAGATTTTTGCAAATGTCCAAATGTGTAACCAATTAAACATAAAACAATGTAAACATATTCTTGGAACAATTCTTCGCTAACCATTAAACTATTAAAAGATGAAAAAGACGTTGTGGCGAGTTCTGTACATCTTACAGATTTTGTGCCAGAAAAATGAGCCTGTCAATACTGTCAGGCTTCAGGGACGCCCCAATGTTTCCACCCTGGGGGCCTTCAGGTAACCCCGAGAGAGAATAAGACAGGCATGCAGAAGGAGCATGGGGTAAAACAGCGAGGAGCAGAATAGAAGCGGCGCTTTCAGGGAACATTAGAACGAGTCCGAGCAGAACTTATGCATCACGGCAGCACCGGGGTTATCCACGAGCACCCGGGAGCCGCCATGTTTTCCCCAAAAATACCAAGTAACATGTTGACACAGGAGCTTTCACACATGTGCGGGCCAACGCGAGATCGCTCTGGTTTCAGTTGTGTTACCGAGGAGAAGTGCACGTAAATCGGCACATGGAGACAAAGGCTTTATTGCACACCAGGCAGGAGATGGGGACACGAGAGTTGGCTAATCCAAACGCCCTGTCCTGTAGCGCACTGTTGCGTATCAGGCAAGAGCCCAAAAGCAGACACAGGAAAATGGTGCTAAAAAGGTAAGTATTTATTCATTGAACAGAGCGGAATGGAGCGGGACAGGGCAGGTCACAGAGGGGACGGAGCAGGACTGGGCAGAACCAGGCAGGGCGGAACAGCACCGGGTAGGATGACAGGCGGCTGGAGTGGTAGATGAGGCCTAAGGTGCTTGAGGGGCCGTGACAGCACACATTCACTAATAATTAGTCTTCTGATCATTTCTGCGAGGGATGGCCGCGGGAAGTGACACACATGTATCGTTATTATCGATATTGTCTGATCCTCTATCGTGCAGCACTAAAACTCGATATAACGATGATTTCGATATATCGTGCTGCCCAAATGGAAATAAGTTTGTTGAACAGCTGATTGATGTTACTTGGTGATGGTGCGACGTCTGGTGCGGGCGCATGTGAACACAGACTGAACCAACTTTGAAGTTGAGTTGCCTTGTGTACGAAATGCGTGGTATAAATAAAGTTGCCTTGCCTTGCCTAAATACAGTTGGAACTATGGCGGTCTCGGCTCGACCCACATGTGTGAAAACACCCATAGGTTACTGTTACTTACTACAGACACACATTACTGCAGTACGACGCTAAAAGAGATGTTGTACAACCACCATTTCTACTTCTAGTTCTTAAACTTGATGCTTGAAATAACGTAAAAGTATTTAAAATCATTAAATGTTTTGTGCTTTTAAAAATTAAGGCCTTAATTCTACCCTGCGTGACATTTCATCCAAAATCCAAACATTTAATAATGATGATAATGGCTTCTTTGCACTTTACAAGCCAGTGTCACAAGTTTATAATATATATATATATATATATATATATATATATATTTTTACAGACATTTTAATTGTGAAATAATCCCTAAGAACGGGGAATAAAATAAACGTGTATTTGCGCCTCAGACCTGACTGTAACTTTACTTTAGCGGGACCGGGACGTCTCCAGCTCATCTCCATGGAGATGTGACTAATGGCAGTATTATGAGATTTGCATGGGTTAGGTCCATATCCAAGTCCATTGTTTCATTATCCACTGCAGAAATCGATGTTTCTGTGTTGAGCTGCTTATTAGGAGCAAGTTTTGATTTGGTAACAGCAACAATCCAAAATATTACACTGTGTTATTACTAACCAGGTCTAAAAGGAAACTAAAATCAACCTAAATGTGACTAAATTGTGTCTGAACTTAAATGCATTACATAAGCATCAATGAAATATCTGTAATTTAAATGAATACATGATATGACAATATATGATTATTGAAAACATAATCATATATTCAAATCTCTGTCTGTTGTTCAAGATAATTAATGGTACTGCAGCTCCTCCATTAACAAAGTTTATTTCACTGAGCTCAGAAATGTCATCTCGAGCCACTCGGTCGAGTGTTCGGGCGAGTGTAGGATTCCTCAGTGTAAAACAGCACTCGGCAGCTCAGCCTTCTCCAGTGTGGCATCAGACAGTGGAATATGTTGCCAACAGAGCTGACCACATGTGTACATTTAACACTTTCTCACACCAGGCCAAAACATGGCTTCTTTTAAAACAAACCTGTTCCCATAATGTACTGTAAATTGGTTTCATTTTAATGCTGTTTAGGGGGAAATGTATTTTTAACATGTGCAATTTTCTAAGACTTTGTATGTTGACATCAGTCTGCCCAGGGACTGCAGGTGGAAATTAGCACAAGTGCTACAACCTGGTACAATGCATCTCTCCTTTCTGAGGTTAATGTATATTACTGTCCCTGTTCAAATAAATAAATAAACTAAACTAAACAACACTACTACTGCAGATACAGATCCCAGTACTATGACACTTGAAAAGCTTTATTATTCTATTTCCTGTGTGTTTTCGCTGAGTGAGGTTTAGCAGTTCCTCGCTGCAGTAAAAGTCACACGCCCGGGTTATTTCTGGTGGAGTTTGGACTGGAGTCTGAGCTGGACAGACTGGATCAGCTGTAAACAAACTCAGTGACACACCTAAAGCTTCAGCTGCAGAAGGAAGTCACAGCTAATAACTATGTGTCATCAGAGAGTGCGTCAAAATAATGTTTCTGTGGATGAAATGAAGTGATAACACGGTCTAAATCAGTGGTAAATGATGTTAGTGCAAACCTTCTATGTCGCTGTCTATTTGTTGCACATTCAGTTTATTCTCAGAATGAATCAAATGTTATTATTTTTCTTCCTCAGATTCAAACCTCCACAAGCAGCGATCCAGGTAAAGCTCCCTTTTTGCCTGAAGTCAAACTCTTTCATTTCTGCAGTGAATAACATGGTTCATTTTTGTCTGTCTTGTCTTTAGATCCCCAGGAAACTGAAGTGAAGCGTCAGAGACATGAAGCTCCTCCGACACAGCCAGGTAAAGATTAAGACGGCCCCGGGGCGGACTGACAGGGGTGTGGCTGCCATTGTGCACTCACATTCAAAAAAATGATGTTGCAATTTCATGAAGAAAGCAATTTCCACACTCTAACATTGGTGACATGAAGAGTAGTCTCTGCTTTAGTAAAGAGTCCCTCATTGTTACCATGGAGACATGTAAATCACTACTTCACCATGTGACTAAATAATGTTAAGAAAGCTTAAAGTGCATATGACACATTAGACACATTTTTTGCTAAAACATAGTTCACACGAGAATATTTTAGATTTTGCTTAAGATTTGTATAGTTTCACTTCCTTATTGGACACTGACAGGAAGTGACATAGATGAAGGCAAACTATTTTAAACTGTTGCCATGCCAACCATTTTAAGTCAATGGGAAATGAATCAAACTGCTATGAAACTTTAACTCCATCCATGTCACTTCCTGTCGGTAGCTTAAAAACTCAAATAATAAACTATCCATCTATCTAGGTGTTGCCTAAACTTGTTTCTAGCTCTCACAAAACCTCCCTCACATCCCCAATGGTCACTTTAGTTCATTAGAAGCTCAGCTGGAGTTCATAGGGAGACATTGTTGAGACGTGAACAAGGTGGAGCTAACACTGTGCTAACGGAGCCTCTGACTTCCTGGTTCGTGCTGGAGGACATTTAAACAGCTTTAATTCAAAAAGGGAGGCTTTATCATAGTTTATATCTATGTCTGATCAGAGGAAAGTGGAACTGTCAACCCTCTGATTTTACTGTATGCTCACTATAAAACAAACAAAACAGAAAAAAACGATCTTAAACTGATCCCATCAATACACTGAGACCATGAAATAATGTTTTACTTTAGACACTAGCTCAAACAGTTCTCCTCTTGTATTTAATGTAGCTGTACTAGAATGTCTCCCTTTAAAAACGCAGTTAACAATGGATTAGGAATGCAAGTACACATTATATTTAGGAAACGTCTTTATGATACCTTTTCCTTAAAAGTATACCATTGTCCATAAAGACTCCTGTAGTCGGACATAAGAGGAGTCTATAAAGATTGTACCACTAAACGAGCCTTAACCAGAGTCTCTTTCCTTCTGGGTCTGGCCTCCCAGGCCCGTCTTCATTCTCAAGGTGGTGTGGCATTAATCTCTCCTGTGTCCCCCAGAAAAAGGCTCTGGTGTTGGGTCAGACACCCGTTTCAGTCCTGGGCGTAACCCCGCCCCAGAGGATGAGCGTGGCTGCAGCGTCACTTTAGGCCCAGTCTCTGAGGACCTCTCCAGGGACCTGCTGGGCGTCCTGGTGGAGAACCTGTCGGGTGTGGAGGAGGGCGAGTACGAGCTGGAGCTGATCTGGGAGAGCAAAGTCGCAGTGGTCACTTTCAGGAGTCACACAGGTACGAGTTAAACTTCAGGAGTCACACAGGTACGAGTTAAACTTTCAGGAGTCACACAGGTACGAGTTAAACCTTCAGGAGTCACACAGGTACGAGTTAAACCTTCAGGAGTCACACAGGTACGAGTTAAACTTCAGGAGTCACACAGGTACGAGTTAAACTTTCAGGAGTCACACAGGTACGAGTTAAACTTCAGGAGTCACACAGGTACGAGTTAAACTTTCAGGAGTCACACAGGTCGAGTTAAACCTCAGGAGTCACACAGGTACGAGTTAAACCTTCAGGAGTCACACAGGTACGAGTTAAACCTCAGGAGTCACACAGGTACGAGTAAAACGAGTAAAACTATTAAACCTTGTAGGAACCGGTAACATAATACGTTTTATTTTTCAGGGGTCTTAGTTTTTGGACTTGCAATATTATGGAGATTGATTGAGTGATTGAGTTATTCTTTTAGCAGGGGGCGCTAACGCGCCTTCTCTGTACTTGACAAAGTGAAAACGTGTTTTGTGACAATGCTCTGCACTCGGTTTTAGTTGACCTTATACAGAGCAAAATGAGTATGAATTTGTTTCACTCTATATGTGCAAACTCAAGCATATTTCAGTCTGTTATACTTAAGGGTTGCGGCTGTGCTGCAAAAAAATCTGTAAATGTTATCAAAGTACAAGGATAAGTTTTGATTCCACACTTCTGTAGATCATTTTCACCAGCTTTTTTATCACCAGATAGAAAAAGGAGTTTAACATTTTTCCATTAGAATAAAATTGTACGTTCTGGTCATCGCTACGGCAACACCGTGAAAAATATGGCATGGATGTTGTTCACTTTTTTTATCGGAACGACAAAATGGAATTTTGTGCCAAACTATTTTAAATTCCGTGAAACCAAATCTTTTACTCTCCATGTAATTCCTGTATTGCGCCCAATTTAAACTTTGCCAAATGAAAGTGTTTAGGACTGGGCCTTTAACCGATACAAAATTATCAAAATCGGGCTTCATATGTGCGAACAGGAGACTTTTTTGTCTTGCAAAATTCTTTGTACAGTTTGAGGCTTCGCCGTATAAAAAAACTTAAAACTTTAAAAAGGAGCGTATAACTTTTGAAGTTCCACTTTTCAAGGTTATTTTCCACCCCAAATGAGTTTGTTACGATGAACAGAATGAGGAGGAAATAGATTTCCGGATGGCGTTGCCATAATATTTTTTGCTCAACTTGTCGTGATGTTTTTTTGATTGGAGTCCTATCTTGTTATGTTAAAATAACTATTTTATCGGCCGGTAAATCTTTATTACGTTATTGGCACAACAGTGTTATTACGTTATCGGTTCCTACGGGGTCCGTTGTATCGGCCCCCTCTCCGACTCATATTATGACATTAATCAATCAATCAAAGTTTATTTCTATAGCACTTTAAAACACCAGGAAGACCAAAGTGCTTCTCAGAAAGATAAAACAATTTAAAACACAAAATGATGACATGCCATTCTCGTTAAAGAAGAAGAGAATTCAAAGAAAGAAGACGTTACTCGACATCCCGATACTGAGCTCAAATAAATACACTTTCAGAGGCAGATCAGATGAACAACTGCAGTGAAAAACAAAAATAAAAAGTTCTGTACAAAGTTGTATGAACATTATCCTTCTTTTCTAGACGCTGAGAAGTTTGTGTCTGTGAGCCAGAGCAGCAGTAAACTCAGTAAATATGGCCTGGCATCGACTCTTCTGAAGCCGGCGACCAGTGTCCGAGTGGAGAGCCTCCCACCCCACGTGGCCAAAGGTGATACACGACTCCAGTCACTGTAACAGGAACTAAGCCACAGAACTCTATTCAAATGTATTCAAAATAAAAAGATGCTACGGCAGCGAGTGTAGATCTGGCTATTATTTTGTACTTAAGGCGAGACACTTGTCCATTATTTAGACTTCGGTGCTGAAAATATTGTCAATTTTTGGCCAGTTTTACATATAAGAGCCTTACTTTCATATGAAACCTTTCATTTTTCCCTCATATTTATGTCAGTAATCACTGCAAACGTTTCAACTTGATATTTCTACATTTAATTATTTTACTCTATTCACTTGCAATGTGAATAGGGGAATTGAGTCGCCTTCATTACATTTACTTGAACCTTTGAAATTTAAATATTAATCATCATATATTTATAGGCATTTCAGTCATAAATTACTCAAATTACTACTATTAAACAGCTAACTTGACTTCATGAAAGTGAATCTGCAGCTGTGTACTGCACCAGCTCGTTCTTAGAGGCCACAGTTCCTGTTTCGTTGTTGACCTGATAAAGTTGTGTTGAACTCTGCTCAGACATGTTGGACCTGTATTTTGAGAAGAACTGGACGGCTCCAGACAATGTCGTGATGATCCCGGAGGAGAAGGCGGCAGTTCTCTCTTTCACCGACCCCAAAGGTAAAACCACTCACATGACAAACTTGTATTTAAAGCTTCAATGGCAATATTGGATGAACCATATTCAGATTCTGTCACCATTTGTTACTAGGGCTGGACACCGTTAAACTTTTTCGATACCAGTGCTTTAACGATACCGATGCCTAAACGATACTTTAATGATTAAAGTATCATTAATTTTAGTATACGATGCCTATACTAAAATATTTCTCATACAGAACCATCAAACAGATTAATAATGTTCATTAATAGTGTATTCCTTTTCCTTCCATTGAATTTCTTTTATTTTTGTATCATTAATTTGAGGTGAAACAACCAAGAAACTTCCTTTAACGACAAAAGGGCAGAAAAAAGACTTTCCACATTTTCCCTCATTTTTTCTTTCTATCTCTCCTCAATTCTTCCCCTTTTTTTCCTTTTTTCCATTTTCCCCGCTCTTTTTCCCCCCATTTTTTTTCCATTCCCCCCCATTACAATATGCTGCTTGTAATGTCAGCCTTTGAGTTACTCTATTGCCAATCTTTGAGTTACTCTGTGAGCTACTGCTGAACCTTTGTCACATATTGCAGACAGCCTATCAGTATATTTTGCTCATATACTTGTTTTCGTGGCTGCCAGATGCCTCCCAAGGACTGTCCTGGCCTAAACTGACGGAGTGTAGTCTTTCTTGGCGCTGTACTTTGAGATATACAATACGGTTAGTCTGACCTGAAGATCATCTTTTGTTCGCGGAGTGCGTTTAGCGTACGCGTGTAGCATTGTGTTAAACTGCGTCTAAATGTCAATAAATGATCCACAGTGAGTCTATAAAAGCAACCATAACTCATGAGCAGCGTCATCTTAAGATGTTTTCTTAAAGCAAAGCAAAGCTATAACTTACTAACACTTAGTCATTATTAGAAATAACAGAGCTGCGGTCTGAGCCAGGACTAAACCACTAAACTGGTTAAAAACCAGGACTAAACCAGGACTGAATAAGAAACTAGAGTTCTTAGACAAAGAGAAAAGCAGTGATCGGCTATTTACCTTTAGTGACAGACCCATGTCACCGCAGAGCCTGAAGTGACAGATCTTTGTCATGTGAACTGATTTCACTTTGTTGAACAGCGCAGTGTGTTTAGAAAAGTTTAGCTGAAAGAAAACGGTGTCCAGATGTGGACCGAGTCTGTCCCTGCAGCTCAGGAGGTAATAATGTCCTTTCTTTCTTTTTATTGCTGCTTAAGTGGGAATTCTGCTCAAAAAGTTACATGTGAGGATGCTGCGGCTTGTGTTCTTTCTGTTGTGCTGTTTTACGGTACTTTTTTATACACATTATTTTAATTCAATTAAAATAACATACAGTAGGTATAGAAAAAGTACCGTTAAGGCACCAGTACCGAAAAGCAGGTATCGTTAAAGTAGTGGTATAGAAACAAAGGAACGGTACCCAGCCCTAATTATAACTAAGGATGTTTTTCTTCATAAAATGCCTCTTTGCCTGTCGCAGGTTTGTATCTTGTTGCTGATGAAGCTGAAATTTAATAAATGAGCACAGTAATGTTTAACAGCAGTTTTAAAGGTTTATCTGCAGCTCAATCACATGAAAAAGAAAACATAGGTTCCCCTAAAATATTAATATCACAAATCGAATCGCAGTCGCAATGTCTGTCAGGAAAATCGCATAGGTTTTTTCTCAAAATCGAGCAACCATAGCCTATAGGCCATTGCAATTCCTCATTTGAAATAGGGCTGGGCGATATGGACCAAAAGTGATATCCCGATATACACTCAACAAAAATATAAACGCAACACCTTTGTTTCTGCTCCCATTTTTCATGAGATGGACTTAAAGATCTAAAATTCATTCCAGATACACAATATTACCATTTCTCTCAAACATTGTTCACAAATCAGTCCAAATGTGTGATAGTGAGCACTTCTGCTTTGCTGAGATAATCCATCCCACCTCACAGGTGTGCCACATCAAGATGCTGATCTGACATCATGATTAGTGCACAGGTGTACCTTATACTGCCCACAATAAAAGGCCACCCTGAAATATGCAGTTTTTTGCTTTATTGGGGGTCTGGGGACTCAGTATCTGGTGTGACCACCATTTGCCTCATGCAGTGCAACACATCTTCTTCGTATAGAGTTTATCAGATTGTCAATTGTGGCCTGTGGAATGTTGGTCCACTCCTCTTCAATGGCTGTGCGAAGTTGCTGGATATTAGTGGGAACTGGTACACACTGTCGTATTCGCCGGTCAAGCACATCCCAAACATGCTCAATGGGTGACATGTCCGGTGAGTATGCTGGCCATGCAAGAACTGGGACATTTTCAGCTTCCAAGAATTGTGTACAGATCCTTGCAACATGGGGCCGTGTATTATCTTGCTGAAACATGAGGTGACGTTCATGGATGTATGGCACAACAATGGGCCTCAGGATCTCATCACGGTATCTCTGTGCATTCAAAATGCCATCAATAAAATGCACCTGTGTTCTTCATCCATAACAGATGCCTGCCCATACCATAACCCCACCACCACCATGGGCCACTCGATCCACAACATTGACATCAGCAAAGCGCTCACCCACACGACGCCACACACGCTGTCTGCCATCTGCCCTGAACAATGTAAACCGAGATTCATCCGTGAAGAGAACACCTCTCCAACGTGCCAGACGCCATCGAATGTGAGCATTTGCCCACTCAAGTCTGTTACGGCGACGAGCTGGAGTCAGGTCAAGACCCCGATGAGGACGACGAGCATGCAGTTGAGCTTCCCTGAGACGGTTTCTGACAGTTTGTGCAGAAATTGTTTGGTTATGCAAACCAATTGTTTCAGCAGCTGTCTGAGTGGCTGGTCTCAGACGATCTTGGAGGTGAACCTGCTGGATGTGGAGGTCCTGGGCTGGTGTGGTTACACGTTGTCTGCGGTTGTGAGGCCGGTTGGATGTACTGCCATATTCTCTGAAACGCCTTTGGAGACGGCTTATGGTGGAGAAATGAACGTTCAATGCACGAGCAACAGATCTGGTTGACATTCCTGCTGTCAGCATGCCAAGTGCACGCTCCCTCAATGCTTGTGGCATCTGTGGCATTTTGCTGTGAGACAAAACTGCACATTTCAGGGTGGCCTTTTATTGTGGGCAGTATAAGGTACACCTGTGCACTAATCATGATGTCAGATCAGCATCTTGATGTGGCACACCTGTGAGGTGGGATGGATTATCTCAGCAAAGCAGAAGTGCTCACTATCACACATTTGGACTGATTTGTGAACAATGTTTGAGAGAAATGGTAATATTGTGTATCTGGAATGAATTTTAGATCTTTAAGTCCATCTCATGAAAAATGGGAGCAGAAACAAAGGTGTTGCGTTTATATTTTTGTTGAGTGTATTTTGGTTGAATATCGATATACGATATATATCCCGATATTTCTTCCGCAAAGTGAGAGCTGTGAAATGAAACGTTAAGTCAAAGTCAAAGCCAAAGATGAGTAGTTTTATTGAAAACTCTCTATGAAGTGTAAACATAAACACTGTATAACAAAGCCTGTAAGGTGCACATTTAAATAAAAAAACAACATCTTAAATAAAAATAGCCTAGAAAATAAAATAGGTGAGTCTTTTTCCTGAGGGCAGCATTTAAATATTAAGAGATAACAAAATAAAGTGCTCAGTTTAAGAATAAGATAAACTAAGATAACTGAATTTGAAATATCCCGATATACACGATATGGTATAATTCCATATCTCATTTAAAAATATATCGATACATCTTAAATATCGATATATCGCCCAGCCCTAATTTGAAAGCTACAACCTTGTAGTTTCTGAAAATATGTGTAAGATATGAGTAAAACACAATTTACAGGTGATGGATGGCCAGGAACTGGTTAAAATGTGTATTTCCCACAATCATTAAGAGCCTGGTGCACACATATGATCATATTTTCTCTTCTTTCCTCTGCAGTGGTGAAGGACATCTGCTCCCGCACAGATCTCACCCTCAAATCCACTCGTGTCAAAGTCTATCCATTTTACGAGTCTTTGGACGCGGCTCTGATGGGCCCGGATCGTCCCGAGTTCAAAATGCCTGAAGCTTTCACCGAACCCCTGCTGGTGCCCGTCTGGAAGTTTCTCCACAGCAAAGACCTCTCAGACTCCATCAACCAAAACATGGGCGCGCACTTCTGCCACGTCAATTTAGACAAGCCGCAGGTCAAACTCAGCCCCTCTGCGAGCTTTCTGCGCCAGAAGGACCTCACCAAAGAGCGGGTGGAAGGCTGGCAAAGCGCCGCGCTGAAGGCATTTCGTGAGCAGGTGAACGAGTACGCCGCGTTCGATTGCCCCGTCAACGACGCGGCGTGGAGGCAAGCCGAGAGAGAGGTGCGCACGATCGTGAAAGATGACGTCGAGTTGAGTTTGGATCAGGCAAAGAAAGTTCTAACCGTGGCCGGGAGAATCAAAGATATAAAACGCCTCAGGGTTGAAGTGGAGGACACGGTGCACAAAGCTGTCAAACAAATCGACCGAGAAATGAACGGAGTCGAGGAGAAAATGCCGCTCGCTCCAGCCATGTTCCACATCTTAAACCATAGCGGGTTACAGAAAGAGGTGCGAGACATCTCCCCCGACATGCACGTGGATTTTGACCAAGGGGTCTTGGCGATTTCTGGTTTGCAAGGCGAGGTTTTCAAATTAAAAAACTGGATTCTCGAGAAAACGTTTGCGTTAGAGAGAGAGAAGAGAAGGCTGGATTTGGCGAATCCGCTTCAAGATTTCCTCCGAAACGTTGACGTCAAGCAGCTGTCAGAGGACTTGTTCACCTCGCAGGGCATTTGCGCGTTCATCAGCGTCGAAACGAAGGGGCTGTTTCTCGTAGGAAGTTCAGAGCGCTTTATGGGCGACGCAGAGAAGAAATTAGAGTCCACTTTGATTGTTAAGATGCTAAACTATCAAGATGCGGAGGTCGTGAAGCTCAAAAAGTGGTCTGAACTGGTTAACAATCTGCTCGAATCGTACAACACTTCCCGTATGCAAGTAGTGCAAGTCCAAGTTCAACCTCAGAAAATCACAATCGCAGGTTTTGCAAATCCCGTGAACGAGGCCGGACAAAATTTAGGCAAATTCATCAACGACTTCTCGCGAGTCCAGGAGAGGGTCAAAGTCGAGTCGTGCGCGGTCATTCAGTTCATCGAAAAGAAAAAGATGGAGGAATGGTCCAGCATCGCCCGAGACAATCAAGTCAACGCTGAGTTCGACCCGGAGCGACCGAAGTTCACGATATCCGGCCCGCGCCTTCATGCACACAATGCCAAAGCGCTCTTTCTCAAACTAACGCAATCCCTCGTCACCGACACGTTCCAGGTGCAGAAACCGGGCGCGAGAAAGTTCTTCATGACTCAAGGTGCGCTCTTTCTGTCGACCATTTTGAACGAATTCGGCTGCGCGGTGATTCTGCGTCCCGACCTCCCGGATGACGAGGAAGATTACGAAGAAATACCGGACATTCGAGAGGGCGAGTGCGGCGTGACGGTCCGAACGGTGAGCGGGATCGCGGTTTTAGTGAAGAAAGCGGATATGTGCAAGCTGAAAGTCGACGCAGTTGTGAACGCAGCCAACGAGGACCTAAGGCACATCGGTGGGTTGGCGTTGGCGCTCTTGAACGCGGCCGGGCCTGAGTTGCAGCGCGATTGCGACGGATTCATCAAGCAAAATGGGAAGCTTTCTCCAGGGCAGACCTTTGTGACCAAGTCCTACCGACTCCCGTGCAAACATGTGATCCACGCCGTCGGGCCGAGGTACACGGAAAACGAAGCCAAACTCGCCAACTTCCTCCTGAAGCTCGCGGTCAAAGACAGTCTGACTCAAGCGGAGAAGCTGCGGTGTTCGAACGTGGCGTTGCCAGCGATAAGTTCAGGGATATTTGGTTTCCCGGTGGAGCTGTGCGTGGAGACCATCGCCCAAGCCGTTAGAGAGTTCTGCGATGATCCGGTAAACCAGCAGCCGGCGCTACAAGAGGTGCTACTGGTGGATAATAACGATAAAACGGTGAAGGCTCTGACTAAAGCAGTGAAGACAGAGTTTTCAGACCTGAGGCCGACGGTGGACTCTGGAGAGAAGAGGGTCCAGACGCAAGGAGCTGTGGGGTGAGCTCAGACTTTTATATTTGTGAAAAATGTGTAGACTTGAGGAATAGGGTCAGCCGGCCAATGTAGGCACCCAGAGAAATACCCATTGATGTACCCCATTAGTGGTTTATTTTGTGCCCAGGGGTTAAAGTGGTCGGGAACGGCGTTCCCGCACCTTTGCGTGACCAAAAAATAAATAAATAAAAATTCATGATTGCCACTTTGTCATTTCGCACACATGCCAAAGTCTGCCTGTGAGATAAATCAATGCAATAAATACTAGGTTGGGTAGTTTTATTATTAATTTGCTGAAGCTGCGCTGGACAAAAGTCCACTCTTCAGAATCTGGAGAAATAATCATAAGATCAGCAGCAGCTCAGTCTGCTCCTCATGCGCGCGGGTTTAATGCGCCTCAATATGAAAGCATTTATCACGAAATAATGAACATTAACATAAACTAATCCATAAACGGAGTCTACGCTTTCCAACCTTTAGCCCGCTTTTTATTTCGTATCAATCAGCCTCATATTTTCGGTTTTAGAGATAAATTTAGGAAGCATAATGAAGAGAAAAGGCGATAAACAGTGCGGCGTTACGGCACGATGTCGGCCTTTTTCACAAAGTATTCCCTCTGAATCTGCCCGCGGTTTAAAAGTAACAACAGAGTCATGAATCCAGGCTAAAGTTTAGTCTTTAGACTCATGTGGAGCCTGTGTCTCCTCCTCACTGCTCAGTGCGATGAGCAGCAACAGACGGAGGAAGAACAGGGGCAGAGCTGACACCAGAGGGATTGGGGCCCCACAGCAGAGGGCCCCACAGGGAAACATTTACACAGGATTTTGACAGTACATTAAAACAATTAATAAATAGATAAAATAATAAAAGTCTATTTGCAGCTATCAAAATCAGTGTTGCTTCTTTCTTTCTTTCTTTCTTTCTTTCTTTCTTTCTTAGTAATCATAATGTTGACAGTTCTGATTCTCATCACTGTATAAGGCTAATATATCGAACCTTGGATCCAGGAGGAACAATGTGGTTTCCGTCCTGGTCACGGCACACTGGACCAGCTCTATACCCTTCATCGGGTGCTCGAGGGTTCGTGGGAGTTCGCCCAACCAGCCTACATGTGCTTTGTGGATCTGGAGAAAGCGTTTGCCGTGTCCCTCGTGGTGCCCTGTGGGGGGTGCTTCGGGAGTATGTATGGGGTCCAGGGCCCTCTGCTAAGGGCTGTCCGTTCCCTGTATGACTGCAGCAGGAGCTTAGTTTGCATTTCCGGTAGTAAGTCAGACCTGTTCCCAGTGCGTGTTGGCCAGTATTGGATCAGTGCATCATTAATTGTGGTAGATTTGTGAAAGTATTATAGAATTAGTTGATTTAAGTGTTCGCCCCAATTGCTTAAAATTCCTTGTAACCTTGACTCAGTTTTAAGGCGACAACTCACGTCTTTCTTAGAATTATTTTTGTATTGATACTAATCAAGTCGTATTAGTATTAAAACTTCTGTAGACTTCTAATAAATTGCTTTAAAAATGTAATAGTTTGTACTTTTTTTTTTTTTTTACAGCGGTGGTAAGGATGGATGGGACATGGTTGTTTATGAAGAATTAAATCAACAACCTGAGAGACCTCGACCCAAATTCACTCCAGTTGCACGATTGAAACCAGGACCTAAAGGGTAAGAACTAAACGAAGAGGGCCATTTACCAAGTCTTTGCTCATGTGCAAAATGAGAACACTGACCCCTGACACTGACAACTAAAAACATGTACAATAGGCCAGGATGAGTGAGCAGAGTGGCAGATAATGGATGCATATTAGCCCATGGCTGCAGTTCATGCATGAGTCCCTGCGTTCATTTTCCTCTTAACCCTGCCTTAACCGAGCACATTTTCTCCAGTTCGGCTTTACCCAAATGTAAAAGCTACTCGACTGGAGCTTACAGCCTTTAGGCCACAGTAACACCTCATTTGAAAGCTAAGGCCTACAAAACTGATCTAAGATTTTTGCTCGCGTTGTTGTCACTTTTTCCCCACATATTTTTTATGCTTTATAAATTGCGTTTTCATCCCTTTTTTAGTCACTTTTATGTCACTTTTTGGCACTTGTTGCGTTTTTGTTGCTTTTTTGTTAATTTTTGGTTCTTTTCATCCTTGTTTACGTAGTTTTTGTTGCTGTTTTTGACGCTTTTTTCAAGAAGTTCTTAGATTTGGTTAAGGCCGAGCTAGAGAAAATGTGCTTTGTTCAGGCTGGGTTAAGAGGTTAACATGCACTGTCCATATCAAATAAACAAATGCACATTTTCTCATACCCATATCAGCTTTATGGCCCTTCTATTGTAACAAAATAGTAAAAAATAGCAATTACATCAATGTCTGTGTAGGCTTTCAGTCGTACAGGTGTTGTCCATCATCAATGAAGGTCCTTGAGTCATCGTCTGTACTCTGTAGTTGAAGTGATCAGCTAAGACCAGGGTCTTTGAAACTGAGATCAGCGGTTGTTTACCCACAGATGGAGAGCCCAGGTAACAGAGGGAAGGAACTTTGCCAAGTTAACTCCTCCCAGTTGTCTTTATATAGTCCACATCAGAGCTGCTTTAGTGTTGCTGATGAAGCCTTTTGGATGAAGAGGTGAAACGTTCTAGACCTCAACTACAGACAATGACTCAAGAACCTTCACCAGAGAATAACATTGATGTTTGTCATCATCACTGTGCTGCCTGATTGTCTGCAGGCAGAAGCTGGAGCAGACCACACCTGAAGGCTTCAGCATCAGTCTGGTGAAGGGAAACATCCAGGACCAAACCGTGAGTCTTTATGAACCTGTTTGTCTTTAGCAGCGGTTTGTTTTCCCTGCATGTGCATTCATTGTAACGTTGTCTTGTGTCAGACGGACGTGATTGTGAACACCATCGGCGAGAATATGAACCTCCAGCAGGGAGCGGTGTCGAAGGCGCTGCTGGGTGCGGCGGGCTCTGGTCTGCAGGCCGCGGTGGTCTCTGCCGCCTCTGAGGACACCCTGCCGTTCGGGGAAGTGGTCATCACCAACGGCTTTAACCTGCGCTGCCAGAAAGTGTTCCACACAGTGTGCCCACCCTGGGACAATGGGGGGAGGCAGGCTCAGACGGTCAGTCACACTCTCAGACTCAGAACATGAAACTACAGAGACGGTCAGTCACACTCTCAGACTCAGAGCATGAAACTACAGACGGTCAGTCACACTCTCAGACTCAGAACATGAAACTACAAACGGTCAGTCACACTCTCAGACTCAGAGCATGAAACTACAGACGGTCAGTCATACTCTCAGACTCAGAGCATGAAACTACAGACGGTCAGTCACACTCTCAGACTCAGAGCATGAAACTACAGACGGTCAGTCACACTCTCAGACTCAAAACACGAAACTACAGATGGTCAGTCACACTCTCAGACTCAGAGCATGAAACTACAGACGGTCAGTCACACTCTCAGACTCAGAGCATGAAACTACAGACGGTCAGTCACACTCTCAGACTCAGAGCATGAAACTACAGACGGTCAGTCACACTCTCAGACTCAAACACGAAACTACAGATGGTCAGTCACACTCTCAGACTCAGAGCATGAAACTACAGACGGTCAGTCACACTCTCAGACTCAGAACATGAAACTACAGAGACGGTCAGTCACACTCTCAGACTCAGAGCATGAAACTACAGACGGTCAGTCACACTCTCAGACTCAGAACATGAAACTACAGACGGTCAGTCACACTCTCAGACTCAGAGCATGAAACTACAGACGGTCAGTCACACTCTCAGACTCAAAACACGAACTACAGATGGTCAGTCACACTCTCAGACTCAGAGCATGAAACTACAGACGGTCAGTCACACTCTCAGACTCAGAACATGAAACTACAGAGACGGTCAGTCACACTCTCAGACTCAGAGCATGAAACTACAGACGGTCAGTCACACTCTCAGACTCAAAACACGAAACTACAGACGGTCAGTCACACTCTCAGACTCAGAACATGAAACTACAGACGGTCAGTCACACTCTCAGACTCAGAACATGAAACTACAGACGGTCAGTCACACTCTCAGACTCAAAACACGAAACTACAGACGGTCAGTCACACTCTCAGACTCAGAACATGAAACTACAGACGGTCAGTCACACTCTCAGACTCAGAGCATGAAACTACAGACGATCAGTCACACTCTCAGACTCAAAACACGAAACTACAGACGGTCAGTCACACTCTCAGACTCAGAACATGAAACTACAGACATGGAAATGTTTTTAGTACTTTACAGAAAGCACTTAGGTTCAGCAGGTGCTGTTGCAAAGTGCTTTACAAATAAGGGCGGATTGATTTGAGTGAAGCTGTCCAACTCCAAAGACCAGGCTTTTAATCAACTGTTTTCTTGCTGTTCAGCTGCTGGAGGGCATTATCTGCTCTTGTTTGGAGGAAGCTGAAAGGCTGCAGATGTCCTCCCTGTCACTGCCCGCCCTTGGGACGGGGAACCTGAACTTCCCCCGGGACGTGGTGTCCGCTCTGCTGCTGCGGGAGGTGCACGCTTTCAGCCGGGACCGACGACCCCGGCACCTGCGGGCCGTGAGTGTGGTAGTGCACCCCACGGACGAGCGCACTGTGGAGGTGGGTCATCCACGGACATTCAGAACCTACAACAGATTTTCTTTATTTACCAGAGCTTGATCGCTATCGATATCTCAGCCATAATACTGCAGATATTAACTTGAAAAGAGGAGGGTTAGTGCTTTAAAATCCTGTCCTCCCTGTGCCTCGTAAATCCCTGGGAAGCTGTGTGAAATAACTCCAAACAATGTTAGATAAATACTTGAGGGTTGTTTTGTTTAAAACTAGTCCCTTTCATCCTCAGAATGTGCCCACTGTCCAGCTGCCATCTTGTTCTCCATTTGCATGGCGGAGCTAAATTAGAACCAAAATAGTGACGAAGTAACAACTGATAATGTTAGCCCATGAACCCTAAATGCTTCGAGACAAAAGTAACTTGGTCTAAAGCTAAGAAGAATCTTTTCAGTTGGAAATTAAATATTTACCTATAAGCAGGGGACAGGAAATACTTCAAGTGAAACTAATTATCATATCGTCCGATATATTGGCTTTTCTAACCCTTTCATATTGACATCGGACCTACATTTACTGAACTATAACATCTGTTCTTCCCAGTGCTTCACCAAAGAGTTCAAAGGTCTGAACCCTCAGAGGAGCGTCCAATCAGAGGCCGAGTTTGAGCAGTCACCTCGAGTCAGCAGCCAATCACAGCAGCCGTCTGGTGAGACATGTTTATTTCCTGTAGCGTGTGATGAGAGTAATGCTTTAAACTCTGTGTCCAGCCTCTTCCTTCGGTCAAGTGAAGACGCTGTCACTCGGTGTTCACCAGATGCAGATGGGTCATGTGACCCTCGAGGTCTCTTCCGGTGACATCACCAAAGAGACCTGTGATGTCATCATCAACTCGTCCAATCAGGACTTCACCCTGAAGTCAGGTGAGTCGTTCACGCAGCGGTCAGTGTGGAGGTTTGTAGTTAGTTTACCCCTTAAGTTTAAATGTCAGAGTAAAAAAGACATTACTTACACTGGGTTCCATAAGTATCACGACATTTTGCCATACTATGGACCATAAACATAAATATATTTAATTGAAATTTTATGTGAAAGACACACACTTAGTGACACACAATCGTGAAGTAAAATGAAATTTATACATGATTTTGAATTATTTTTACAAATAAATAACTGAAAAGTGGGATGTCCATAAGTACCGACCGCCCTTTCCTTTTAGTGCAAACCAATTGCCTTCAGACGTTTAATGAAGATTTCTGAATGATCCCATGTTGCCCTAATGACTAAATAGTAATGATGGCCAAAAAGCTCGGCGCTCCGGAACTTGTATCGCTCTTCCTGAAGCAGATTGCTTCGAAACACTGCGTTGGAGCCTGTTTCAGTAACATCTGGTCACATGACTGTCTTGAAAACTGCTTCATTCTGTGAGTTGCGTATCGTGTCTTAAAGCGGGTCATCTGCTCAGAGCTCACTGTGCTGCCTTGAGTGGCGAGGCGCTAAACCACGGATGTTTCTTGTCCATATAATGTGCTGTATTTCCCCCATTTCCCATTTAACCGCGTTCATGTGGTGAACGTGGCTGTGGGCCAGCCAGAATAAATTTTAAATATTATACTATATTTCCTATTCTTTACAAAGTCCTGCTTTTGAAGAGATACAAAAGCAGGGCATTAGGCTGAGCAAGCAAGGGAAACGTAAGAAGCTACATCTACAACAAATAGTGGCAAAATTAGGTCTGTCTGAATGAAGTAAAAATATTGCGCATTGATGTCCTGCCTTTAGCAGGAGAGGGCAGTAGGCAGTGACTGAGGCCCCGCCCACTGGAGCTCCGTGAAGCACAGACCCACGTGACAAAGAAAATGACTCTTATTTATCGGCCTATGATTGATTTGAAAATTCAAACATCAGTATCAGGCTACAAATAATAAAACTGCCACATGTCTGCACACATGATTGCGTTGGTGCTTCAGTTTTGTTTATGAGAAATCGCGATAATAAAGTTTGTCCACAAGAGGTCAGTGTTCAAACAGAATAGAGTAGAGATCGGGCCTAAAAAAATCAAGCCCGACCTGAGCCCGTGGGCATAAAGCCCGACCTGACCCGAGCTCGAACAATTAACTTGAATTGTCGGCCCGAGCCCGAAACAAACCTGACGTAAATAATTATTTATTTAACTAGCTGTAACCTGGCCTACGGCCGGGCCTACGCTAGTGTCCACGTTTGATGTTCTGAGATTATGAGGCAAGGCAAGGCAAGTTTATTTGTAGAGCACAATTCATACACAAGGCAATTCAAAGTGCTTCACAGTTGCAGAAAACATTACAAGGAAACAGATAAAATCAATCAATAAAACATCAACATAAAGTTAATCAATTACAGTAAAAGGCAAGAGTGCAGATAAAATACTTTCAGTTTTCATATGCACGGGTAAAAAGAGCTGTTTTCAGCCTGGATTTGAACATTGTCAGAGTTGAGGCCTGTCTCACATCCTCATGAAGACTGTTCCAGATTTTAGCTGCATGAAACTGAAACGCAGCCTCACCGTGTTTATTATTGACTCTGGGAACCACCAGGAGACCCCTCCCTGAAGTTCTCAGGCCCCGAGATGGTTCATACGGCTCTAACATGTCAGAGATGTACTTTGGTGCTAAACCATGAAAAGACTTGTACACAAGCAGAGCTGTTTTAAATTCTATTCTCTGAGTGACAGGAAGCCAGTGCAGAGACCGGAGCACCGGACTAATGAGTTATTACAAAAAAATGTCTACCCAAGTCCGTAACCCGTCATTCAGTATATAGACCCTCACTATAGTAGACCAGTGGTTCCCAACCTTTTTCCTTGAAGCCCCCCTGCACATTCTGTAGTCAGGCCGCGCGCCCCATTCCAAAAATGATGCACGGTCACAACAAATGTATCAAAACAATAAATGCTAATAATTATTTATTTCAAACAAACAAACTGCAATTGGAGTGTTTTATGCACCTGTAGCTACTCCTTTCTTAGTCATATTTGATGTCCTGACCCTTTGACCAGACAAAGCTCTGAGCCTCTGCAATCCCAGGTGCAGGTTTGCAACCACTGTAGTACTATATAGTCAAGTGCAAAGTTGCCTACTCGCTGCGGCTGCAGAAAGGAGTGAGCCCATTTTCCAGAGCACCATATAGCAGGGCTTCAGCTGTTACACGGTTCGGTTCACGGTGCAGGAACCGCGGTTTGGTGCATCACTGTGCTTAAATGTTCATCATTAGGCAACATTTATAATATCAGAATAAAATTGGCAATGCTTTCAAAGCTACTTTATAATGTGGCTCACAATACAAAACAAAATAGAAAACGAATTGTAGCGCTCTGATTCTGAAAAGAAAAAAAGCAGCAGCGCTGTGCAGGCCATGCGCTCCTTAAGTGGTAGTTTCAGTTTCGCTTTGCACACACAGAGGCTAAAGCACTCGGAGCAGCGTGTTTGATTTGAGGCTCATGTTTGGGATGTTCTTGGACTTTCTGCCTGTACTTTTTGTGGAGACCAAGCTTTGGAGGCGGATTTTGACCAGGACAGGATCGCACTTTGTCTGCGCCTCTGACATATGCACTGCACTGGATCTAATTTACCACAGCCTCGTCACCGCAGGAGAAACAAAGACATGTCGTGTTTTTGTTGGATGTAACTCTACAGGTGTGGCGTGTCTACAGCCGTCAGTTTACGGTAAGTGACGATGACACACATCACCCTGTTTGGATGCGCAGACACGTATGGCAGTCTGATCCATTTCATTTCACATGGATTTTACGTGGACTTTTTCTTTATTTTTTGCCTAAACACAGGGAGCTGTCCATCGTTTAACAGCTCAAGCAGCTTACGCAGCAACTTTTCACAATAACGATTTATAATATTCAAGTAGTTTATTCATGAAAAATATGCAACACGTGATTAAAACAGCTGTTTTAAACAGCTGTTTTAAACAGCTGTTCGTGTTGTGGGTTTCCTCCGATGGTAGTCACAATGGTGATTGTGGTCTTTATTAACCCGTGGCTGGTAGGACGGTCACGTGGGGGCCGCACGGAGTGCTCTGGGAAATAAAAAACATGGCGGCGTCCTATGGAGCTGCTTTTTCATTGATATACAGTATCTTCTAAATGGTGGTGACATTACATCAGACCCTATCCGATGTGGCAGAGAATGTAAGTGGTTTGTCACACTTCCGTAGACCGTGCGGTATGTCTGGAAAACGTTATATTCCACGGCCCCGCCCACCCCGGAAGTGTTTGCCATTGCAGTTTATTATATAGATTATATAGGGCCTTTCCAAACCGTTCCCTCCTCCCTTCCCCTACACCCTTCCCCTCAGTCCTCAGTGAGGGCGCCTTCAGAGGTTCACTCATCAGAGAAATTCGAGCTGTGACTTTCAGACGCACTCTCCCTCTCCCCCACGGACTGCACAGTCCATAATGTTGCAAAAATCACAAGTTCGACTGATCGTACTTTTAAATGGAAAAAAAAGTTCCCTTATGAGTTTACGAAGTAATTCAGATTCAAATGTGTCGTATTTACATGATATTATTTAGCTTCTTCAAACTCACAAGTGAAACTTTTCCTTTCCCAATAAAATCATATGAAGTCTCACTGTCACTTTCTTTGTCATTAATAAATGTCTATGTGACGATAAAGTTGTTCAAATGAACACTTATGCTGCGTTCACACCCAGCGCCTCCGACGCCTCCAAAGCGTCAGGTTTACATTTAAAATACATTGAGGACGCGCCTCAAGAGGCCCCGCGGCACGTGACGCGCCTCCTGTGCGGCGCGTTTTGAAGATTTTCGCGCCTCCAGCGCGGCCGCGCCGCGTCCGAGGCACGTTACGCGCCTCCAGCGCGGCCGCGCCGCGTCCGAGGCACGTTACGCGCCTCCGGGGCGGCCGACGCTAGAGTTGGGAAATGTTGAACTTTTTGGAGAAATTCGCGAGCGTCGACCAATCAGGAGCTTTGTCCAACAGTGACGTAAGCTGTAGCTGAGCCACAGTCGGTCCGGGGCAGATCCTCTGCCTGCCCGCAGATGTAAACAAGTCACGGAGGATTATCGTGTTGTGAACCGGGGCTACAGCAGCTCTGGGACTTTTACAAAGACATACATCAGTGTTTCTTTTACCTAAACACCCAGGATTAAAAGCGGCGATCTAGCCACTCAAATACGTTTATTTGAGTGGCTGGATCTGCGCTGGGAATGTGTTTGGGCCTTGATGATGCACACAGGATTCCCAAAGCTAATGCTACAGTAGAAGCTAAAATCTCCAATCGATGTGAAAACGAGAAATATGCACGAATAAAGTCTATTAAGCCCCATCTACATAAAGCAACCGTGTAACAATGATCACACACTGAGCCAGGCTTGTTGATTTTTAAGTTTATTGCTCACATTTTATCTACAACGGGCCGTAGTCGATCTGTTTTATAATTATTTCTATGCTAGTCCAAACAGATAGCTTGCACTGACCCCCTTGAAAACAAGTATTATGCACTAATCACGTCAATAAAGCCCTTAACTACACAGAACAGCCTTTATGATGGTCACACACTGAGATGGGCTTGACGCATTTGTGGTTTATTGCACACACTTTTTTTTTTTTTTATCAACAATGAGCTGTACGCGATCGCAAAAAGCTAACCGGCTAACCTAGCTTATAGCCACTTGCCACCAATGTCCCTTCAACCGTATGGGCTGGATATGAGCTTAAATACTGGGGAGATCCTGCGTAGACCATGGGGGAATAGTTAAAGATCCATAGGACATGGCAGGAGCAAAGAGGGAGACTACAGTAGTTAGCCTCCGAACAACTGTAGTTTTCAGGCACGAGCTGTTTCCAAGATGGCTACGAACAGACTCTGAGTTGACGCGTGGCCAGGGCGTCTTGACGCTCTGTGACATTTGTGACAAGCGTCTGACTTCAGTAAGCACAAGCGTCCAACTACGGACTTGAGGCGCATCTTTGACGCACAAGAGGCGTTCGGTGTGGACGCAGCATTAGGTGCTCCTAAATAAACGCGGAACTGAGATTGTTTGGTGCGTGTTGCTCGTGGGACTGCTCTCCGGTGTAACACGCACCTGTTATCTGCGTCGATGCAGACTCGTGCTCCATCCGAAACCAGTAAATTGGTAAGAGGTCTTACGCCAAACCGGATGTGCGTCAGCGTCCGCCATGATAAGAAGCGTCCTAATTGGTCTGCCAGTTAGGAAGGAGTTAGGGAAAGTGGCCTGTATGCTAACTATCATAGCCACTTTAGCATAGTGACCTCTGATGCTAACTCACTGGCGATTAGGAGCTATGTGCCATCCCATAAGCCACTGCGCCAATCTCCCCACCCCCTCGCCCCCACCCTCGAGTGATTCATGCTCAACCACTGTTGATTGACAGGTGCACATTTGATAATAAAAAATAAGATTCTGCACAAGCCAAACTTTATAAAAGTGACAAAATACACCACAGCACAGTCACATGGTTTTAAAGAGCCTCCTCAGTAAATGGCCTAAATGAAGGCAGTTTGTGCTTTTGTTTCATTTAGTAGAAACTTAAGCCACATGGCTAATTTCCTTACTGTAGCTTTATGAAACTGCTGTTGAGATAAAATAAAGGGAAATGTGATGGATCATTTGGATCTTTCTTTTTTTTTCTTTTTCTTTTTTTGCCTTAAATGTCTTTATTTGGACACTATGTTGTTGTTGGATACAGTAATATACAATAGGTGGCGGCATGCACTTTTGTTTGGCCTGCACTGAACTTTAAAGAAAAAGAAAAACAGCTGTTGGTGATGTCACTTCCCCTTCCCCTGGGTAAGGACGGTGGAATTGGGCAAATGCTGCTGAAGCTCTAGTTCACTAACTGCATAGAGATCTAACAGCTGACCCCATGAACGGTTAAGGATTAGTTGCTAGTGTTAGTACTTAGAGGCTACAATTTAATGGTTTCGGATGCAGCCTCGCTGTGAAGGAGCTGATCAGACACTTCCCCTCATTGAGTGCTCCGTTTCGGACAGAACTCCACTCCGCGGGCACGCGCAAACTGAGTGTTAGGGGGTAGGGTGAGGGAGGAGGGAGCGATTTCGGAAAGGCCCATAGATGCCCAGTCAGAGCCTCTGTGCAGTGCATTCAGCAGCAGCACAGAGAGGAGCGCGCAGTGTATGAGAAGCAGTGTTGCGCACATACCTGGGCATTCCGAGAGATGTGCGCAGTGTGGGGCAAGAGCAGCAGCGTCTCTCCTCTTTCTGTCTTTCTCTCTTCTCTTCTCCTCCTGGTTGTTCATAAATGTCGTGCTGCATTTACAATAGCCTTTTCACAGTTTAAGTTGAATAACAGAAGTGAATGCACTTTTTCGTGATATTCTAATTATATGATGAGCACATGTATGATATATACTCATGACATGCAAGGTGACATATGTCAAGCCTTTGTTTATCATTTTGATGATTATGGCTTACAGTCCATTTTCAAAATATTCTAATTTTCTGAGATGTTTTATTTGACATTTTTACAATATGTGAGCCATAATTATCAAAATTATAACAAATATACAGTAGGCATATGTCAATATGTCATCACGGAAATGGAGGAAACAACTCATTTTTGGGGCATTTTGAGTTGGACATAGATTATGAAAGTGTAGTCTCCACGCTTTCCAATGATGTGTAACACATGGAAATCTGATCATATTTGGAGAACCTGTGAACAGTTGAAGCTAGGCACCCAGGATATTTCTAAGCAGAGAAAATGGCTTCTAAAGTTTTGCTCCCAGTAGCAACTCTCTGCTGCTCGGATTGACAATAGGGCTAATTTACATCTCAGTTAGATAAGCCATACCCGCTCCCCCATAAAGCTGTAAAGCACAGGGGGGCAGAAAAGGCAAAAAGCAAGAAAAATGTGCCATCAAAGAAAAAAAGGTTTGCAAACAGGTAATATATAAATAAATGTCTCTTGCATGAATCCAGTTCCTATAAAGCCTACCTCCACAGCAACTAGCAAGACAATGAAAACTAGCAACATTATCCCAACACACACACATTTGACCAGAGGGAAAGAAGAACGCACACACACGATCATTAGTACCATGGACAATGACTACGTTAAATATTATCCTTAACCTGCACACACAGCTTACCAAAAACAAAACGCAAACAAATCCAACCCACTGAACACACCACGTTAGCTTACAGCACAACAATGGCCTCATCAAAAGCAAACAGACAGGATGGCACAGCGACCACAAGCGAAAAAAACACTTTCACTCACCAGTATGAAGTGAACTTTGTGTGCCTTCTGCTCAGCAAACTTGTTCACTATTGTGATGAAATCCAATCAGCGCCCTGCTGACCATTATGTTTCCCGAGCCAACTCCCTGCCTTCAGAGCATGTTTAAAGACAGAAGGATGTAGCGCGGATTTGCCAAACTCTACATTGAAAATAACTGAGTGAGGAAACTGGATTTTATCACAATAGTGAATGAGTTTGCTGAGCAGAAGGTACGCAAAGGTTACTTCAGACGGGTGAGTGAAAGTTTGTTTGTTTTCGCTTGTGGCCGCTGTGCCATCCTGTCTGTTTGCTTCTAAATTTATGCAGTGATGTCACAGTCTTTCCATTCCTGGATGGTGTATTTAACTGTACTTTGAGAGATGTTCAAAGCTTTGCACGGTAGCGCAGCGGTTAGCGCTCGTGCTTCACAGCTAGAAGGTCCGGGTTCGATTCCCACCTGGACGGGGCCTTTCTGTGTGGAGTTTGCATGTTCTCCCCGTGTCTGTGTAGGTTTCCTCCGGGTACTCCGGTTTCCCCCACCACTAAAAACATGTACAAAAGGATGAATGATGTGTGTGAGTGAAAGTATGGAGGTGGTCAGAGGGACCGTTGGCGCAGATGTGTGCAGTCGCGACAGCGCTTCTGTCAGTCTCCCCCAGGGGAAACTGAAGCTACTAACGTAGCTTACCACCACGAGTGTAGAGTGAATGTAAAATGCTCTCATGTAAAGCGCTTTGTGACCATGTCTGTGAAAGGTGCTATATAAATAAAGATCTTCTTCTTCTTTGGAAATCTTTTTATAACCTAATCCAGCTTTATACTTCTCAATAACTTAATCTCGGACCTGTCTGGTGTGTTCTTGGACTTCATGATGCTGTCTGCTCCCAATAGTCTCTTAACAGACCTCTGAGACCATCACAGAGCAGCTGTATTTGAAGTGAGATTAGATTACACACAGGTAGACTCTGTTTAGTCATTGGGTCAACATTTGATCATTCAGAAATCATCATTCTGAAGGCAATTGTTTGCACTAAAAAGAAAGGGGTGATTGTACATGCACATCCCACTTTTCAGTTTTTTATTTATATAAAAATTCAAAATCATGTGTGTCACTTAGTGTGAGTCTTTCACATAGAATTTCAATTAAATGTATTTATGTTTATGGTCCATAGCATGGCAAAATATTGAAAAGTTAAAGGGGGGCCGATACTTATGCATACCACTGTACCTGTACAATACTTATTTTATGACGTCAGAAAAGTAACTCCAACATGGCTGTGGCGCTTCCTGGTCTTTCCCACACTTATTCATTCACAAATGCTGACATGTTTGGGATCCACGTGTAGCACGAAAGGCTGTGACCGAGGTGACGCTGTAATCCAAATATGGCCATTTCCTTTGTGGGAGGCAGCAGCGGCTAAAGATGGATTTTAAGGTTTTTTGCAATATCTAAGTCATTCCTGGTTTATGGAGTTTTGAACCTCTTTTTACAGATTTTCCACATGAAAAAATATATTTTTTTACAAATTTATCAACAAAATAAAACCATTAATTTAAATATATATATATATATATATATATATATATATATATATATATATATATATTATATATATATATATATATATATATATATATATATATACAGTATGTATGTATGTATGTATGTATGACTTCCAGATACAGACGGACAGAATGGTAATGAACCAACCGGACATTGTAGTGGTGGACAAAGAGCAGAGGAAAGCCGTGGTGGTTGACATAGCAATACCAAGCGACTTCAACATCAGGAAAAAGGAACACGAGAAACTAGAGAAATACCAGGGGCTCAGAGAAGAGGTAGAGAAGGCTTGGGGTCTCATTTATAAAGCCCACGTACGGACAAAATGAGGCCAAAACCTTCCGTACGAACTGTTCTGCGCCAAAGGTGGTATTTATAGAAATCAAACTGAACGTGAAACATTACGCACCGCCACACTAGGTTTGTACCTGTCGTACGCAGTCCGCACTTTTCAGAAACGCTGCAAACACACGAGGAGAGGCGAGGGAAAGCAGCAAGGGGAGGTCGGATTGAGGAAATGAAGTCTGGTGCACATTTTAAACTGCTCATTTCTTTATTTTCTACAGAAATGATTGAGATCATTAAAAATAAAATCTAGGAAATCAACCGTTGGCTTTGTGTAGTGTTTCAATCTTTCGTTTATATACTTAATAAAAATATTGTAGTAATGTGTGACACGCAAAGACGTGCACGTGCACGTGCACCTTTTCTCGTAGATCCTGTGACAATTCTTTTGCTTTGGCTACTGCCAAAAACACATAAATGGCTTTGTCAAGGTTTCTTCTGCTGACGAGAAACCTAAGTGACAGATGCAGTGCGCAGACAAATGCGTAAGTTCCAAACTTGGTCATAATCCGCCTCCGGCACATCCCTAATATTTGAAGCACAAGTCTGAATGTTATTGATCTGCCTCAGTGTTTTGGATCCCTCTGTTACTGTGGAATGAACGGCTGAAGAATACTTTGCTGTTGTGTTTCAGGCGTGTCCAAGGCCATCGTAGACGCTGCAGGACGTGGAGTTGAATTAGAGTGCGCAAACATTGGTATGACACGAAAATATCCTTCCTTTTCTCTTCTTACAGTTAAATTAAATGAAATAAATATTTCCACTTTCTCCCGCAGTGAATTCTCCGGGATACCAGCCCAAAGCCATGATTACAACATCCGCAGGCCAGCTACCGTCGAAGAACATCATCCACGTCACGGGAAGCAAGGACCCAGCCTCCATAAAGAACCTGGTGTACGGTGTTCTCAAAGTGTGTGAGGAGAACAAGCTGCAGTCTGTGGCCTTCCCTGCGTTAGGAACAGGTCAGAGACGCCTCTCCCTTTGAGAAGCCTTTAAAGTCTCACATGGTTCTGATGTTCCTGTTCTGTTCTTTACAGGAGCAGCCCAAGCGGACCCCTCCCTCGTGGCTGACGCGATGGTGGGCGCCGTGGAGGACTTTGTGAGGAAGAAATCGCCCAAGTCCGTGCGCAGCGTCAAAATCCTGATCTTCCAAACCGCCATGATCTCAGAGTTTCACAAGAGCATGAAGAGCCGTGAAGGGCAGCCACTGGTGAAAGGCTTCATGCACAAAGTCAAAGGTAGATGACAATTACACATCGACACACCTCGCGTCATCTACATTTTTGCTGACTGATGCCGCACATAACTTTGCGACGAAAAGCGATTGAGGCTTTCAATGTTAACCGGTTTTACGATTACCTCGATTATAAAAGAACGTGGTAGGTTAACCGTAACTATTTTAGAAGCCACGATTACAGCTGAAACGCATACACTCAATGATAGTTGAGCAACGCAGAAGTACATGCTCCCCAGAATTATATCCACCCGAAAAACGATTAAAGTCACCAGTGTCTCTTTGGAATCCAAAAGATGACAAAGGTGTTTTCCTAATGGCTTGAAAAGACTTTAATATTGACAATCTTGAGCTTGATCACAAGATATCACCACAGACAAATCGACGCCACCTTCGAACTAAAATGTACAACATAAAAATACCATGAGGTAAAACAACGTATAAAATAAAGACATGAAGTTGTATAAAATAAATACAAACACACCTCACTGGCTGACCCCATAACCTTGTACTTTCTTAAACACCTTTTAAGCTGTGGCCTTGACACTTGATGCGTTGTATTTCTTAACCTTGGGGGTGTGCATCACATACAGCGCCCCAGCGGAACCAACTTAGCAAATAAAGTTCCTACCTGGGAATATTCAAAATAAATGTCCTAATGACATGTAAAATGTGGTTAAGGCAAAATAAAATACATAAAATAAAAAAGAATGGCAGAATGACGTCGATGATGAAACAACATCTTGGAGATGATCTTTTGCTGTAAATGCCCAAGTCAAGAAAACACTCCGCATAATTCACAATAAAGTTTGTCCAAACGTTCGGCAATAGAAGCCACAACTGGCTCAGGATGCAAACAAAAAGCTCTGCTTCATCGTAGCTGAAAAGAAAGCAAAAGAAAAACTCAAGTGCCCCTGCACATACACCCGCGCACACACGTGCACAGCTGTTCAAGCGAGTCCTGTAAGTGCACTTAAGAAACACGTTTCCTTCATCTGTTCATCGAAACATGTGACAAATAATTAAGCGGCAGCATGAGTTTTGATATCATAAACCTAGCCTAGATTGTGGCCTAATAATAATATATAATAACATAATAATGATCATAATTATATTATTTACTCTTGATCTTGAATGTTTGTAGGGCTGCAACTAACGATTATTTTGTTATCGATTATTATTACGATTAATCGATTAATCGCTTGGCTGTGAATGGTGTTGGAAAATTGTATTTTTTCATTTTTTTTTATCACATAAAGCTAAAGTGGCGCCGCTTGAGGACGTGTTGATGAAGTAAACTTAAAGTAAATGTTTGTTGGAGGCTCTTAGCGCTAATTCTTCTTCTGATTGGATGAGACACAGACAGATATTCATGAAATTTACAATGTACAAAACACTACAGACCCTAACTATAAAAACAAAGTAGGTTTTCATCAAAAATACTACATTTTCATGTCATTTTTGCTCTATTTGAGTCTGTGAGAACCAGAAAACGATTAATCGATTACTAAAATAGTTGTCGACTATTTCAATAATCGATTAGTTGTTTCAGCCCTAAATGTTTGAGTCTGTATGTGTCACGATTTGAGAGATCTCTATATATTCGGGGGGATGGGAGGGGGCGCCAGGCGCATTGTTTTAAATCTGTAAAGCACTTTGTAATACTTTTCGGTATGAAAAGTGCTATATCAATAAAGTTTGATTTGATTTGTATTATTCAATGTATTTTTAAATGCAAATGAGTCTTGAAAACCTTTTTTTAGAAACAGCAAGTTCAAGTATTGAAAAAGTATTTCCTCTTTCATCAGGTCAATAATTGTGAATAATTGTAAAATTGCAATATTTTTTCTTCACAATAATCATCCCTATTCTGACGTGGTGAAAATGTGTTAATATTCACATTGCATATCCAATTGGTTAGCATTAATCCATGACTGATGAAAATTAAGCTTTATTTCAATCTTTGCAAGGACATTAAACATGTACTTGTTTTTGGCACTGCTTTATCTTCTCGGAAATACATTTAAAATTATCTTGAAGTGATACGGTCTCTTTTGATGAAAAGAATCTTGTGGGTCCCGAGTTACTATCTGATGCCTCTGACTTGAGTCGGATCACCCAAGTTTTGTTTCTCACTTCCAGGGCTTGGTAAGTTTAGCAGTTCATAGCAGTTCTCTAACTGTAAATGCTCCTGAACATGTTCGGCTCTAATGAACGCTCACTATTTGGAAGGAGGAGTCTGTTTCATGTCGATTTGTCAGGTTTTCACACCGTGTGCTGTGTGATTCACAGACTTCATATCACCCCTGACGTCGCTGCTTGGTCTGAGCAGTGAGACTCCGCACAAAGACGCCCCGGTTCTGGAGAGTCAGGAGTTCGAGCCCACAGTCTTCCAGCTGTGTGCGGAAACGCAGAGGGTAAGAAGGTTCCAGGTTCTAAACTTGACCTAAATGCTGTCAGGGATTGGCCAGAATCAGAAACACTTTATGGAAATGTGCTTTGTGAATATGTGATCAGGTCATTGAGTGTTGTTTGTCCACAGGCCGTAGTCCAGGCGAAGAAGAGAATCGAGGAGTTGATCATTTCAGAGCAGGCCCAGAGGACCATCTCTGACCCAGTCCTGGTGAATTTGACCCAGTCGGACGTGGACAGACTGAGGGAGCTTCAGAGGAACCTCACGGTGCACATCAGACTGGAGAGAAGGAGCGAGGAGGAGATGTGTGTTCATCTGGAGGGGCTGACCAGAGACGTGTCCACAGCCGAGTCTGCCGTCAGGTCAGAGTCACAGCCCCGTCTCACATTCACATCCGTGATCAGAAAAATAGGAGGGGGATTCACCGGTGCTGTTACTCACTCTGGGCTAAAAACATTTACCTTCGATGCTAAAGCGTGTGGCGTGCGCACCGCTATGTCAAGATGGCCTCGCAGTATGTTGATGGAGGGCAGGGAGTCAGGGACGGGCTTTTTGAAGTAATGCTCGCAGCGACTCGCCCTCAGCCCTCCCTCTGTCTGAGCACAAACAGTGTCAAGAGCAGACTGTGAGGCCGTGTGCTCCCCACACCGAGTTTACAACAATTTATCACCGTCTATCTTTGTCTTGTTATGTAAGTTAAAAGTGACTTTCGCTAAATCTGTAGTGTGTAAGCACAAATTATTAGTTTATTGTCCATCGAAGTTTGGCCAGAGTTTAAGCACCGCACTAAGCAAAGGACTTAATGAGACGTCCCACAGAGTACTACTCATTTTAACATGAGCAGTGCAGTATAATGTTCATTTCATGCCCAAGTGTCTCTGTGGTTTAGCCTGAGGCTACTGCAGCTTCTGACAGAGACCTCTTTTAATTTCTGTTATGCTACTAAAATACACATTTATGTACTGTTGGTTGAAAAAGAAAAAGACTACACTAAATTGCCTTTCTTTAAAAAATATACATATAACATTTAATAGTTACATTAGAATTCAGATCTAATGCATCCACAGCTATTCCATTGCTCTCAAATGTAGCTCTGCAGTTAAAAAGATGTTTGTTCTGTGGTAATTCTCTTCTTTGCCTTTGATACAGAATAAAGCGTTCAGATAAGCCTGAGTGTAGATTATTAAAGAATAAAAATAATAATCGGAACATTTACATTTGCAGTTTCTAACATAGTAATACTTTATGCTATACTTACTGAACTCATTGTACTTGTAATTTTCATTGCGATGTTTCTCAGTTCCCCTGAGGCCTAGAGAGTTGTGGGAAGTCTAATTTTACTGACTTAGCTTTTTCCAATGCAAAAAACTGATGTCTATCACTTTCAGCCCCAGAGATATCGGCTTTCATTGGTGTTAGATTGGCCGTTGGCCAATATTGTAAAATACCCAAATATCGGCCTGATATATCGGCCGGCTGATATATCGATTGACCTCTAGTGAGAAGCATCACAACAAAATATAATGAGATGGTGGGTTTAGCCAATCACAGTTCAGTCTTGTTTCTCTTCTGTGAGGTCAAAAGCACGTCAGAGGTCAGAGCTGCACTGAGTTAGTAAATGAGTGAATTTTGTTTTGTGATTTCAGGGACATGATCCGTAAAGTGGAGCGCTCTGAGAGTCGGAAGAAGGACGCCTTCTACCTGAGTGGATTGGTGGAGTGGCATCTCGTCCTGGACAACGGACACAAGCAAGCCTTTGATATGATGACCAACCTGGCTCTGGAGGAAGCTTTTGCCAAAAAGAAAACCACAAAGATCACCATAAACAAGCAGATGTTCACTGCAGACCCTGAGAGGATGAGAGCAGACTGTGATTCCAGACACAAAACAGTGGAGATTTACAGGAGGGAGGTTAAAGGTGAGAGTTCAGTGGAGTAACGATGTGCTGCTAAAGATTCAGAATGCAGATGGTTAATATCGAATTACTGGGCCTATCCACATGAAACAAAAAGTGGTACAAAGTTCAACATCTTCTTAGTTTTACACAAATTAATTTAGGTCAAACTATTTTGTTCACTTTAGTGTGAAAAAGCCAGTCACAAGTCATTACAAATCTGCCTCTAACTATGGGGTTTCACAAAGTCACGAAATATAAACTGATTTGCTAAATGTTCAAAAACACTTGTGTCATCCATCCATTCATTTTTCCATCTATTTTCCCGCTGTATTCGGAGCCGGTTTGCGGAGGCAGCAGTCTGAGCAGAGATGCCCAGACCTCTTGATCCACACACACCTCCTCCAGCTGTTCGGGGGGTCCTGGGTCTTCCACAAGGCCTCCTCCCAATTAGAGATGGGACAGTATGAGATTTCAACGGTATGATGACCTTGACAAAAAATACAGCGATATCACAATATACCTTGAAGTTGCATGTTTTATATTTAAAAAGTAAAAACAGGGTTCACATTCAACAAACAGGGTTTGTTTATGGTACATTTGTAATTGTGCTCGTACCCTTCTGCTCGAGCATGGTGTTCGTTATGGACAAACTGCACAGAAGTCCAATAACAGAACACCTCTCGGGTTCAGATTGGGGAGACCGTTCTTCCCAATCACCCCCGTCAAGGTCTTACTGTCGTTGCCCACGTGGGCGTTAAAGTCCCCCAGTAGAACAATGGAGTCTCTAGTCGAAGCACCATCTAGTACCCCTCCCTCTGCGTGTAGTGGGTCCACAGGAGGGCGGGTCCACGTCATCCCTTTGGGCTGAGCCGGCCAGGCCCCGTGGGCAAAAGCCCGACCATCAAACACTTGCATGCCAGCCCCAAATCCAGGCCTGGCTCCAGGGTGGGGCTCCGGCTGTGCCATACCAGGCGACGTCACGGTCCTTGATATTTCTCTATCCATAGAGAAGCACTTTCAATAACACGTTATTGCTCAGTTGCTAGAAGACTATTATACCAAGCTTCGTAGTTAAGTGTTCATTCCAATTGCCTCATCTGACAGTTGAACTGTTAATTCAGCTTTCCTTTGGACTTTCACATTTGTCAACTGTTGACTGATAAACCCCAGCAGCAGAGATATTAAACAATAATGTCTTATTTTGTGTATTTGTAGCCGTCGACGCCTCAGTGCCGTCCGAGTGGAGCGACATGAAGAGCGACGAACTGCTCAAACTGGTCACACTCCAACAGGGCTCAAAGGAGTTTCAGAAAGTGGAGACTGAAGTGAGCCAAACTGGACTGCAGCTCAACATCCTCTCTGTACGTTAACCAGGACTGAACCAGATAAATATAGCCTTAGTAAAGACTAAACCAAGTTTAATCCAGACGTTTGTCCCGTTCAGATCGAGCGCGTGCAGAATGTGTCTCTGTGGAAGAATTATCAGATAAAGAAGAAGGAGATGGACACGAAGAACAAACACCAAAACAACGAGAAGGTGCTTTATCACGGAACGGGCCCCAACTCCATCGACCTCATCAACAAACAAGGATTCAACCGCAGCTACGCAGGAGCTCACGGTAAACTTTAAACAGTCTTACTTATTTAGGGCTGCTCAGTAGAGATCAGGGGGCTCATCGTGAGTTTATATATGCCCCCCCCCCCCGCCGCCTGGTCTCGTAATATTCAGTTTGTCGCTTCAATTCTTCCTTTTCTCCTCACAGCTGCGATGTACGGTAACGGTACGTACTTTGCCGTGGACCCCGCCTACTCCGTTAATCGAGGCTACAGTCAACCGGATGCTAATGGGCACAAGCGTCTGTACGTGGCTCTGGTGCTGGTCGGAGAGTTCACCACAGGCCGACAGAAAATGCTCACTCCCCCGGCGAAAGGCAACCCCAGCGAACTCTACGACAGCGTCACCGACCAAATGCAAAACCCATCAATGTTTATAATCTTCAACGATGTCCAGGCCTACCCGCAGTACCTCATCACTTTCACCTGAGCCACATTTACAAACAGGACTGAGGCTGCAGCCGAGTGATGCCAAAGAAACGTTCAGGCCTTTCATTGTCACGTTGTCCTGAAACTAAATCTACAATGAGTTACGCCGCACGATGAAAACACACAAGCCCATTATCCGCCCAAATAAATGTAGTATATGTTAGGTTTTCCAAGATGATCCCACTGCTGTTTCTTTTTTGACTCTTACTTTTAGTCAGAGTTGTTTTCAGTCCAGCATTTTTTGACATTGTTAGATCCTTGGAGCCAAAAACCTTTTTTTTTTTTTGGATGATGAGAATAGTGATGTGTTATTGGGCCTGGGGTCTTCGAAATGTTCAAATATGTTAATATTTTAATTCTAAAAGCGACGTTAAAACGAATCACCATGGAAACTTCAGTTTGGGACAAGGTTTTCTGCGGCTAAAAAGTTTTTCTGAAAGAGGAACCAGAGTAAGCCTAGGGCTGGGTACCGTTAAACCATACCTGGTTTTGAAAGCATGAACCAAGTTTTGATGCTATTGGTCCAGAGACGGCATTAAAGGAAGTGACTTGGTTGTTTCAGTTTTTACATTTTTTTCCTATTATGTATGCCCAATTTCTTATAATTTTCCCTCCCTATCTTTTGCATTTTTTTCCAATTAAAAAAAAGTGACCCTATTTTTGCCCCATTTTTTTTTTTTTACACAAGTTTTCCTTAGTTTCTCCCAATTTCCCCCCATTTCCCCCCAAATTATTCCCCATTTCACACACATTTCTTCACATTGCAGATGAACCCGATATTGTAAATGTCCAGATCTTCCACAAATTATTGTTCTGTTTTCTGGTTCTAGACGACAAATATTTTGGTATCTGTATCGAAAACCAACTATCGTTAAAGTACTGGTATTGGGGGGGAAAAGTAACGATACCCAGCTCTATTAGTGACCTCACACATGACATTATGTATTTATAGGTTTAACCCCAGATGCCCTTCCTGAAGCCAGACTTATGCTTATTTACCCGCTTCTCTCCTGCCAGGGGTAACATAACCAAATCATGTCTGACGATATTAGCCCACACTATGCAACTGTTCCTTTATGCAGGGGGCGCTACAGGGCAATTTATTCACCATGTAGCAACTTATTTAGCCGATTCACACGCTTCGCCAAATGTTTAAACATTGCATTGTTGTCTTCGAACTTTCTTGTTGTCTGTTGTTTGGGAAATAAGCACAATTGAACACTTTGGTTAAGAAACTCTACCCTTATGTTCCGTTAATGTTGTGCCACTTTTTTGACGGATGTAAAAAATATTGTAGATGAACATTTTTTTTAAACCTTTTTCACATGTTAATTCACTTCAGTTCTGCACAAAACTAGAATATTTAACTATTTTATAACCAATTTAAAAAAAAGTTAACACACACAATTTTCACAAAAAGATGAGTTTGGGCAGAAATTGGACTTACATTTTAAAACACCCTTGGGTTTGTCAAAGATCAGTAACAACTTTGATTTTTTTTATGTAAAGGTGAGTTTTCATGTTTTCTCCCCAATGTCACTTTAGTGGCATTTTCTGCCCCATTGACTTCCATTATAAACTCACTTTTTCATCACTCTGCCGTCACACTTTAAAATCATATATTCAACATTATCTGTGGTTTCTTCTGTTCAGAGGAGGAAACATTTGTGATTTTTATAGTTCATAGTGTAATGTGAGTTTATACAGTGCAAAGAAGGCTCTATTTCCCATTGTTTCCTATGGGGGCTCACGGCCAAAGCAGCGTCAGAACGAGCTGATTTTTTATGTGGAGTCAGAGGCTCATGGTGGGATGTACCGACCTGGGGCGGGGCGTATGTATGGAGGGGATATACTTGTCCGGGGCGGGTGTAGGTGTGTTTGAGGAGTCTGAGGGGTGTTTGGGGGATGTGTGTGTGTATTTTTAATAATATGTGTTTAGGTTTGTTTTATAAAGAGTTGCTTGATTACAGCCATATTTGTAAATATGTTTGTAAACAAAAACACCTGACAACTACCCCCACCATGGACAACCACCTCCAACTCACAAACTCCCCCAGCACCTCCCCACAGACCTCCCCAACGCCCCATATAAGCAATACCCCCATGAGCCTCATAACTCCACAGGAACGGCCTCACTGTGATACTACGTTATTCCCAGAGGGATGCATTTTCAGTTAATGCTCAAATTTCAGTTTGAACTGTAAAAATCCCAAATGTTACCTCCTCTGATCAGAAGAAACCACAAATAATGTCTAATGTATGATTTTATAGTGTGATGAAAAAGTGAGTTTATAATGGCAGCCAGTGGGGCAGAAAATGTCACTAACGTAACATTAGGGTAGTAAATTTGTACAGGCTGCATCAGTGACCAATATAAACATTTTAAAATTATATTTTGAAAATGTTGGTCAAAACACATTTTGTAACAAAAAAATGTTTTAACAGCAAAAAAGCCGTGTTAAGTTCAGACCAATCAAAATGCTGCGAAAACTGCCTTTTCTCTGAAGTCCACTCATGTTTACAAGAATATACTGAGCGGCCACTTTATTAGGCACTTCTTACAGCCTAGAGACTTTACTTTCAAGTTGTATTATTGACCAAGTTCAGAAGTTTTGTTTAGTTTTCAGAAGGATTTGCTGATGTCTTTTTTTCTTCCGTCTGTAATATATTTTCTTATAGCAATAATAAAATCCCATAATGTCATCAATTGAAACATGGCTCGCTCCATACATGCGATTTTGTGCTTCAAAATAGAGACAACTTTTGCCATTTTCGTTATAAAGTTCATTATGAAAACGTTAATCAAAAACGTGCAATACTTTTACTTTTATGTCAGTGTCTACAGCAGAAGGAGATCTCTAAACATATGTTTATCGTCTTTAATCAGGGTTTAATGAGTCTGATAACTGACTGTTGATGTTACATACATGTAGTTGATTTAAACAGGCGTACCTAATAAAGTGGCCGCAATGTCAGGGGTTTGGAAAATGCCTTAAATATTTACTCCTTGTTTTTGTTTGATGCCAATTGTGAAACTTTGCACTGGATAATTTTGCTGCTGTGCAATTAAATCTGCGAATATGTCTGTTTTTAGTTTTATGTGTCATACCCCCTCCACTGCCACCTACTGTCCAAGTAAAGAACTGCCCTCATTTACCTGGACATAGAGATCAACCTTCATAAAGCATTACTTACATTTTATTACAAATATAGCCTAATTAAAGACCATAATAATAATGGCAAACATGGAAAGGTTGTGGGTTCAATTCCCGGTCCTAGCTGTTAAAGCTTATTCTCAACGCTGGTCCTCAGACTGATTTTGTTGTTGTAGAGTAAATGTATTTTTGCCACCTCAGAGTGTAACGTAGATCTTAAAGAGCCACAAAAGGTGTGCCAAAAAAAACAAAAGAGTGACAAAAACACGTAAAAAGAATTCAGAAAACACGACAAAAACGCTCCAACTTAAAAAAAGAAGTTAGAATCAGTTTTGCAGGCCTTTATTTTCAAATGAGGCGTTAGTCTCCAGTCAAGAAGCTTTTAGATTTGGGTAAAGCCGAACTGAAAATGTAGACTGACAAAAGTGAGAGTGCCCTCTGACTGAAGTGGGTGAAGTGTCTTGCCAAAGGACACGAGTCTGTACCACACCTACATCAGTAATGGAAGTTTTTTACTGTATAATTGACAGACTTTTCGAACAGTGCAGGAATGTCTGTATGAGAGTCATTAGTTCAAATGAAAATGATTAACCCTATACTAACTCAATGTAATGTGATGCTGCCTTCAAGTGCTCTGGGAAAGATCCTCTTCAGCTGAGACCTGGAAAGTGCAGTGTGTTCATGTGCTTTTGTGGATGCAGCAAAAGAAAACATAAAAAAAAAAAAAAAAACACACACACAAGGAGGACAAACTTTAAACAAGTAACATGAGTGCGAGTCATCACAGAGCTCTACAGCGCCTCCCTCTGGTTAGCTTCGTAATACACACAAGAGCCTAAATTACTGAGCCAGGTGCTTAAGTGAGTACTAGTACTTAAAATGAGCAAGAGCTATTCAGATTTATCATAGATACAGACGGCATGTTTGGAACTGCCCATATATCATCCTGACTACCAGCAATGCAAACGAGTCCTCTAGAGGACATTTCTAAACCTGAATATCTCCCCCACAATTATACGACTGAACTCCTTTGGCCTCTACTGGACATTTGAGCTTTTCAATGATACTAAATGTGAAGGGGCAAACACATTTTATAAGAAGAAAAGTAAATGCATAAACTTTTTATGGAGCACATTTTGGATTGAAATCTCGTTTGCATATTTTATATAAGTCTTTATTTATATCTTATATTTATATCTTTTATATCTCTTAACACATTAAAACACCGTATGATTTATTGTTTTAACTCTATTTTAACATAGTATTTAAGTGTTTAAAAATTCTGTAGTGGACATTTTGGTAATTTCATCCATTTAAATAAGTACAGAGATAGAAGAAAATAACTACCGTATTTTCCGGACTATAAGTCGCACTTTTTTTCGTAGTTTGGCTGGGGGTGCGTCTTATACTCCGGAGCGACTGATGTGTTTCCCCCCTTTTTTTAAATCCAAATACATAATTTCACACACCACTAGAGGGCACTGCAGGCTAATTGAGCAGCAGAAAGAAAGTTTGGAGTGAGGGGGAAGCGGAGGTTACTACAATGATGTAAACAAAACAAAAAGCTAATCATGGGCTAAAAGCTAGAGCCACAGCTAGAGGAACGAGTTTACAAATGGGAGCTTAAACAACGTGCTGTTGGGACAGGCTCGTCAACGGTGCAGTTACGCCTCTGTCCAGAGGATGAAGATTTCAATGGATTTAGTGATTTGGAGTGAGATGGAGAGTTTGGTATGTTCTTTATGCTATAGCTATCTGTTCCGTTTATGTGACATAATAATATGTCTATGCCTGTACACTAAGAGCAAGGCGTTCCTCTGTGTTTCCAGGAAGAGGAAGTGCTTTTTGAAGCATCATTCCAACAGAGCAAAACCAAAGTGATGGACAGGTTTTTTGGAAGTTAAACTCATTCTCATTATGTCGACCTTTTGGAATTTTCTGTGGGACTAACTTTGCCATCAAGGTTCAGTTTCACACATGACCTCCCGATGTCCACTGTAGAGCCTATACTTTAACATCGAGGTGGAGCAGCTGATAATTCCATGCTGGTGGTAAAGCTCAAAATGCAGATTTCTTGTCTTAGTTTATGGCTAATTTCTCTGTAATTCCTGGTCCAATTCACATGAAACAAAAACTGTCCCAAAGTTCAAAGTCCTCTCTTAAACCGATTAGAAAACAGAAGTGCGTTACCTTTAGACTCTTGGTGCAGTAGAAACAAATCCCAAAGACCTGAGGTTCAGATGACAGTCATTTATTTGAGCAGAGTGAGAGGTTAAAGACCAACCGTTTGTGATACAGAAAAACATCAGGAAAAAAAACACAAAAACATGGTTATCACGTCCGAGTCTCCACACGTCACATTTGATCAAACTGTACGGAAACTGGATTTAGTGGAATTATGTGAAACTTCTCAGAAATGTTAATATTTCAGATTATATTACAGACACAATTTTGGTTTAATTTTATTTTTTTATTTTGTTAGATGCTACATCGTTAAATCAGGCTTATTCAGGTGATTTAAGCCAAACTCAACGTGTCTGAATAATCACACATACGTTTAAACCCAGACCTTCCTTTTCACTAGGGCTGGGTACCATTACATTTTTTATTACTAACATTTTTCCCATTTTCCCAAAATGTTTCCTTATTTTTGCCACAATTTCTCACATATTTCTCACCGTTTGACATTGGAGAAGAACCCAATATTATAAATTTGCAGATCTTCCACACATTATTGTTCTGTTCAAATATTTGAGTATTGGTAAAAGTATCGTTAAAGTACCGGTATCAGAAAAAAATGTCACGGTACCCAGCTTTAAAAGTGGCTTTATTTGCCGATAACTTTGTGAATAAACTTTTCCGTCACAAAAACGCCACAAATGTCCCACAGCAGCAGCACAAGCTTCTCCACAACTCACAGAAGTCCAGGAAAGTCTTATTATTTCTTCGTAAATATGAAGATCTTGTGGTGAAAAAAAATGGCTGAATAAGTGGAAACATGCGCAGAACAGAAGGTGAACGTCTTTGGGTGTGATCTCTCAGTGAATCTTTGCAAACTTTTGGTTCCAAGTCACAGTGTTAGTTCTTTCTCAAAGTCTCAGACTATTTTTTCTACTCTTTGAAATCCTCCAGAAATCCCGTCTTCTCTTCACAGTTGTCCACTTTCAGGTACAAATCCAGACGGGAAGTGATGAAACTGCCAGATTTGAGGACTTTAGGAGCAAATTAAGTGGTTTTTGAAGGATTAATACTGTTACAATTTAATGATCCTTTCACAATAAGACAACCTCCTGTGGATGCTTTGTGCCAGTCCCAAGCCAAGAGTAATGGAAGAGTTGAGTCCAAATGGGCTTCGGACACAAATGGATTCATTTAAGGCGACACGCTGCAGGTGAAGGAGAGAAATCATTCTGTAGATTCTGGACATACATGAAGAAAAAATATATTGGAAGTTTTCATTTGATGCATAAAATGGACGATATTTTCAGCGACAAAATCTACCTAACAGATAGAGCCAGAGTTAAATAAATACATCTGTCAGGAATTAGATCCGTGTGGAAAAAGCTTCTAAATGTAGTCGAGTCAGAGCCTGTAAAGTGTGGAGTCTGTAGGAGCGACTTAAGTGGAGATGTTTTAAAGAGTGGAATGAACCAAGGATGCACCGATCCGATACTGGTATCGTAGCCGATACTGGAAAAAATACAGTATCGGGTATTGGCTACAAATATCCGACACTGAACTGATACCCGTTTTGTCTCTCACCGCTTTATTTTTAGTTAGTGTTTTTAAAGTGACTATGGGCATGCTGTTTATGGATTTGATGTTCAGAACCTGGAGAATTCAACCGCTGAGTTAACGTCTGCAAATGTTTTTTCGATCGCCGCGCAAAATTACGCAGCTAGCAACAGTATGCTAAAGCTAGCAGAATCAGGCTAATGTTAACATAAATATGGCCTAATAAAATAACCACTGCTGGAACAAAGTGTTTGTATTTTAGTTTAAGAAATAACTAATCTAACATATTTGTAATGATCAGATCACTTTATGTGAGTTGTTTATATTAATGTCATATACCCGAGGATATTTAGTGTAGAAACGTCCAGTGATCCTTTAGTTTATCAATAGATAAAATTGATAATTGATCTGTAACATAATAAAATATGACTATTGATCTTAAAATGGAGAAAAGAGTCAATTCAAATTTTCTCACAGAGAAAGACACTTGGTATCGGTAAATATTGGATATCGGCAGATACTCAAACACCGGTATCGGAAGCATAAAAAGTTGGATCGGTGTGTCTCTAGAATGAACAGCCCTAAAGTTTTGTAACTTAGCAGGGCTCAAGACTGCGACTATTTGTAGAAAATAAAAAATCTACAGGCATGAGGAGCGCTACAAAGAACGGTACCAACAGCGTCTCCAGAGCTTCTCTGAAGCAGTCACACACTCACAAGCTTCTAAAATTAAACAAGTCAGCTGATAGTATAGGCTAAACGTTTTGTCCGGACAAGTGTCCTGCTCTCCCTGTTTGTCCGAATGGCAGGTGAAATACAAGTGTGTCCTGACATAAATTAATCTTCTATTATTTCCTGCCAATACGCACTTTCTGATAGTTTATTCCCCACAGAAGTATCGATTTTCTTTGGCCGCTGCTGCGATTTCCTCGAAAACTACAAAATGTCATAAAATAAACGATGTAAAGGGGAGAGTGGTCTCAAACACTGACCACTGTGTTTTCACCTGCAGCGTCTGGCCCTGAGAGCAGAAGCAGGACGGGCAGAGTGGAGCCACGTGTTCTTCGGTGTAGCATCTTTTTCATTTCTGACTGTTTTTAATCACCCGTCAATCGAAGTGGAGCGTCCTCGTATTAGCACCTACTACACTGAGCATAAGTATCAGAGTGAAAAAAACAACCGTAAAGTCGCAATTATATGAAAACTAAATCCTTGAATTTAGTGGCATATTATTCAGAGTTTTACTGCAGGTGATGCCAAAGCGACGTCGTCCAAAAGTGATTTGAAAAGCCTGAAAAGAGCTGGATATAGAAGCTCCAAAGTCTTCGTTCTGCTCATGATCCGCGGGGGTTTTGAAGTGTCACGTTCGAGTTAAAAAATCTCCCATTTCAAAAACAGTCTGTTGCCCAATCCTCCATACGTTGTGGTTCATCCGTCGGCGGCCGTGCCTCGCCTGCGTGAGCGTCACCGCCGCTGCTGGCTGTACACGGGGAAGGCCAGCGTGACGTTGAGCGAGTCGTTGTGCTGCACCAGCGACGTGTGCTGGTAGTGGAGCACCAGTTCTTTGAGCGAGGAGTAAAGGTTGTACGGCTCGGCGAATCCGAACCCCGAGCTGGTTTTGTTGATGACGCAGTGCTTCACCTCGCCGTCCACGCTGCAGAGACACAGAGACACAGAGAGACAAGTTAAACATGTACTACTGCGCTTACAACAACTACAACATTATAGCACTGGGAAACATTATTCAGGTTCAGGGCTGGGTACTGTTTAAGTTAGACAAAAAGTGAAACATAAGGTGAAATTTTAAAAAATAAAGAGATAGTGGAAAAAATAAGGGAAATTTGGGGGAAAAGTGTTCCAAAAATAAAACTAAAAAGGGGTAAAATTGGGGAAAGATTGGGTAAAAAAGTGGACAACAATTGAAAGAAAAAAGGAGAAAAATAAGGGAGAAATGTGGGGTACCCAGTGCTAGTTAAAACCCCAAACTGTCACATTTTTAAAGTCTCGAATGCAACATTAGATCGGTTCAAATTAGGGTTGGGCGATGTCTCCTTAATTGGCAGTTGACGATGTTTACAGTGAACCATCGTGATGGACGATGATATCGTCCATCTCTCATTATAAGCATTTCTTAAAGACATTTACATAGCCTATATATAGGCTGCATTTTATTTATGTTGGAAAAATGTGAGACTGCAGGATAAATGTATCTAAACTAAACATGATCTGAACAGAGTCATGGAAAATGAATTTTGCAATAGAAAAACTCGTGCGTAAAAGTCTCAGAGGAGAAGGACTTATTCAGAGCGTCATCTGCTCCTCAATACCAAGGCTCTTATCACACTAATACAAATGTAAATCGGAGCTTATTATTTGCATTTGCTCAGTTTTAACGTAATGTTTAAGAAACAGTGGGTGAACGGGACAATATTTACAAGTTTGTGTCGGAGCCTACGTTATTGAAGCTGTGTGCTCGGAGTCTCGTACCTCCTGCACCGCCTCTTTCTCTCTCTCTGTCCTTCGTGAGAACATCCAAACCCATGCGCTCTCAGCTCCATCGTGGCATTTTAAAACTGTTTAGTTTCCGTACGAAAAGCAAAGCGAAACCACGCGGTGAAACAGTGAAGCTGCTTTTAGAGAGAGAGCCCCGCGCATCAGAAATAGAGCAGCTGCGTCTTTAGTTTAATAATTATGGCTAACACATCATGTCTTCGGGCTTCTGGTAGGCTACTTAAACTAGCGTGTATATTAGCTATATTCGAGATTTAATTTACAGTGCAATCCCAGCAAAGTTTGTAGGTTTACAAGGCCCACAGAAGATCAGTGGGTGTTTCTGACAGGAGGGGGCGTGGCATCACGATATCGTCCATCACCGTCTATCACGACGACTATATCGTCCATGGGAACAACCCTAGTTCAAATCGTGTTTAAGAAGCTGAGCTGAAAGTTATTCCTATGGCTGCCAGCAGGAGGAGCCCCAGGCATTTAAACTCAAGTGTTAAAAAGTAAAACATCAAAGCTGAGGTTTTTTTCCACTTTAAAGTAAGAGCATTTCGTACACGACGGAGCAGGCGTAGCAGCCCGGTTTGCTGCTGTCGCGCACCAGGAAGGTGCCGTCCCTCTTCCCGCGCAGCAGAGACTCCGCCTGAATCCGGTTGATGTTTCCCAGACGCCACAGACGCTCGTCGTGATGAGGCAGGTCCTCCTCGTCCTCCACCAGGCTGTACTCACTGAGACACAGGGTTAAATCAGACATGTGCCACCAGAGGGACAAAAGGGCTTTACAACTTTAAATCAACTCAAACAGGATTTAACCAGGTCTAAACTCAACTGATCAATTATCTTGTATTAAGTAAAAGGGTTCCTACAGGCAGCACTTTGATTCTTTTTAATCTCATGTTCATGTTCAAAGCCTAAATGTTCAAAGTGCATGTGACAGGTTTGAATGCTTTTAACACTATGACATTATAAGTAATAATTATTTTATTTCAGTAAAGCAGCAGTTTTAATGATGAAACGTTGAGCAGAATTGTTATAACATGGTCGGCACGGGAATAGTTTAAAATAGTTTTCCTCTATATGTCACTTCCTGTCAGTGTCCAATAAGGAAGTGAAACTATAAACATCACAAAACTTGTCGAACTAAATAAAACTGGGTACATTTTTTTTTAGCAGAATCTTAAATATAATTGTGTGAACAATGTTTTAGCAAAAATGTTATCTAATGTGTCACATGCACTTTAGCGCCACAAATATCAAAAGATCTGTGCACTTTAAGATTTGGAATAAGGGGAAATTTGTTGGCCGTTTTTTCAAATCTTTTTACCATACTGTTAGCCATGGACAATGCGCCACTGTGGACTTATTTCTTGATAAAATCACTATTTTGCGTGACAAAATGTCCCACCCAAAGTGGATGGTTTATCCATGTTTCATGTTGCACCACTGTGAATCAGTCGCTCAATATTCAGTGACTGAGTCACTGAATTTGTCTGACTTTTCTGTTGCCCGTGTGCTGAGGCGAGGCTCAAACCGGCGACTAAACCAAATTGTGTAGAAAAGCAGAAAGGACTCACTCCTCCGTGTTCTCGTTCTTCAGGCCGAGCCACTCGTTGAGTTTCCGCTGCCGCACACCTTTCTGCGTCAGCCACCTGCAAACACAAACACACACGTTTAGACATTGAACCAGAAGAGAGACTGCAGCTCAGAGGAGACGCTCACGCACATCAGGTACTGGTCCCTGGTCTTCCTCAGCTGGATCAGGTCAGGTTTGATGCTGTTCATCTTCTTGTCGATCTCTCTGTAATCCGCCGCCTGCTTCTTCAGGTCCACCTCTAGGTGGCGCTTGCTGTCCACGATCTCAGAGATGCGCGACTTTAACTTATCGTAGTTCTCCATGATCCTGCAGCAGACGGAGAACAGGAAGAAGATACAGCGTTACTTTAAGGCGAGACGCTGCAGAAAAACATCAAATGGAATAAGATATTGAAATATTCCAATAAAAAACCTTCCAAATGCTGTTCAAAGTGTGGAGTCTGTAGGAGCGACTAAAGTGGAGATGTTGTTCCGAGAGTGGAATGAAAACGTGTCAGTTATTTGTGAATGAATGAGCGTAAAATGTTAATCCTTAATACTTGTGCAAGAGGAGAGGTCCTTCCATATAAATATAAAAGCTTTCAACACGGCCAAACTAAAGTCAGTGCTGTACCTCTGGATCTCCTTGTCGTTGCCTTCGCGTTTGAACTTCTCGATGTATTCTTTACTGAAGCGCTCTTGAGTCTGACACTGCTCCTCGAAGATCTTTATCGTCTCGTTAAACGCCTCGATCGCCGTCCGCTTCATCTGGATCTCCTGCAAAACAACGAGTGCACACGAGACATGTCATACACTCGACATAATATACTACTGTCTGCTCCTTAAGGCAGAGAAATGAGTACAGTCAAATGTCCTGTAGGGGTCACTGTGGGACAAGGGCACGGAGCAGAGCCTTTGGACCTGAAGTTTGAAGAGTGCTTAGACTGTTCCCTGCCTTCACCTCCTCCATGAGCTTACACATAATCCAGAAGCTACAAGGTCTGAGCTTTCAAATGAGGCATTGCACTGGACTATAGGCTGAACAAAACGTGAATGAAATAGCAATGAAAAGAGGACAAAATGGCGGCAAAAAAAATATTTTTTTTTAAAAAGCAACAAAAACTTGACAAACGCAGCGACAACGTGACAAAAAAGTGACGCTCAGATTACATATTTGTCTGTCTTTTATTGGAGACTGTTGGCCACCTGTAAAGCTCGTCCATGTCCTGGTGTAAAGGCGGAGTAGTACCTGAGACGTGCGGGTGTACTCCTCGTACAGACGGTCGTACTCGCTGTTTTTCTTCTGGTACTGAAGGTGGTACTCATGGAGCTGCTTCCCCACAGCCTCGATACTGTCCTCCTTCACCACCTGGTCCTGGAATCACAACACGCCATCAGGAATCTAACCCACAGCCTCCTCATCACAGTCAGAGTCAGAGGTTTGGGACTAAAATGAGGCTAAAACTATATTAAAGCAAGACGCTGCAGGTGAGAAGGGCAAATATCAATACAGTCTCCAGACTAACATCATTAAACCAGATTATTCTCTCCTGCTTGAACACAGCATAACCACAGTCACTGACCTGCTGGTGCTTGGATACGGGGTACAGCAGCTTGACGTCCAGTTTGGGGTTGTACTGGGCCAGAGACTCGTGCCGGTAGTGGTTGATGAGCTCCACCACGGAGCTGAAGGTAAGAGGGTCGGAGAAGCCGTACTTGCCCTCGCGGTGGAAGATCTTGATCAGTTTGTTGTTGCCTCCTTTCCTGTGGACAGAGGGAGAAGCATTCAAGAGGGTTAACACTTTAGTAGGGCAGGAGTCATCGCAGCAGCTAAAAACTCAATTTCATTTCGATAAAGGTTAATCGTGCAGCTCTCAGGGTGGGGCGAGGTGATGCGTGTAATACGTAAATCACAAAATGCCATAATGTGTCTAATTTAACACACTGGTGTCTGAGCCGTTTACCTCAGAGTCAGAGTGTAGTCCCCGTGCATCTTCGTGGAGGCGTCTCGCACCAGGAACGTCCCGTCAGCTGTGTCCCGCAGCTTCTCGTTCACCTCCTCCCTGTCACAGAGACGTGTGGGTTAAACTGATGTCTTAAGTCTGTTACTTTTGGTACGTAGTGGGGGATTTTGAGTGTTAAAGCATTACCTTGAGATGTCTCCCCAGTACCACTCCGCGTCCTGGAGCGAGATGCTGTTGTTGAAGCTGGAGGCCGCGGGAGGAGCCGAGGACTTCGACGGTTTGGGCGGCAGCGCTGCCATAAGCAAATATTCATATTTAAATTACAACAATTAATACACAACTAGTCATTCATTTATTTCCATTTGAGCCTTGTTTTGGTCCCAATTTAGGATTGTTTTGAAGTCTTGTTTTGACAAAATGTGAAGGAAAAAAAATTATTACTTTGAATTTCGCTTTAAATTTCTTGGTTTAAGCCTTTATAGGGCAAGTGATTTTTTTTTTTTTTACTATTTTTGATCATTTTCGCACACTTTACATATGGCCTCCCTGCTGCACATCAGTAATGTAAAAGAAAGCATGTAGTCCTCACTCAGCCAATCAGAGGAGATCACCCTAAATCACAGATCCCACCACTGTGGCATTTGACCAATCAGCAGAGACCTGTCTCGCTCTCAACTTCCTGTTTTCTCCTAAGTCTGAAAAAAAAAAACCCAAGTCTGGCTAAATTCATGGTTCATTTCTTCACATAACTTGAAAACTAACCATTGTAAGTTGATGAAACTCACACATTTTATTGGTGAATAATTGTGCTAAATGATGATAGTGTTGGTTTTGGAGGACGTAGAGAAATAAGTGAAATTACAGCATGACAAAGGCAGGCACAATATTTGATCATACGTTCACTTAAACCTAAAGTTAAGTTAAGTCCATATTTGGACATTTGCCCGTTGCATCTGTTATTCATACTTACAGTATGAATATACATACTTACTAGGGCTGTCCCCTTTTGGTCGTTTAGTCGACTTATTGGTCGATGTCGTCGTGGTCGACCAAGATTTTCATTGGTCGACTAAATGCACGCACTTTTGCATCAGTTAAGATGCTCTCAATTTAGGTAACACCAGAGGCCTGTGGCAGGTTTATCTTTTACCTTGGGCTAATAATTCATTATAATAACAGATATATCAAAGTTTTACAGACAGAGTGACGTTTGATTGTTTTATGTGAAATGCTTTTGCACAAAAAAAGAAATAAACATTGAGGAGAGAAATGAGGACGGGAGAGCGTCTCTCCTGTGTGCGCATAAGCCGCTGAGATCAGCGGCTCTGTGAGACGTGGCCAGACTTCTACAGTTGCTTAAACCACAAATACCCTGGTTCTACAGTGAAATAGCTCATACGCGAGTCTGACGCCTGTCCTCTGGCAGCAACTCTACTAAAACATACGCGAGAACGAAACCGAAAGTAGCCTAACGTCAGGCGCAGCAGCTCATGGACCCGCTGTGTCTTTCTCCGCTTCATTCTGGCTTTTTCTGAGATAAATAAGACGAGGAACGTGAACCGAGTCATCACTACACGTTGAAGAAATGCAACAACCTGAGAGGAAGTCTGACACGGAACCACGCGGGCGGCGCATTTCACAATAAAGCACATGGCTCGTGTTTACATTACGGCGAAACAGAGACAAGTGTCACACAGAGATGTCTGACCCGGAGGACATTTGAGAACAGGGATGATGATGGAAGAAGAGAACTACTGCTTTATTTGCATTATATGGATGTATGGACAGCACATGTACAGCAGCAGATCAGGAGTGAGCCTGAGATTAAAGGTTAGATTAATGTGACTTTTTACACATACAGTGAGGAAAATAAGTATTTGAACACCCTGCTATTTTGCAAGTTCTCCCACTTAGAAATCATGGAGGGGTCTGAAATTGTCATCGTAGGTGCATGTCCACTGTGAGAGACATAATCTAAAAAAAAAATCCAGAAATCGCAATGTATGATTTTTTAACTATTTATTTGTATGATACAGCTGCAAATAAGTATTTGAACACCTGTCTATCAGCTAGAATTCTGACCCTCAAAGACCTGTTAGTCTGCCTTTAAAATGTCCACCTCCACCTGTTTGAGGTCTTTAGCTGCATAAAGACGCCTGTCCACCCCATACAATCAGTAAGAATCCAACTACTAACATGGCCAAGACCAAAGAGCTGTCCAAAGACACTAGAGACAAAATTGTACACCTCCACAAGGTTGGAAAGGGCTACGGGGAAATTGCCAAGCAGCTTGGTGAAAAAAGGTCCACTGTTGGAGCAATCATTAGAAAATGGAAGAAGCTAAACATGACTGTCAATCTCCCTCGGACTGGGGCTCCATGCAAGATCTCACCTCGTGGGTCTCAATGATCCCAAGAAAGGTGAGAAATCAGCCCAGAACTACACGGGGGGAGCTGGTCAATGACCTGGAAAGAGCTGGGACCACCGTTTCCAAGGTTACTGTTGGTAATACACTAAGACGTCATGGTTTGAAATCATGCATGGCACGGAAGGTTCCCCTGCTTAAAGGTCCTATATCATGCAAAATCGACTTTTTGGAGCTTTTAGCCATGTTGTTATGCTATTTCCTTATCAAAAACACCCCCAGAGCGTTTTTTGGCTTCATTCACGCAGTTCTAAGTAATCCTCCTGAATCCTGCTCTCTGAGCAGCTGCTCCACCCTCTCCTGGTAAACGACTGAGCTGTTCAGTTGTGTCGTCACAGCGGAACGGAAGTGCTCTACGTCTGTAATGTAATGCCTTACGGCCTGATTTTTATTTATAAAACAGGTTTTTGTTTTTGTTTTTTTTTTTGAAAAAAAAAAAAAAAAAAAAAAAACAGCAACCCTCCGAAGCGTCTGTGCTGTCCCACGACACTAATCAAGCGCACCCACGGCTGGAGGAGCCATGGATCCGAGCATAAGTGTTGTTTTTGAAGACTGAGCTCTTTCTAACCTACTCTGGACACCGCCTGCTCTTTTTTCTTACCGATGCCACGGATGCGCGTTTGGCTACGAGAGGAACAGGACTATTCAACCTTCCTAAAGAAGAGTGCACTCGCCAGAAGTTGGAATTTCTTTCCGGGATTAAGCTAGCTACTATATCAACCAACCTGATGGATGCTTGGTGAACCTTGGCCAGAATCAAAGTGGATTAACTTTTATAACTTTTATAACCAACGCGATCTCATGGGAGTCCAAACTGAGCGGTGAGTCAATCAAAACACATGTTAGCGTGTGTGTTAGCATGTGTGTTAGCATGTGTGTTAGCCATTTATGAAACTGCTTTGCACATGTCAACTCCTTATAACTGCATTATGTGAAGTAACTTCACTTTTTGCAGCGATATTTATATTTATAATACTGCAAATGTGGAATGAGCAGAGAGAGGGGCGGAGTTAACTGAATCGAAGCGTCTTATCTTCCGGGTAGGGAAAATACCCCCCAAAAATACTTATATTTCTCTCAAAAATGAGTACTCCATAGTGATAGAGGTAGAATATATCATATATATGCCTATACTTTACTTTGGAATGGCTAAAATAGCATGATACAGATCCTTTAAACCAGCACATGTCAAGGCCCGTCTTAAGTTTGCCAATGACCATTTGGATGATCCAGAGGAGTCATGGGAGAAAGTCATGTGGTCAGATGAGACCAAAATGGAACGTTTTGGTCATAATTCCACTAAACGTGTTTGGAGGAAGAAGAATGATGAGTACCATCCCAAGAACACCATCCCTACTGTGAAGCATGGGGGTGGTAGCATCATGCTTTGGGGGTGTTTTTCTGCACATGGGACAGGGCGACTGCACTGTATTAAGGAGAGGATGACCGGGGCCATGTATTGCGAGATTTTGGGGAACAACCTCCTTCCCTCAGTTAGAGCATTGAAGATGGGTCGAGGCTGGGTCTTCCAACATGACAATGACCCGAAGCACACAGCCAGGATCACCAAGGAGTGGCTCTGTAAGAAGCATATCAAGGTTCTGGCGTGGCCTAGCCAGTCTCCAGACCTAAACCCAATAGAGAATCTTTGGAGGGAGCTCAAACTCCGTGTTTCTCAGCGACAGCCCAGAAACCTGACTGATCTAGAGAAGATCTGTGTGGAGGAGTGGGCCAAAATCCCTCCTGCAGTGTGTGCAAACCTGGTGAAAAACTACAGGAAACGTTTGACCTCTGTAATTGCAAACAAAGGCTACTGTACCAAATATTAACATTGATTTTCTCAGGTGTTCAAATACTTATTTGCAGCTGTATCATACAAATAAATAGTTACAAAATCATACATTGTGATTTCTGGATTTTTTTTTTTAGATTATGTCTCTCACAGTGGACATGCACCTACGATGACAATTTCAGACCCCTCCATGATTTCTAAGTGGGAGAACTTGCAAAATAGCAGGGTGTTCAAATACTTATTTTCCTCACTGTACATGCACCGTTGACGTTGCTTCGTATTAAAGTACGAGCTCTCAAAGTTTCACGTCTTATGAGTGCAGTTTGGGTCAGAAAAGTCGTAGTTTTGTCAGCGTCATGCCACGCCCCCTTTTAGTCGACTAATCGCTGCTCAGGGCATGTTTTTGGTCGACCAAGAAAATCTTTGGTCGGGGACAGCCCTAATACTTACAGTATGAATAACTGTACTGGTCCTTTTATTGGTGTCTTATAAGCCCATTAGGCCTGGGCATACAAGACACAATAATAAAAAAAACAACACAAAAACACAAAAACTCTTGCCGATGAGTACCAGCACCCGCGAGACCTGAACGTACGTTTCGTATATTTTATATGTACACCTTTTGTATCTTTTACTAAATATTGTAACTTCACTCACATTAATTTTCTGCATGATATTGAAATTTGTTAGAACTAAACTTGTGTTAGGTCCCCCAATAACTACCCAAACCCTTGATAGGGCACTCACTGAAATTCTTTGAAATGAATCAAAGAATTTCAATGCCCTATCAAGGGTTAAGGCAAGGCGCTGCAGGTGAAAAGTAAAGTAAAAATGACCAAAATTACAGATGTTTTCAGCAACAAAATGTATAGGTGAAGAATCTGTTAACCTCTTAAACCCCCGCCTTAACCGAGTGCATTTTCTCCAGTTCAATTTTACCCAAACCTAAAAGCTTCTCGACCGGAGCTTACTGCCTAAAGGCCAGAGCAACGCCTCATTTGAAAGCTAAGACCTTGTGTTGTCACCACTTTTTAGTTAAGTTTTTGCCCTTTTTGTCACATTTTTGTTGCGTTTTTGTTTACAGCCTATAGGCTGGTGCATTATCTTGTAGTTTCTGCAACAAACGCAAACAGGCGACAGAAAAACACGTTTTACTGTTTTTTTGTAGCGTTTTGGCCGCATTTCATTTTTTTAGCATAATGTAACTGATCAAGCCACAAAGATGTGACCAAAATGTCAAAAAAGCAGCAAAAACCTGATGAAAACACAACCATAAAGGACGAAAACGTGACAATCATAACGAGGAAGAAGCTTAGATTAGTTTTGTAGGTCTTAGCTTTCAAATGAGGCGTTACACTGGCTTACAGGCTGTAAGCTCCAGTCAAGAAGCTTTCAGATTTCGGTAAGTAAGAGGATAAGCTCGGCTACTTTTTAAAAATGTGTTTGTAAATTTGCGCTCATAGACGACCTGTAGATACCTGGGCTCTTCATGTTGATGTAGCAGAGGATTTTCTCTCTGCCTCGTGTCCCGACACTTTCCCCTTCACTTCGATCCATTTCCGATCAAAATCTACAAACTTTTCCCAAGTCTCGAACGAGAAACGTCCGTCGAGAAATCCATGGCGTCTGGAATCTAAAAATCTGACGTTGTTGAACTGAGGTGAGCCGCCTTTCCACAGAACTGAATGAACGAGGATGGCGATTCGCAAAAAAACGGGAAATCCATTTTATTTATGCGACACCCAGTTAATTTAGCCAAACTAAAAAAAAAATGAGGCAAAGGGAGGACAATGCGTGTAAACTATTCAAAGAAGAGATATTTTTACCAAATCACGCAAGGTAAGGTGAATAGAACGAATTCTGCAGCTTATTTTACGACATGACGCAACAATGGGGCAATAAAGGTTTGAAAATGTATAAAGTAAATACAGGGAAATGTCACCGATGAAGTATGGAAGATGGAAGCTAGGATGGATAGAAAAATGCAAGAAACGTTGAAATGCAAGAAGACATTTATGGATTGGAAACGATGAAAGACAGGCAGGAAATCTTGTATTATTCCATTGGTGTAAAGCATTTAGTCCCAGAAAAGGTCACGTTTGCAAAGAAGAGAAGAAAGCAAGGAGTCGAGGATGGATGGATAAGGAAACGACCTCTCCAAATCCCTCGTTTGAAGCCGTTTTCTCAAAATACAGGTGCGTTTCTGTGGCGACACATTTGGAAATGCGTGTGCAGCTCCAAGAGAGAGAGCGAGAGAGAGGGAGGGAGAGGAAAGCCACCGCAGCCCGGAGACGTGTGATGTCACCAGCACCGCCGGCCAATCAGAGCGGGCGACAGAGTGGTGATGTCATTGACTCAAATACTTGAAAATAATGAATGGACCGAGGAGAGGGAGCGAGACGCTGCAGGTGAATAAGAAGGTTTAAATGTAGAGGTATCCATTTGAAACCTTTACTGTAGATTAGTGATCAAGTGGGAGAAAATTATGAATTGCAAGTTCTCTCTCAATTTGTGTTTTTATATCAAAACAAGGCACATCATGCATTAAAAAAGGACAAAATGGCAGATATTTTAGTGACAAAATCTAAATGGGGGGTGTTATTTGGGGGGATTAGACATCCTGTAAAAACATCCTTCCAAATGTTGTTGAGTCTGAGCTTGCAAAGTGCAAGGGTCTCCAACAGGCGGCCTGCGGGCCACTTCCGCGAGATGATTCAATCCGGCCCACGACTTTTACAGCTCAACAGTACAATTGAGTATGTCAAAAGTAAGTCTGTAGGCCCTGTGCGAAGTTTTGAATTTTAAAAGAAATAACCAGAATGCTCACCCCAGCCACTACGGGGCCGCTTAAAACAGTGGAATGAAAACTAAACTTTAGGGCCGTTTTCTCCAAATTAAGTCACTTTGTCTGCACATGCACCCTGTGTATATCCCCACAGACATTGGGGACTGGCGTCTTCCACAAAGGACATGACCATATTTGGATTACACAGCGTTGTCGAGGGGATTCCTTGCATCGCGTGGCTACCAAACATGCTGATATCTGTGAATGGATACGCCTGTATGTAAGCTGCAGCCTGAAGGGGACGCGGCTCGAATGTGTCACGCAGTAGACGGCACAGCGTTCTGCTGTTTGAGGGAGTAAACAGGAAACAGCACCGCGGACATGGAAATATAAACGTTTTAGGAAGCTAACAGCGTGAGTACATCAATAACCGAATCATTTTAAGGAGGAGGAGACAGTTTTTTGGACTACAGACTTTAGTGGAGCAGAGGCAGCGATGTCTTTAACAAGAAACGTGTCTCTGTGGAGTCCAGCGGTGGAGAGGGAGGTGAGCAGCTTCACTCATGCTAACTTCATTCATAACAAGTGCACGTGTCGTTTTCCTGTCCGCTCCTGTCTACTTTAAAGCAGAATGACTGGCATCTGTACAGCATCCATGACGTGTGTCTGATAAATGTGACCTGGCCGTTAAGACTTAAGACTGAAGTCATTGCAAAAGATCCGATACGTACCAGATTTAGGACATGTCCAAGTGGCCTGAGTCGCATCGGAAAACATCAGATCTGTGTCGTTCAGACTGTCATGAATCAAATACAGGAGCATAGGGACAAAAGTATCAGAATCGGGGTCAGTTCAGCCTCAGTCTGAACATAGCCTGACCCCCGGCTCACATTAACTACGGTCCGGGTTCGGTCCTGATCCGGTCTGGGTTTGCCCCAAACTACCACTCACAGCGAGTCCGGCTGACACTGTGGCTCCGCCAGCTCCGGCGCCAGACGCTGCGCCAGGCACAGAAACGGCCCTCGCGAGAACAGAAGTGCACGTGAGTTTCGCTCTTGGTGCGAGTTCACGTGATAAAAAGCCCCATATATAGGTAGTTTTTGTAAACAAAAGCCGTATTTGCCAGTACAACGACTCTCCCCAGTGAAGTGGATGCTTTGCAACACACTAGTGCCCCTGTGTCACTGGCAATGGAGGAATGTTTACATTTCTGATGTACGCGTGTACAGGCGGTAAACGAGACCAAATAAGTAGTGAGCGCACAGATTTTATTTTGAAATACACCGGATCTTCTTTTCTCACGAGACCTGACTTCCTGTTTGGCTCGTGTTTTCCGTCAGCTTGATCCGTTGGGGCTCCGGTCTCCGGCAAAAATAGACTTCTTGCGGATTCTATTTCCGTTGCCGCCGGATGGCCTCGGTAGCCGGAGCCGGATGGCCCCGGTAGCCGGAGCCGGATGGCTTCGGTAGCCGGAGCCGGATGGCTTCGGTAGCCGGACCCGAACTTCGCGGAGCAGTGCGAGTGTGCAACATTGGTTTTAATGACTTTCTAAGTTCGCGGACACTGCACCGGACCTTAACCGGATTTAATGTGAGCCGGGGGTTAGTTTTAGGTTTAGAGTTGTGGCTTCATGCAATATGTTATTTTCTTTTGCAAGATTTTTTTTTAGATCAATATATCAGGTAGGAATTAGATATTGAAAAGAAACAAAAGAAACCTTCCAAATCTTGTTAAGTCCAAGACTGGAAAGTTGTGAGTCTTCAGGAGCTACTACAGTGGAGATGTTGTTGTAAGAGTGGAATAAAAACCTTACTTGGCCATAGAATTATCATAAAATATTTGGCTTTACTTCCAGAGCTAGACCACAGTTAAACCCAGACTAAAGCAGGTTGAAGAGTGAGCTAAAATCGGCCTAATCCAGGACGACATCGACTGAAAACTAGGTGTAACCCCAAATAAAGTGGGACTTGCATAAAGGACAGTTTCCTTTTAAAAACTGCAGCTAAACTTTAACACAATCTGCATTCCTCTCCCTTTCTGCAGCATCGGATCCAGACGTTTCTCCCGTCGCCGTGACAACCAGAGGCCTGTCCCCAAACCGAGCGCGCCGATTGGCTGGTCTCCCACACCCCTTTTTTACACAGCAACGGAGGGTGTTACTATGTCAGAGCCAGATACTAAACCATTTAGGCTTCCATTTTAGCTGGAACTCCTGATCCAACTGTCTTCACAATGTCATTCCACATAGTTTTCACATTTTAGGGAGTGGACTTAAGAGTGTGATAGACAGGCAATGTAGAAAAGAAACGTCCAAAAACAGTTACAAAAGAATTAACCCCCGCCTTAACCCAGTGCATATTCTCCTGTTCAGCTTTACCCAAATCTAAAAGCTTCTCTACTGGTGCTTACAGCCAGAGTAATGCCTCATTTGAAAGCCAAGACCCACAAAATAAATTAAGCTCCTTTCTCACTATGATTGTCACGTTATCGTCCTTTTTACTTGTTTTCATCACATTTTTCCTGCTTTTTTGTCATGTTTTGGTCACATTTTTGTGGCTTGATCAGTTAAATTACACTAATAAAACCTAAATGTAGCAAAAACTCTACAAAAAAAAAAAAGCAATGAAAACCTGACAGAAACGTGACAGAAGCCAATGCAAAAGAATCACGTTTGCATTGTACAGTATCTCCTGCTTTGGGTTAATCTGTGCTTTTCCCCACCAGTTTAGGAGCTGCTCTGTTTGTGCGATTGTGGGTCCACGTTAGAGTGCTGCAACCCGACCGAAGTCCGACGGGACCCCATGGGCTCGGACAAATATTTAGAACTTATGTTCGGGCTCGGGTCGGACTCTGACACATCAGCGCGTTAATACAAATGAAACTGGTGTAAAATTAAAATGGGCCTGTTTAGTTGACACAACTTCGCGTTTGTTTTTGTGGGGAAAAATAAATAAACTGTGCCCGCGGTGCACGATGTTGCCGCTCCACACATGGCTGGGGGCATTAGCGCATCACTGCTTTTACGCATCAAGCTCAGCACGACCCTGAGCTCAGGCCCTGCTCCGGGGAAGTGACCAGCTTCTGTCTGACTAAAGGGAGGGAGCGCTCAGACAGGAAGTGAACGTGACAGTCCAGTACTGTCTGAAATGATTAACTCTGTGGCGGTGCAGAACGCAGCGCGCCATGTGCCATAACATTACGCACTGTAACCTCACTTCAAAGGCTTTTCTCAAACTGTGCAGCGCTTTAAACACATGATTTATCCATTCATCAAAAATAAAATATAACACATAAGTCCGTGTTGTGGGAGAGAGGAAAAACGTGGCTCTTTTTAGCAGGTTAATGGGTTCTGTGGTGAAAGTGTGTTTCAAAGCGTTCGCTTTAACGGCTTATCCAAAGCGCACGGACTGACTGAAGTTTAGACAAGTATTGAATTCACCTCCGCTACGAGGTAACAGCGGGTTTACGAGCCCCCCTTCCCCCTCCCCCTCACATTATAATTGTGTCAAGCTCGGTCGGGCTCGGATTCGATTACTGCTCTGTTGGACGAGGGCGGGGCTCGGACAGAAAAATCCGCACTCTAGTCCACGTGGTACGCATTTCCTCGTCTTATTCACATATTAGATCTGATCTATGTAATTTTGTTGTACAGTTGTTGATACATTTCTTCATTTATATTGCTCCAGTGAAAATGTTGGAGGTAAAAAGTTTAAAAGCTCTTCCTTCACAGAGAGCACCTGCACAGCCTTGTTTCGCTAGAATACTGTTGGTACTTTTCAGCTAAAACATAAAACATGGCTCAAGGAGAGCGTAAATCTGCTGCTGTGATTCTGTGGTCCTGTATCTGCAGCTCCGAGCTGCAGGAGAGCAGGCTGAGCCAGCAAGAGAAAGGCAGCGAGCTGGAGCCGCAGATTCAATGCAATTTGAGCTTATAATTATAGGGCTGAAAATGAATGATCATTATGGGGGATGCTGTCAAAAAGGCCGATATTGGACGATAATTATCAGTGGCCGATATTATCGTGCATCCCTAATTAAAATATAAGACCAAAAGAAAAAGACAGACCTATCAGTTGAGCCACATTTAGTTTTATGCAACACACTGCATTCCCAGCATCTTGAAGTAAATATAAAACACATTGCGACAGACTGTTCCCGCGCTCGGGTCATACGTTCATGTTCAGAGGAAGCAGAGCGAGTGTGAGCCATTGCCGTGTGACAAACAGGAAGTGAAACCAGAGAGATCTCTCCACAGAACAACCAACTGCTCAAACTGAAGGAACAGAGTTTGTTTACCAGAAAACTCAACAATCTGGACCAAAACAAGGCAAAAATGGACAAAAATAAGGAAAATCGAGCCCTAAACAGAACTTCTGCAGTCATAAAGTTACAGTGAGGAAAATAAGTATTTGAACACCCTGCTATTTTGCAAGTTCTCCCACTTAGAAATCATGGAGGGGTCTGAAATTGTCATCGTAGGTGCATGTCCACTGTGAGAGACATAATCTAAAAAAAAAATCCAGAAATCACAATGTATGATTTTGTAACTATTTATTTGTATGATACAGCTGCAAATAAGTATTTGAACACCTGAGAAAATCAATGTTAATATTTGGTACAGTAGCCTTTGTTTGCAATTACAGAGGTCAAACGTTTCCTGTAGTTTTTCACCAGGTTTGCACACACTGCAGGAGGGATTTTGGCCCACTCCTCCACACAGATCTTCTCTAGATCAGTCAGGTTTCTGGGCTGTCGCTGAGAAACACGGAGTTTGAGCTCCCTCCAAAGATTCTCTATTGGGTTTAGGTCTGGAGACTGGCTAGGCCACGCCAGAACCTTGATATGCTTCTTACAGAGCCACTCCTTGGTTATCCTGGCTGTGTGCTTCGGGTCATTGTCATGTTGGAAGACCCAGCCTCGACCCATCTTCAATGCTCTAACTGAGGGAAGGAGGTTGTTCCCCAAAATCTCGCAATACATGGCCCCGGTCATCCTCTCCTTAATACAGTGCAGTCGCCCTGTCCCATGTGCAGAAAAACACCCCCAAAGCATGATGCTACCACCCCATGCTTCACAGTAGGGATGGTGTTCTTGGGATGGTACTCATCATTCTTCTTCCTCCAAACACGTTTAGTGGAATTATGACCAAAACGTTCCATTTTGGTCTCATCTGACCACATGACTTTCTCCCATGACTCCTCTGGATCATCCAAATGGTCATTGGCAAACTTAAGACGGGCCTTGACATGTGCTGGTTTAAACAGGGGAACCTTCCGTGCCATGCATGATTTCAAACCATGACGTCTTAGTGTATTGCCAACAGTAACCTTGGAAACGGTGGTCCCAGCTCTTTTCAGGTCATTGACCAGCTCCCCCCGTGTAGTTCTGGGCTGATTTCTCACCTTTCTTGGGATCATTGAGACCCCACGAGGTGAGATCTTGCATGGAGCCCCAGTCCGAGGGAGATTGACAGTCATGTTTAGCTTCTTCCATTTTCTAATGATTGCTCCAACAGTGGACCTTTTTTCACCAAGCTGCTTGGCAATTTCCCCGTAGCCCTTTCCAACCTTGTGGAGGTGTACAATTTTGTCTCTAGTGTCTTTGGACAGCTCTTTGGTCTTGGCCATGTTAGTAGTTGGATTCTTACTGATTGTATGGGGTGGACAGGTGTCTTTATGCAGCTAAAGACCTCAAACAGGTGCATCTAAATGTAGGATAATAAATGGAGTGGAGGTGGACATTTTAAAGGCAGACTAACAGGTCTTTGAGGGTCAGAATTCTAGCTGATAGACAGGTGTTCAAATACTTATTTGCAGCTGTATCATACAAATAAATAGTTAAAAAATCATACATTGCGATTTCTGGATTTTTTTTTTAGATTATGTCTCTCACAGTGGACATGCACCTACGATGACAATTTCAGACCCCTCCATGATTTCTAAGTGGGAGAACTTGCAAAATAGCAGGGTGTTCCAATACTTATTTTCCTCACTGTACCATGCGCTCCTCTTTTCTTTTGAAATGTTTAATATCAGTCAGATGGGAGCCCTTAGAGCATGTAACCACCGATCTTCTGGTCACAGGGTCAAAGTCTTACCTGGAGCAGCCTGGTTCATGTTGAGTTCACTGGTGATGAGGATCTCCAGCACCTGCACCATAGGGTCCACGCCAGAGTCCGCGCTGCAGGAGGAAGAGGAGACTCTCAGCCATCTTTAAAAACTGGTTTATAGCTTTGGTTTTTGGGTCTGAAACTAAATCTATGAAAAATGTGTGAATTTGTGCATTTTCTCAAACCCAAATCTAAAAGCTTCTTGACTGGAAAGCAACAGTGTAACGTTTTCATCCTTGTTTTTTTTACATTTTGTTCCCAGAATCTTTTAGATTTGAGTAAAGCCAAACTGTAGAAAATGTCTTGGGTTCAGGTGGCGGTTAAGAGTGGAATATTAGAGAAACTGCTTGTCACTCATATGAGCTGAACTGTGTCTCGCTTACCTGGCGTTGTTCCTGAAGAGCAGCGGGCTGAAGCTCTCCGCCAGCCCGCGGGGACAGAGCTGGTTACGGTGCGAGTGGAGGCAGACCCTGGAGAGGTGTCGCACCACACTGAGGAGGGTGAGTCCGAACTGGGCCGGGGTCAGAGACGTGGAGGCGATGGTCCGCAGCAGCTGAGCGCACTCCTCCAGCTCACGCACGTCTGACAGAGAGAAATATGATACGTTTGAGAAATTAAGAAAAGTGACATAAAAGTGAGGGGGGGAAATGAGACAATAACGAGGATAAAAATACAAGATCGACAAAAAGGCGATGGAAAAAGTGACAAATTCAACTAAAGAACCACAAAAGAGCAACAGAAAAGTGAAAAATAAAAAATGCATTAAAGGTCCGATATCATGCAAAATCGACTTTTTGGAGTTTTTAGTCATGTTGTTATGCTATTTCCTTCTCAAAAACACCCCAGAGCGGTTTTTGGCTTCATTCACGCAGTTCCAAGTAATCCTCCTGAATCCTGCTCCGCCCTCTCCTGGTAAACCACTGAGTTGTTCTGTTGTGTCGTCAGAGTGGAACGGAAATTCTCGACGTCTGTAATGTAATGCCTTACGGCCTGATTTTAATTTATAAAACAGCTTTTTCATTATTTCTCTTGTAAGAAAGAAAAAATAAATAAATAAATTAAAAAAAAGGAAGTGTCTGGCGCGTCCGCGCTGCCCCTGCAGAGAAAACAAACGCACCCCCCGAGCGTCTGAAGAGATGTTTTCATCGAAAGTTGTGAATGAGCTCTTTCTAACCTACTCTGGACACTCCTGTTTTTTTTCTTACCTAACGATAATGTCACAGAGAAAAGCGTGTTTGGCTGCGAGGACAGGACTTTATTCAACCTTCCTAAAGAAGAGGCCACTCGCCAGAAGTTGGAATTTCTCTCCGGGATTCAGCGACTATCAGCCAAAATAGTGTTTGTCTGTGACCGTCACTGATGGATGTTTGGTGAACCTTCACCAGAATCAAAGTGGATTAACTTTTATAACCAACGCGAGTCCCATAATGGAAACACCTGATGGACCAGAGCGGTGAGTCAATCATAACGCGTGTTAGCCATTTATGAAGCTGTGTTGCACATGTCAGCTCCTTATAACTGCATCGTGAAGTAACTTCACTTTTTGCTGAGGTATTTATATTTCTACTGCGGTAAAGTTGTATGAGCGGAGAGAGGGGGCGGAGTTAACTGAATCCAAGCGTTTAGTCTTCCAGGTTGGAATAATACCTCCAGAAATACTTTTATTTATCACAAAAATTAGTGCTCCATAGTGGTAGAGGTACAATATATCATATATATGATATAAAACTTTACTTTGGAATGGCTAAAATAGCATGATACAGATCCTTTAAAGAGCAATTTAAAAAAAAGTTTTAAAAAGTGGCAACAACGCAATGAAAATGTTTCGTTTAGAGGAGTTGGGGTTGGGGTTAACGAAACAGGCCGCCGTTTTTCCATACTGAGATATGTTCTTACCTGAGCTTAGACAAGTTGATGTGTACATGTCTGGTCTTTGTGTGTGTGCTCAGTCACACAAAAAGACCAAAGATGTTGTTAGCATTTGGCCTCTCCCAACATATTCCTATAGCTCCAAACGAGGGTGAAGTTGGAAGCGACCACGCTCTTCCACGGGCACAAAGACCAGACAGGTACGTATAAACTCATTGAAGCTCAGGTAAGAACATATCTCAGTATGAAAGAACGGTCGCCTGTTCCTTTAAGAAATTCTACAACTAAAATCTTAGTCAAATGGACAAAGATTCGGGATGTTGGAGCTTGAGGATCAATGACTCATAATTTGACAAGGAAACTTTATGCAACTCAAAGATAAGTATCACTTAAGCTGCTAACCATAGCACTAACACGCTAGCTGCAGCATATTTTGTGCCACCATCAAAAGAACAAGTGCATAAGTTCAAACTAACTCTCCAGGTTCAGAGCTTCAGAATGAGGGAAAGCTACTGTGATATGGTGTAACTATATTAAAGTAGTAATGGTCTTATTCACTGAGATTTACTTGGTGCAAGTTATGTTTTTGGAATTGATACATTATATTGTATTTTTTCCAGGATCTGCTCCGATATCCGATACCAGTATTGGATCAGTGATAGTTTTTCTACAATATCTGTGGATCAATAAAGTAATTAGTAGGGCTGCACAATTAACCTTTATCGTTTAGTTTGACCTACTGTGATAACGTGACAGACATGTTCTCTAATCAGAATGATCGAGCCTCGCTGGCTAATCAGGAGTGGCTGCAGAAGAATTAAATTTGTCTGCAAATTATTCTCACAGCAACAAACAAGTGTTTTGCTCCCTGCGGTGTCACGGAAATATTATTTAATTAGCAACGTAAAATGCAGCCGCCACTGAGTGGTGAAAAAGGACCCGAATGAGCCTTCCTCTTCTTTAGCGCCTTCTAGCGGTTACAATATTTGGTGTATATTTATGAACCTAGTATCAGTAAACGCGACTTGAATCAGGGAATCCACACATGTTTTTATTTCTTCGGTAGGCCAATTATTTCTTGAGATATGAATGAATAAAGTCCACATGCAGCGTCAAAATCTCCGATTAGAGGTCTGGACCGCTCTAAAAAAAAAACGCTTTTTTCCTCTCAGTTTCCACGGCAATAAATCACGTTCCCGCTCCGTTACATTTCCCAGTCAATCAGAATACATATAGCAAAGTCCAATGGTGCTGGTGACAACTGCATAGCTGCTGTAGATCCGGAGATATTGTGGAGGAAAGTCTCCGCAATTTTGACCGTAAGTTAATCATTTTTTTCAAAAGTCACCATCATAAACATAACATTTAAGAAGTATACTTTACTATCTGTGCTTTGGTTTGGGATGAAATTGTGATTTTAAGGCTTTGTGAATGAAAAGAAAAAAAAAACGGGCCGCGCCGTGAGTTTTCCTGTCACTCTAATGCTGGCTGAGAGCAGCTAGCATGAACTCCCCTCGCTGATGTGAACAGGCCGGCTGTAGTGCATGGGTTTTACCAATTTCACGTTTAAGGAAGTGTACGATAGTCCTTTTACATATGTTGTTTTGTTTTGTTGCTGTTTTTGTCTTGGGAAAGGGGTGGAGGGTGGGTGAAAGCTGTGTTTCCCCAACCCGGGCGAAACTCTTCCGTTTGCTGCTCCAGTGCAGCGCGCACTCATTTGCATAAAGCCACAATGCAGAGTTTTTGAACTACAATTTGGCACTTTTAACAAACTTATTCACGTAATTAATTTACCAAATCAATACAAATGCAATAGGATCATTTTAGCCTAATTTTCCACTATGAAATTACAACATCTGCAATTTTTACGCATAAAATGCCTTATTGTTATATGTAATCATTATATTACAGAAAACTTGCAATGCATTTTTTTCCCCAGGTTTTTGTAAATATATACAGCAAAAGTGATATCACCCACTTTAAAAATTTGCCCTATTCACCTGCAGTGTCTTGCCTTGATGATATGTTAAAATATGCAAATTAGTTGCTTTGTCTTAACTCATAAATAAAATCCGACATCATATTTGAAATCACTGACTATTTTTCTTTTAGGGAGTGAATTTTGAGAACAATATTTGGTGAAATGGGAAAGTTAGAGAACATGGAAGCTGGAAATCGTACCAATTTTTGTGACAAATCGGTCCAGACTATATCCTGTTGTTTTCATTGTAATTGATTTCACCAAAAGTGGCCGAAAATGAAAACTGAAATACTCATAACTTTGAAAGTACGTGATGGATTTTAAAAATTCAAACTGCCCTTTCATCCATTTGCTGTCCTCTACCACTTTATGCTGAAATTATTTTTATCCACAGTATTTAAAATTTTCACCTGGCATTGCTAATATAATCGCAGAGCGGGTGCCTGGACTCATCGTCGTACCCCCCCATAAAGCTGCTTCTAAATGTAAGGTCTTTACAGCAGGTTTCTGACGGAAATATGAGGTGGATTTTCAGAACACAAGCAGCATATTGCAGCTTGTGATTCGGAGAATAATTTCATGGAGCTAAACAGGGAGGGAGAATGTGTGAGAGCAACATGTTTATTAAAGATTAAAACTATAAGGATGTTTTTCTGACTGAAAAACATGAAGCTGAAATGTAATAACTGAGCCTCGTGATGTTTAACAGCAGTTTTAGAAGTTTATCTGCTGCTCGATCGCATGAAAAATAAACCAATGCTATACATAAAATATTAAAATCACAATCGCAATATCTGTCAGAAAAATTGCACGTGTGCCACCCTAGTAATTAGTAACACATCACAAACATGTGTGTAGATATTAGGACTGATCTGTTGTAAAGAACCTTTTCAAAAGCAAAGTGATAACATTAAAGTCGTGCACTGACCATGAACGGCCTGGATCATGTCTCCCTGCAGAGCTGTGGGTAACACTGGCCCCGGCAGCTCCTGCAGGAACCGCATCACGGCGTCGCACACAGACGACAGCTCCAGCTGCTCCAGGTCTGGAACAAAAGAAAACATGAACAACAGGAACTCTCCAAACATGTAGATTTGCTTTGACTCCAGTTCTGACCTGTTTCGGCGAGTTGTCGAGTGTCCAGAGCTCCTCCGCTCATGCTGCGATACAGAGACGGACTGTCGATGCCTAAGAGAGGAGAGGGCACATTTACACTCACACACTACAGGGCGAGGAAGGGCATCTGAGGCACATACCTTTGTTCTCCACAGCCTCCATGAGGCGGCTGAGCAGCGGGGGCGCCGTGTCCGGGGCATGAACTGCTCTGGGAGGTCGGGGAGCGCAAAACCTGACAAACAAAACATTTCAAGTCAAATCTAATGGGCCCAGATCCGAGATCTTTACAGCGCTACAGATGAATGGGGAAAACTAATTTTAAATATTGAACAAACTTGCCATTATTTTCAGCGAAAAAAATCAAAATAATGGATCGAGCCAGGTTTAAATGACAAAGGTACGAATTAGGGAAAATAAACAAAAATCTAATTTCTCCTCGTTTCCCCCTTGTTCAAAGTTCAATAAATCAGGAAGGAATTGGATATTACATTTTTTTTATATTCAAAAGCTGATTGGACACAAAAGGAAACAATTTCAGCTAAAACTGCAGAATTATTGTATTTCTGAAGAACGTGTATGCAGCAGAAATAGTGGAGTAATGTTGAGAAATGACAGTTTTAATCAAATCACGGCAGAGCATTTGAGCCGAAAAACAGAATCCAATCCCAGCTTTTCTTTCATTCTTAGAGAAAATGGTCTATAAAAATACTCTGCTTTGCTGTGATCGGCCTCTGCTCAGACCGGACTTTTAAGAAAATTTGGAACAAACGTTGGCAGATCCTTCCATATTTTCCTTTTGTGGCGATATTTCCCAAAGTGTCCACAGTGTGGCTTTATAATGATGTGCCAATTTCACTAAATGGCGCCGCTTTGAAGCAGTTTTATTAGTGCAGTTTTCATCCCTCTCTCTTAGATAAAGCTCAGATCCAAAACCTAAAATAGAGTTAAACCTGACACTTTTAACAGGAAACGGTTTGGTGCAATAACGCATTCATACGAGCTGCTTCCCGTTTTCTCTGAAGCGGCTGCTGCGGCTCAAAGACGGACGAGTTTACAGCCGAGAACATTCACATGTGAACATTGATGAGATGCAGGAAACTGAAGATTATTGACATTATTATTATTATGATTTAAACAAGTGACAATACGTTTTTTTTAAAAGACCTTGAGCCATTTTTAAGTGACTCTGGGTTAGGAGGAGTCACAAACCAAAATTGCAGTTTGTACGGCTGCAATTACCCATAGTAGTAATTAGGGCTCTTTAAAAACATATACAGGTGTGCAATATTGTGATATTATTGTGATCTTTTACAAAACTGTTACAACACGGTCCAATCCAACTGTTGACCAAAGTGCAGCACAAACTAACCAGTAACTACCAAAGTAAAACAGTGGACAAGAGCCGACACAAAGGCAATGATGAGTGTGAAAGTCATGATTAACCTCTTCCCACCCGCCTTAACCGAGTGTATTTTCACACTAGCCAAACAGGAGAAAATGTGCTCGGTTCAGGAGGTTTTAAGTCACATATCAAGTACAATCAAAAGCCGGGGCAAAGAAGTGCGTCTTGAGAGCGGGCTTATAAAGATGCATTGACCAAACATTGACCACTGCGTGAAGAATAAATGTTTGCACCTGGACTTAAACCTGTGTGTGAGAGGAGCAGGTGTAGAGTATAATCTCACCCTCGGACTCTGAGTCGGCGCGGGCAGAGGTGGCGGAGGGCGGTCTGGGGGGCGGGGCTTGGGGGTGGGCGGAGACATGCGCCTCCTGCCGACAAACTCCACATACGTCCCTGGGAAATCTCCCTTCTCCTGAAAACACAAGGATCCACACACATGAGCACAAGCCCCAAATCTGAAGTTCAAATCCAGGGTTCACACAGGCTAGAGCTGGGCACCGTTACACCAGTCTGGTGTCGGAAATATTAAAGTATCCAAAGCAAATCTCCTCTCTTTAGATCCACGTTTTGATGCTATTGGTCCAGGAACAGGATTTAAGGAAGTTTTCGCCTGTTTTCTTTTTATTACCCTATTTTTCCCATTTTACTAAATGTATTTATTTATTTTTCCCTCAGTTTATTAACTTTTTCTTTCTTTTACACATTTCTTTCTTACTTTTGCCTCAATTTTTTACTCATTTTTTCAAATTTTTTATTACTATTATTTTTCCAATTCCCCCATTTTCCCCGCAAATTTTATGACAGAAAAGTCCAGCAATGAAATGTGTTTTCGACCAGAACTTTATTTCTGACAAACATGAAACAAAGTAGTCTTTGTTTTCAGAGATTTCCCTTTTTCGCTGCATGTGAAGGGAAGCAAATAAATGTAGATAAACTTCTGCTGTAGATACTGACATGAATATGAGAAAACATTTTAGGTGTTTCAGAGGCAAAATCTAAACAATGGAGAGAGCCTGGTTTAAATGTATGGTATGTATATTTGACAGCCTTTCGTGCTACACGTGGATACTAAACAGTATTTGGGAATGAATAAGTGTGGGAAAGACCAGGGAGCACCACAGCCACATGTCCAAACTTTTCCAATTGTTTAAAAACTATTTTTTAAACTGCTACAAATCAAATTTTCCCCAAAATTTTTACAACTGTTCCAAATATTTTTTGCATTTTTTAAAAAACTTTCCAGATTTGTTTAAACTTTTCCAAACGTTTCCAATTTGTTTGTTTTTTACTTTTTCCAAACTGTCCCCCACAAAGGTAATGACCATATTTGGATTACAGCTTCAAGTGTCACTGAATAAGCGTGGGTCATGCTGGAGTTTCTTCCTGGAAAACTAGTCGACAAAATGTCATAAAATAAACATCGTAAAAGGAGAGTTTGGTTTATTTTTTAACTCTGACATAAAAACTAAGATGTTATTAGAGGAAACTGGCAACAAATCACAACATCGCCCCCCGACTGCAGGTGAAAAACCTTTAGTTTTTATTTCCTGAAACCCTGGAGCACTCACCTGCGTTGTCTCGTTGAACCCAGGCAGCCACCCGATCTCAGCCGGCCGCTCCTCGATGCCGTTGGCGCAGCCCAGAGCGAGCAGCGCGGCTTTGGACACGAGCAGCACGTCGCCCACGTGGAGGTCGATGTCCTCCTCGCGCTCCTTCTTATAGTCGTACAGAGCGCGGTACTGGAATCCCTCGGAAGTCATGGCTTTGACTAAATATGCGTGCCAAAAATATTCTTCAAAGTCTGAGATTCAAAATACTGTTGCAAAACGATGCCGAAAAATCAGCTTTCGCTCTCAGACGATGTTCAATGTCCTTTTGATCAGCGCAAAAGAAAACGTCCAAATTTGATCAGAGAATTCAAAAAATCGTTGCAAAATAGGAACAAAAACACGTACTCTCTCCACAAAGGAAGAATTGCTGGAATACGGAGTGGATTTCCTTGTAATGTGAGAAACAAAAAGGTTTTGGTGGTGGAAAAAACAAACTAAATATCCACAAAAAGTACGAGTTCTCTCCCAGTCGTTCAAAGCGTTGAATGTTCAAAGTCGGAAGAAACAACACTGTCCAAGATTAGTCTTGTACTCTGAGCCAGTCCCAAGCCTGAATAAATATGAGCAGCGCAATCAGGAAGGCAGGAGGTTTAAGCTTAAAAGAGTTTCTTAAAAAGCTGTTCAAGCAAAAAGTTTAGACGGACAAAAACAAACTAATTTCTTATGTTTTTCCAACTTTAATTTCAAGAGAATGGATTAAGTCTGCGTAATGTGAACGTGTCATAGAAAAAGCGGAATGATTTTCCTTGAGATAAATTGGTGGAAAACACTTCGGGAAATTAAAATAAAATAAGGAATGGTTCAGATTTCAAAGATTTTGTAGGATCTAGCTTAAAATATTCTAGGTAATGTTTCTGAGGTTTTGATCCAGAAACCGCAAAGATAAATCATCCCACTTAACCTTCTTATAGAGGATGGTGTTGGGCTTGTCTACGATTTAAAAATAAGGATTTTTGTTTTTGTAAATGTGACTTAAAAGGAATATTTAAAAAAAAATGCTTAGTAGTTTTAGTCAAAATGATTTCACAAAGTCTTCTGGAAACTCCTTGAGATTAGGTTAATATTGTGCCGTGAGTGAGGAAAATAGCATTTATTTGGAAATATAACCCTGATGATCGGAACAGTCTCGGTCGTAGCAGCAGAGAGTGTGGAGGAGAAATGCTTTGGGACCTGAGCGACTGGAGTATACAAAAATATGGGTTTTCGTTGCTTCCTGAGGTGAGGGGTCACAGCGGGAGCGCGGCGTGCGTCTCTCCGCTCTCCATCCTGAATCCAGGCCGCGTCAGTCGGCCAAGACGTCGAAGGGACGCGCGGACGCCATCTTGCAGGGAGCGGCAGGGCGGAGGGGGGAGGAGGGAGGCGGGGCGCACATCTGGAAAAACCGACAAGACGGAGAGAGTTATTATTATCCTCTAAACCCCCGCCTAAACGGAGCAGATTTTCTCCAGTTTCTCCAAATAAGCGTAAAACTATACTAAACTATATGAAAACGAACCGACATCATGACAACATAAGCGATGAAAAAGCCACAAAAGAGCAACAAAAGAGCGAAAGAAAAAAAGCGAGGATGAAAACGCGTGTCAACAACACAGCAACAAAGCGAGGAAAAAGATCTATTTAGATACGTTTTGCGGGTCTTAGCGTTCAAATGAGGCACTGGCTGTAAGAAACTTTTAGATTTATATGAAAATGATGACTTCGCTTAGTTACGTAAGCCGTCTACAGAAACACTTAAGCACTGGTTACATAACTAATGCTGCAGGTGAAGAGGGAACTCATTAAATGTAGAAATGTCAATTTGAAACATTTCATGCAGATTACTGACATATTTATGAAAAACATGTATTGTAAGTGTTGTGTCATTTTATGTTTTTAAATAAAAATAATCCATTTAAAGCATAAAACCTGAAACAATTCTTATTTCTCCTTGGCTTTGGGGTTTAAAGGCCCATAAGAATCAGGCAGGAATGACCTATCACTTTGTCTGCACATGCGCCCTGTGTACATTTGTGTAAATCTCCCATGTTTAGTCGCTGCCGTCTCCCACAAAGGAAATGATCATATTTGGATTACAGCGTCATCTCGGTCACAGCCTTCCGTGCTACACGTGGATACCGAACATGTCAGTATTTGGGAATGAATAAGCGTGGGAAAGACCAGGGAGCGCCACAGCCATGTTGGAGTTACTTCCTGGATAAATGTCCGGCTCAAGGCCACAAAACGTCAGAGAATAAACATCATAAAGAGAGTTTACTCTAAATCCTACACACTATATTTTTAATGGCACAAAAGCAAAACAAATCTGTGCACATTTTATTATATGATTTACAAGCATTCCATCATACACAAGAACGATTGGAGATGATATTCAAAAGCAAATTGGACACAACGGGACACTTTGGAGCAAAAGAAAAATGACACACAATTTCAGCCAGAGATTTAAACTATCATTCTTGGATTTCACGCAGATTTATGTCGTCAAAAGAAACCGTGTGCAACTGTGTGTGAATGAAAACTGCACAAAAGTAACTCCAGTGCCTTTAGAACATCACCATATAAACTGATGTGGTTCTATTTTAGTTTGTGAAGCCAGGAGTTAAAGAAACCACTGCACACAGAGCAGCCAATGGGAGTTTTATTGCTGTTGTGGAAGTGCAAATTAAAGTCACAGCTCGCCCGTAATCTAAATGTGACTGATGCACATCTAAAACCTGCAGCACCGCAGAATGAGAAGCACTTGGGTCTGTGGAAAACTTCATACCAAGGAACTGACAAAATCTAAAGCCATTTTTAGAGCGTGTCGGAACTGGCTTTGAACTGTTCAGATCTCGCTGGATAGTTGTGTTATATGAGTCCTGTAACATTTCTAACCGAAGACGCCATCTCCTATGAAGACGGCGCAGCTTTCTGTAAATCGAGCGCTTACATAAATCTACAGGAAACTATTTATGTCCAATATTTAGCGGATGACAAAGTGAGCATCAGCTGAGTAATGAAACACCTCAGAAAAGTTCCACAGGAAACTGTCTCACCACAAATGAGTCGCAAATACATCTCATGATCAGAAACGTCAACAAACGGACCTTTAACACGTTTATCAAACTGATGAGGTACAAAGTAGAGCTGCGCGATTTTCCCCGACAATTTCCACCCCCATTTAAAACAAAGTAACCGACTGTAAATATATTCTACATATATTTATTGTTTTTTGTTAAAGTGCATCAACAAACCAATAAATAGCAAAGGTACTGTAAAACTGAAAAGTCACTGTACAGTTTTTTAACAAAGATTTCTGGTAACACTTTATAATAAGTTATTAAGCCTTAATAACTGATGAATTAACACGTAATTAAACATGAACAATTCATTAGTTAAGTGTGACTAACACTTAACTACTTAACTACTACAGTTAATGCCTAACTCATAATGAACAGTTGCATACTTCACTTATTCATTGTTACATAGTTGTTAAGTGTTAGTCACAAATAACTAATTGTTTATGATGAAATGTATAATGTTACCAGATTGGTGAACATCAAAATGATTAATACAACAACAAAAAACACACAAAACAATTCTGAAAATATTAAAATCGGTTTGACTCACCAACTTGATTTTTAATTATTATTTTTTTTGCCCAGCCCTAGTAGAAAGGTTATTTTCAGTCGACTTTCATGTTACCGCCAGAAGCACTTGATATTTTGTTATGAAGCTGCCCAAACTCTACCTCATGCCCATGACCACGATTCGACGACTTTTTATTAGGGCTGCACAACATAAAAACAAACTTGCGATACGGCTGTGCAGTATCGAGATAACGATAATATTACGATATTTTACTAAAAACGTTTCAACATGTTCCATTCGATTTAAATAGAAATGGTAAGGCTTTTCTTTTTTCTTTCGGTAACTTGTGTCAAAAATAGACTTCGAAACAGCATCTAAACGAGGCTGGAATGGAACTAAATTAAAATGTTCTACGTTTTATGCTGACTTTGCAAAAAAAAAAAAAAAAAAAAAGGGTGGCGTGTCAGTCAGATGAAGTACTCCACTGCCTTGTGATGGAGTGAAACAAGTCAATGTGGCCTTTTGCTTCTTAGGTTTTTTTTTTAAACAAATGAATAAAAGTTAAGAATAAAAAGTTTCGACATTCCCTGATCTAATATATTACACACATACTAATACTAGAACTGTAATAATGTACAAATTACTAAACATTATTAATTTATTTTAGTCTAAATATCTCAAATATTGGGTGGGATGGAAAAATGTTTCTAAAAAGGTGAGGATATTTAGTTATGTAAGCCAAGGGCTGTCAAACATATGCGAGAAAACAGTAACCATTTCCACAACTGATTAATACTTTCAACATGCCAGGGGAATAACAATAAAAGCAAATTCAACGCAAATCTGTCATTGCCGAATTACATGCAATAAATCCTTTGAGTAATTTGAACAAATAACAAGCTATGTTCAAACTGATATGTTTTTTTTTTATTATTACAGAGAAGTGTCTAGTTTTTAGCCTGCATAAATAAATAACGAGCTTTTATGGCCAACAGTGTTGAAATATTTAACCATAAAGTCTTACTGTAGCTCGTAAAGACACCCATGGAGAAGAGTTAACGGTAAAATAATATCCACAAAAAGCGGAGTCGTGAGAGGCGGACAGAGGACGCCTTTTATTTGAGGGAAACGCCAATGAAGGGTAGCCGCCGTTAGCATTTAGCCCTCGCCAGAGTCCCGACTTACCGCTTCAAATTTCAGCATTAAAACACTTCCTCGATGCCAAAAACGGGCGCCATTGCGAAGTGTGGCCGCGAAACGATCCGCAAACACGATTAGGTAATGTCCAAATGCGGAGAAATCCTCAGAAATGCCACCAAATCCCCAACACTCGTGGCTTCAGACGGCTGAGCGCAGGATTATGTCAAGCTAGCAATTTTGCCCACTTCCGGTTTGAGGTGTCAACATAAAGGTTTCAGCACTGCTTTACCTTTAAAAACTTATTTAACGTACAATTAAAGCACGGAATCCAATGCAATACTTACAGCACATTCTTAACTTTTTAATGGAGATGAGAATACGAATGTTTTTGTATTTTAATAGGATTTTACCCCGTCTAAGCTTGTTACATAACTGCGCTTGCTAACCTACATCGTCTTTACCAGATCTGTATTATCGTTATTATTCGCGACTTTTTCCTATAAAACTGATAAAGGAAACATGTGTTATTTGTATCAGTTTACTTTGAGGGAACTATTGCTGAGGTTACATGGTAAAAAATGCGAAAAATATTGGTTTTGACAGATCGGGTTGGACAGTCTGGGAGGCACGACTCTGACGTCACGTCCGCTAACCTATATTTCAATGTTTTTTCATGCAGAAGAGGGAGAGAGAGAGGGGTAGAAAGAAAATTAGAGGAGTGGTAAAAGGGAATAGGGATAAAGGAGAGAGAGAGACGAAGGAGAGGAAAGAGAAGTAGTGAGGCGGAAGAAAGGAGAGAAGAGGGATGAGAGAGAGAGAGAGAGAGAGAGAGAGAGAGAAGCCGCTGAGCTGAGCTGAGCTGATGGGGGTCGTGCTGTCTCGGCTTTGGCCTCGTTTTTTTTCCAGACGTGTTACGTGTGTGTGTGGGAGAAAAGCCCTTTATGAGGACTCTTCTGCTGCGGGAGATATTTCAGGACACACTGTACATCAGCTGTTCTGTTTCACTGTGGAATTAATACATGAAATAAGGTGTCCTGCTGTCAATGGACGAATCTGTCCAGAATCTAAAATGGTACTAAAATACACAACATTACCATAACATTACATTGTCATAGTAAAGTTATCACGATAATTCAGCTCTTTCTCCAATCAAGGCAAGCCTTAAAACAGCTTAAAAATCTATTAATTACAAAAGGAATATGCTATAAGATTAGGTCATAAATATTTTTTATGATAGTACAGTTGTGCTCAAAAGTTTACATACCCTGGCAGGTACTCTTTTTTCAAAGAATACTGTGAGTGACATTTTTTTCACCCACAGTTAGTTGTGTGAAGGCATTTATGGTGAAAAGAATGAGTTTATTCTTTTTAAATAATAATGAAAAAGAAAGTACCAAAATGACTCTGATCAAAAGTTAACATTTATTTATTATTGACCTTTATTTAACCAGGATAGTCCCACTGAGATTAAGAATCTCTTTTTCAGGGAAATCTTGGCCCCAGAGGGGAACCTATTGTACATGTTTTAGTGGTAGGGGAAACCGGAGTACCCGGAGGAAACCTACGCAGACACGGAGACAACATGCAAACTCCACACAGAAAGGCCAGGTGGGATCTTCTACCTGTTAGGCATGAGCACTGCCGCAAAATACAGACCCCAGTTCTTAATACTGTGTATTGCCCCTTTAACATCAATGACAGCTTGGATTCTTTTGTGGTAGTTGTGGATGGGCCTCTTTATTTCCTCAGATGGTAAAACTGGCCATTCTTTTTGACAAAAGCCTCCAGTTCCTGGAAAATCCTGTGCTGTCTTGCATGAACTACACATTTGAGATCTACCCAGAGTGGCACAATGATATTGAGATCAGGAGACTGAGATGGTCACTCCAGAACCTTCCCTTTATTCTGCTGTAGCCAGTGAGAGGTCGACATGGCCTTGTGCTTTGGATCATTGTCATGTTGGAACGTCCAAGCGTCTCATGTGCAGCTTCCAGACTGATGAGTGACACTTTTCCTCCAGTATTCTTTAATAACATGCTGTATTCATCCTGAAATCAGTTTTGACCAAGTTCCCTGAAGCTCACACATCCCCAAAACATCAGGGATCCACCTCCGTGTTTCACTGTAGGAATGATGCACCGTTTATCACAGACCTTGTTGACTCATCAAAATGTAACATTTATGGTTGTGGCCAAAAAGTCCCATTTTGGTTTCATCATTCCAAATGACATTGTTTCAGAAATGTTGAGGCTCGTCTTTGTGCTGTTTGGCATATTGTAAGCAGATACTTTGTGGCATTTGTGAAGAAATGGCTTTCTTCTGGCAACTTGAGCAGCTAATTTTTCATCAAGTGCCTCCTTATTGTGCATCTTGAAACCGCTACACTTTTAGTTACTTATTTATTTGTAGATTTTTCTTTACATCACAAACAATTTTCCTGGCAGTTGTTGCTGAAATTTTTGTTGGTCGACGTGACCATGGTTTGGTTTCAACAGAATCCCTAATTTTACACTTCTTAGAGTTTGAACACTGCTGATTGGCATTCTAAGTGCTTTGGAAATTTTTGTATATCCCTTTCCTGTTTTATACAGTTCCTCATGACTCAGAAACCAGAAACATCAGGGCAGCATTGGATGACAGATGTAAGGGTCCGTCAGGAGCCAAAAACTCACTGACCTTTTACACAATAATTACAAACACAAGTCACAGATGAGGAGGCTTACCTTTAGTAGCCATTCAGACCCATTTGTGTCAACGTGTGCATTTTATCAGGCCAAGATCACCAGGGTATGTAAACTTTTGATCGCATCATTTTGGAAGTTTCTTTGTTCATTATGATTTAAAAGAGCAAACTCAGTTTTTTCACCATACTCTTTTTGTGTGTGCGTGTGTTATCTTTCATATTACTCTATACAAATTCTGCCAGGGTATGTAAACTTTTGAGCACAACTTCTGGGGTGCCAACCACACCCTCTTGAAGGATGCCACCTGGAGCTCTTCAGTTATTTGCCTGATGAAGGCCATAGCACCGAAATGTTTTCTTAATGTCCTGATAAAAGGACATATGCGGTTTTGGCAGTGTTCTGGATTTTATTTTAATTATTTGTGTAGGTGTGAAAATCACTAACTACACAGGAAAACCACCCTAACTGCTTAAAAGCTCACAAAAGTTGATTTTGAATATGTCCAACTCTCTTCAGTTCTTGTCTTTATCAAATGTAAAGTCAATTTATGGCCATACCGCCTTTGCTCCGCTGATCCCATCAGATCTGAGGCTCAGACGGAAGGGCCTGGCTGGTACTTGGATGGGAGACCGTTTGGGAACACGAGTAGCCTGGGTGAATGTAGTGAGTGAGTGAGTGGTTGGTGGTGGTCTCAGGGGCCGATGGCACAGACTGGTTGCCTCGCTTCCGTCAGTGTACCCCAGGGCAGCTGTGGCTACAACAGTAGCTTATCATCACCAAGTATGGCGTGAATGAATAATGACGACAGTGTAGCGCTTTGAGAAGCTTGGTAATACAGGCTTGTAAAGCGCAATACAAGTGTAAGGCATTATTATTATTAAATTTAATTCCACATTTTCATGTTTCTGAAACTGCAAAGTTATTTTTCCCCAACACTTAAACGGACATGTACTTTCAGCTCTGAATACTTCAGTACTTTCACTTAATATTTGACTGAGCAACTTTTACTTTTATTTGAGTAATATTTGACCAGTATCTGTACTTATAGTAATGAAATGTAGTACCACCGCTGAAATTCAAGATGGAAAATTCCATGACAACTTGAGCTCATACAAAAGTTTATTGCGTTTTTTTTTTTTTTTTTAACAATGACAACTTTATGAACAAACACTCAAATACAAACTATACAAGAGACCCGCAGATCCAGCAAATCATCTGAAGAAGTGTCATTTAAAAAAATCACAAATTCATTTTCAGTAGAGCCACGAGTTAAAACATTTGAATGCAATAGAAGCAAACGCTGTGCTCAATGGAAGAAAAGAGCATCAGTGGACCTCAGCTTATTTACAAATATCCGTTTAAAGGCCCAGACCGGCCGTACATCAATATTCCATACAGTAGAGTGACTTACAATTACAAACTTCAAATTCAATCTCTTACCCTGAGCTACTACAAGAGTGAACCTGCCTCTCACACTATCATGTATCACTTGTCTGTCAGCGTTGGTGACACAAATCCAGTTTAGTAGCATGGTTGTAACACACTTTGAGCCGCTTCGTGCATGGAACTGTGCGGTTAAAGTACATTTTTATTGTCTCGCCTTTAAATACTGCAACTTACTTGCAGGTATCAGTTTGAAACTTTTCTTTTTTTTTAATCGCAGATATTTACAGCGACAAAATCTAAATGAATTGAGCCAGGTTTGGCTTCATGGTTTGTTTTGTGACATATTAGTTACAAAAATGTTGGATTATGAGTGTCTTATAAGTGAAAAAATCTGTAAAAATGCTAAATTTGTCTTATTTCTTTGGGTTCAAAGCTCAATAAATCAGGCAGGAAATACTTATTCGAAAAATACCATTGAAAAAAACCTTCCAAATGTGGTTGAATGTGAGCCTGTAAAGTGTGGAGTCTGTAGGAGCGACTAAAGTGGAATTGTTGTTAAAGAGTGGAATGAAAACGGCCCTACAGTTTAGTCCCTTTGTCTGCTCATGTGCCCTGTGTATATTTCTCCCATCTTTAGCTGCTGCTGTCTCCCACAAAGGAAACGGCCATATTTGGATTACAGCGTCATCCCGGTCACAGCCTTTCATGCTACACGTGGATACCAAACAGGTCAGTATTTGGGAATGAAGAAGCATGGGAAAGACCAGGGAGTTCTGACGGTGGAGTTGAGAAACACTCATAAAATACAGGCCATTATGGTCATTTTTATGCCAATAACCTGCAGTATATTTCATCCTGATCTCTGTAAATGTTTTCCTGTTCACCTGCAGCCGCTCGCCTTACTGTCACATTGTTGTGTCAGAGGCTGTAGAAGCTGCCCAGTCTGCGCTCCCACAGTGAGATCGTTCCTCTGAGTTTTAGCCCGTGTTTCAGCCTCAGCCCCACCTGCTCGGACTGAAGCAAGTCACAGTAGACCCAGACCTGGGCCAGGCTGCGGTCGATGTGGGCGTTACAGCAGGAGGGCATCGAGAGGCCGAGCGGCGGGCGAGAGAGGCAACGCCACACCTGCACCAGAGGAGAGAGGAGTTCAGGTTAAAGTCTACACTTTAGTTTAACACCGTAATCTGAACCAGAGGAGAGAGGAGTTCAGGTTAAAGTCTACACTTTAGTTTAACACCTTAACCTAAACAGAGAGAGAGGAGTTCAGGTTAAAGTCCACACTTTAGTTTAACACCTTAACCTAAACCAGAGGAGAGAGGAGTTCAGGTTAAAGTCCACACTTTAGTTTAACACCTTAACCTAAACCAGAGGAGAGAGGAGTTCAGGTTAAAGTCCTCACTTTAGTTAACCGTAATCTGAACCAGAGGAGAGAGGAGTTCAGGTTAAAGTCTCACTTAGTTTAACACCTTAACCTAAACCAGAGGAGAGAGGAGTTCAGGTTAAAGTCCACACTTTAGTTTAACACCTTAACCTAAACCAGAGGAGAGAGGAGTTCAGGTTAAAGTCCTCACTTTAGTTTAACACCGTAATCTGAACCAGAGGAGAGAGGAGTTCAGGTTAAAGTCCACACTTTAGTTTAACACCTTAACCTAAACCAGAGGAGAGAGGAGTTCAGGTTAAAGTCCACACTTTAGTTTAACACCTTAACCTAAACCAGAGGAGAGAGGAGTTCAGGTTAAAGTCCACACTTTAGTTTAACACCTTAACCTAAACCAGAGGAGAGAGGAGTTCAGGTTAAAGTCCACACTTTAGTTTAACACCTTAACCTAAACCAGAGGAGAGAGGAGTTCAGGTTAAAGTCCACACTTTAGTTTAACACCTTAACCTAAACCAGAGGAGAGAGGAGTTCAGGTTAAAGTCCACACTTTAGTTTAACACCTTAACCTAAACCAGAGGAGAGAGGAGTTCAGGTTAAAGTCCACACTTTAGTTTAACACCTTAACCTAAACCAGAGGAGAGAGGAGTTCAGGTTAAAGTCCACACTTTAGTTTAACACCTTAACCTAAACCAGAGGAGAGAGGAGTTCAGGTTAAAGTCCACACTTTAGTTTAACACCTTAACCTAAACCAGAGGAGAGAGGAGTTCAGGTTAAAGTCCTCACTTTAGTTTAACACCGTAATCTGAACCAGAGGAGAGAGGAGTTCAGGTTAAAGTCCACACTTTAGTTTAACACCGTAACCTAAACCAGAGGAGAGAGGAGTTCAGGTTAAAGTCCTCACTTTAGTTTAACACCTTAACCTAAACCAGAGGAGAGAGGAGTTCAGGTTAAAGTCCACACTTTAGTTTAACACCTTAACCTAAACCAGAGGAGAGAGGAGTTCAGGTTAAAGTCCTCACTTTAGTTTAACACCGTAATCTGAACCAGAGGAGAGAGGAGTTCAGGTTAAAGTCCACACTTTAGTTTAACACCTTAACCTAAACCAGAGGAGAGAGGAGTTCAGGTTAAAGTCCACACTTTAGTTTAACACCTTAACCTAAACCAGAGGAGAGAGGAGTTCAGGTTAAAGTCCACACTTTAGTTTAACACCTTAACTAAACCAGAGGAGAGAGGAGTTCAGGTTAAAGTCCACACTTTAGTTTAACACCTTAACCTAAACCAGAGGAGAGAGGAGTTCAGGTTAAAGTCCACACTTTAGTTTAACACCTTAACCTAAACCAGAGGAGAGAGGAGTTCAGGTTAAAGTCCACACTTTAGTTTAACACCTTAACCTAAACCAGAGGAGAGAGGAGTTCAGGTTAAAGTCCACACTTTAGTTTAACACCTTAACCTAAACCAGAGGAGAGAGGAGTTCAGGTTAAAGTCCACACTTTAGTTTAACACCTTAACCTAAACCAGAGGAGAGAGGAGTTCAGGTTAAAGTCCACACTTTAGTTTAACACCTTAACCTAAACCAGAGGAGAGAGGAGTTCAGGTTAAAGTCCACACTTTAGTTTAACACCTTAACCTAAACCAGAGGAGAGAGGAGTTCAGGTTAAAGTCCACACTTTAGTTTAACACCTTAACCTAAACCAGAGGAGAGAGGAGTTCAGGTTAAAGTCCACACTTTAGTTTAACACCTTAACCTAAACCAGAGGAGAGAGGAGTTCAGGTTAAAGTCCACACTTTAGTTTAACACCTTAACCTAAACCAGAGGAGAGAGGAGTTCAGGTTAAAGTCCACACTTTAGTTTAACACCTTAACCTAAACCAGAGGAGAGAGGAGTTCAGGTTAAGTCCACACTTTAGTTTAAACTTAATAACCAGAGGAGAGAGGTTCAGGTTAAGTCCACACTTTCCACACTTTAGTTTAACACCTTAACCTAAACCAGAGGAGAGAGGAGTTCAGGTTAAAGTCCACACTTTCCACACTTTAGTTTAACATGTGGGAAAATGGGGACGAATTTGGGGGAGAAATAGGAGAAAATTGATTAGGGCTCCGTACCGTTAAACGGTACCAGTCTGGTATCAAAAAAATGAAAGTCTCAAAAGCAGGTACAGAAAAAAAAATCTCTCTTTAGATTAGGGCTGAACGATTAATTGCATTTGCAATTTTATCGCGATATTACACAACGCGATTTCGTAATCGCAGGGCACGCGTGCTTTTGTTTACGTCTCAGTCTAGTTAAGGTGCGCGGTAGATTGTGGATGTACAGTGAAAATATCAGCGTTTATCATGCAGCCACCACGAAGGACTATTGCTTTCTTCTCCGTTAGCATTGCGTTAGCCGCAGCGCTTATCACGCCATTCTCTCGCTGCTAATACATGCTCTGATGATCACAGAAACTCCCTCACATCCGGATTCACACGCCTCTGCCTCCACAGAGATATAGGTGAGCCTGTGCTGCTTGTAAAGAGTTAAGGCCTGTTCATACTCCACAAGACGCGAGAACTTTGTTCATGTTCTTGAGGCAAAAAGAACAAGAACAAAGTTCATCTGGGCTCTGACATTTCATACTCCACAAGACGTGTTGCTGCCGAACTGCCATGCCCCCTTTTTCGGTAGCCAAACAATCAAGGAATTACAGAAATAAAACTAGCCATGTTGTCTCCCGTTTTCCGCACCGGTGTTAGGAAGTAAACATTGGATTCTCGCTTCCCGGTTCTGCCAAATTAACCCCCCCTCCCCACTAAACATCCAGCCAATCACAGTGAGAGTTCTCGCAGCCCTGCCGAACAAAGTTCTGCTCAGCTCAGGTGTCAAGAACAACGGGAAAGAACTGCCGAACAGGAGCTCCGAGAACAAAATGCCATGTGCCTTTATTTTCCTTTGCATCTACCGCATATGTGCTCCGTAGGTAGTACAGACGCTAGATATAAACACTAAACTGCTGTATGAAAAGTGTTGGAAACTACAATCCGAGGCAGGATTGTCTTATTTTGCTGAGGAAATGCGCTGTTTAAGCTGAAATGTCACTAAATGGCTGCGAGTCAAAGAGAAAGTAAAACGTGTCTGTGTTTGGCACCTCATGTCCCAGTCTCCTTGTGTCACTGGGCTTCTCTTTCTTCATATTGTCCAAAGTTACATCCCCAAAACCAAAATGCTGCTCCTAATTCCACTGTGTTTTGGCGTGTGCTCCATCTGGCCTCTTGTGTTCATCAATAACGCGCATCTGAAGCAACTACGAGTCGCAGCTCAGGCAGGGATTTGATTGGCCTAAATAATAAATAGTTTATTTTGTATTAATTGGGAGTTTGATTTCCTAAAACTTTTTCAACTAGTTATAGCAGACGTTTGTTCTTACTTTTCCTGCACTTTAGTAAGGGTGACGTTACTGACTGGATCAGTGAGTTTTATCATTAAAAAAAATAAAAACATTTTTTTTTATCTTTTTCATTTATTTACATGTGTTAAGTTCGGACAATTTTTAAGAAGTGCAGTCCACATTGGTCAAGCAACAAGCAACAATTTTGTTTGCTTTAGTGTTGCAATTTTCACTTCAAATTAATCTAATATTCTTTAATATGAAACAGACTGATTTATTGCTTGTGTTGGTGAAAAATACATGAGAAGAGGACCTTGCAACAATAATCGCATATTTAAGAAAAAAATCGCAATTAGATTACAGTATTTTCCAAAATCGTTCAGCCTTGCTTTAGATCCAACTTTTGATGCTGTTGGTCCGGGGACGGCACTAAAGGAAGTGACTTGCCTGTTTCAGCTCAACTTTTACTCAATTTATTACTTTAAAAAAAATGTTTTTATTATTTTTTGCCCTGATTTTGTTTCCGTTTTCCCAATTCTTCCTCATTCTTACTAATTTTTATTACACATTTTTTCCCTATTTCTCCCCCATTTTTCTCACAATTTTCCCCCAAAATAATCCCCCATTTTCCTCTCATTTCTTGAGATTGGAGATGAACCTGATATTGTAAATGTGCAGAACTTCCACACATTATTGTTCCGTTTCTGGTTCTAGACGACAAATATTTTAGTATAGGTATCGGAATAAAGTATCGTTCAGATATCGGTATTGAAAACCAAGTATCGTTAAAAAACTGGTATAGAACTTTTTTTTTTTTATTTAGTTTTAGTTTATTGGTTTATTTGGTATGGACGGTGCATGTTAATGAACAAGCCACACTGGATGGGTGCGAGATTGGGCTAATTTCCATCCATCGTCCCCCATGCACACTCTCAAACACACGCTCATTCATCCTGGCCTATTGTACATGTTTTTAGTGGTAGGGGAAACTGGAGTACACGGAGGAAATCTACGCAGACACGGGGGAAACATGCAAACTCCACACAGAAAGGCTCTGTCCAGGTGGGAATCGAACCCGGGACCTTTTAGCTGTGAAGCAGAAGCGCTGTGCTACCATGCCGCCCTGGTACGTAACGGTGCCCAGACCTAAAATTGGAAGAAATTGTGACAAAAAAATATGGTAAAATACTAGTAATAAAATGGGCAAACATGAGGAAAATTTGGGTAAAAAAAAACATTTATTTGAGCTGTCCCTGGACCAGCAGGCATCAAAACTGGGATTTTGTTTGGTTTCGATACTTTTATTTTTCCGATACCAGTAGCCAGCCCTACTTTGATGTCATTATCATCGACGGTGGCGCAGATGGTAGAGTGGGCTGTCTCATGATCGGAAGGTCGAGGGTTCGAATCCTGCCTCCTGAAGGTGCACATTGTCGTTGTGTCCTTGGGCAAGACACTTCACCCACCTTGCCTCCAGTGTCTGTGTACATTGGTGTATGAATGAGAGTGTGAATGGGTGAGTGGATCCTTACTGTAAAGCGCTTTGAGTGCCTAATGAAGGTGGAAAAGCGCTATATAAGTTGAGACCATTTCCCATTATCAATACTTTGATCGTCAACAAACGCAGATAACTTAGAGTTACAGTACATAAAGACAGATAAAGCTGCCAACACTCTATGGGTACATGACCTTCTCAGTAAATGTGCGAACTCTAAAACTCTTTCTCTCAAACTCAGCGGAAAAGATTCCCTCTGATAAAGATCCGCAAAAACAAACAAAGACCGGAGCGGGTGGTTTCTGCTCAGCACAGTATCACGGGAGACTTCACTCACAGTAAGATAAATAAAATCTATGTTCAGAATCAGGGCGGGGCCGTCCACCTGCAAAACTCATGTAAGCTTCTTCCTTGTCATGATTGACGTTTTTGGTTGTGTTTTCATCATGTTTTTTTGTGGTTTGGTCACAGCTATATATCACTAAAATAACCGCCAAAACGCGACAAAAACGTTAAAAAAAGTGACTGAAAATGCGTCAATAATGTGGCAAAAAAAGCTGTGAAAACATGACAAAAACAAGCAACGAAAACGTGATGAAAACAAGGTAGAAGCTGAGATCAGCTTTATAGGCCTTAGCTTTCAAATGAGGCCTATAGGCTCTAAGCTCACCAGTCAAGAAGCTTTTAGATTTGTGTAAAGCTGTAGAAAATGTGCTTGGTTAAGAGGTTAATACGCCTAAGACACCGAGTCTGTTTAGAGCAGACTATATACCGCATACAATTAGATAAACAGTGGCAATGATGCACAAAGAATCTCTATAAAAAAGCCCAGATGGACCACTGCCTGTGAACTCTTTCGTCTAGTCGAGTAAATGCTTTTCCTGCTGTCAAAATATTAAAATTTATGTTTTAATATGTGTTGCATGATTGATTCAGAAAATAGTGGGATTCGACTGTTGACCAATTGCCGGCTGGGTAGCATTACAATATTTTGACACCAGTGCTTTAACGGTACTTGGTTTTCGATACCGATACCTGAACGATCCCCAAAATATTTGTCGCCTAGAACCAGAAAACAGAACAATAATGTGTGGAAGATCTGCGCATTAAATGGTGGAATAATTTGGTAATAAATTGAGGGGGGGGAAATTAGCCAAAATGAGGGGGGGGGGAAATGAGAAAAAAATGGGCAAAAATTAATTTATTAAATTGGACAAATGGGGCAAGCATTGGGCAAAAAATTCTGGAAAAGTAGGGAAATTGAACAAAAAATTGGGCAAAAATGGGTGGGATAAAATCCTTTATTTGAGCTGAAACAACCAAGTCACTTACTTTAATGCTGTCTCTCGACCAACAACATCAAGACTTGGATCTAAAGAGAGAAGATAATTTTTATTTTATTTCGATACCAGTAGAACCTAAAACTTTTTTCCGATACCAGACTGGTATGGTTTAACGGTACCCAGCCCTAACCATGAGTCTATAAAAGCCTTGCTCCCATTCTGTGCCTTTTTTAGGCAAGGCAAGGCAAGGCAACTTTATTTATACCGCGCATTTCGTACACAAGGCAACTCAATGCGCCTTACAAAGAAGATATGCGAAATTCCAATCAGGTTAAGTTAAGGCAAAGCACATATATAGAAACATCAAGACATGGGAAATACACGATGACTGGCCATTGACCAGGGGTGGGGCTAAAGAAACGTGTTGAGGCAGACGCAGAACGATGGGGGCGTGGTTAGGGAGGGGCTATGTGTGTGCGGTTATTTACAGTCTGAAAGTCAGTGTTATGCAAAATATGACCCAGAGAGCTCAGTCCTTATCAGGTTTAGCTCCGTGGCTTGGCCTTGAAGGGAAGTGTTAATGGCATAGGAGCGATAAGAGGTGCAGCTGCTTCAAATCTCCTCTCTCAGGAGGAAGAGAATTATTGCAGCAATAGTTCATACATTTATAATGAATTAGCTTTTTTCTCGGTCTCAGCTTTAGTTCAGTTCTCCTTCACAGTTCATCCCTTTTCCTCCTAGAAATATAGTCCATCTATTGTCCGTCTCCACAGCAAGCTGCCAGGTCGTACATAACATTGGTGTTTATCTGTTGGAGGTTTTGGTTTTCTATCGTCTGGATAAAGTTTAACCTGTTCAATTGATTTTGACAGAGCCAAAGTGCAGACTCTACTGCACTGCCCCTGACGAGACAAAGGGGGCGCTGTGTATTTTTCTGCACAGTTTAGGAGAGGCGATTTAAAAAGGTAAAGACGCGATTACAGGGTTTATACAATGGAAGTCGATTTCAATGCCATTTTTAATGCCACAAACGCAGAAGAAAATGAGCACATATTTAATTTAAGATTTGCAAACGTTTCAGAAAGAGAACTGGACAAAACAGGAAACTTTTTAGCAAAAGAATGTGGCCTATTTCATCAGAATTTGGGTTATTTTCAATTAACTTTTACAGTAAAACTCAATTAGACATAAAGCAACATCATAATTTGCCAATATATATGATATAAAGCCAGTGCACATTGTGATGTTTTTTTATTTGCGATATCGTGAGAATACATTTGAAGTTGAAAATCCGCTTTTAATTGGAAAATGCTTTTGTTATTTCAATGTAAGGAACATTCACACAGCGACAGAGATTGCTAGTTTTGTTGACTTTATAATGGAGTGTATACAACATGTGCCTCTCCGGCTGCAAAGCTCACTGGCTACGACTCTCTCATCATGGATACAGGAGGGAGATCATTGGAAATCTTTGACCCGTCTCTGTGTTTCTCACCTGCTCAATGTCTCTGCAGTTGTTTCTGTCGATAACCCACTTGACTCTCTGTCGGGACTGGAGCCGCAGTTTGGACACGGCCTGCTGGAACCTGCGGGACGAGGCCTGGACCCGGGGCTGGGCTTTGGTCTGGTCTTTGGTCTGGTCTTTTGAGTGCAGTCGGTGAGAAAATACAGTCCAGCAGCGTTTGGAGGGAGAGGCCGGTTTCGACCGGACTGGTGGACCTGGCTCTTGTACAGCGAGGTCTGGAGGCGTCTCTGGGACAAAAGGCACTCCTCTGTCTGGACTCTGACACTTTGTCCCGTTTGGATCATGTTCGTCGACTCCGTGACCGAACTCTCTGTGGCTCTGCGAGAAGAAAAGGATTTGAAGTACGGCTGAACGATTTTCACTGCATTGCGATTGAGCTGCATAAATACTTTTGAAACTGCTGTTAAACATCACTGTTCTCATTTAATATGTTTCAGCTTCATGCGGCATTCTCGAATACAGTGGTTTCTTAAGTGAGGGTCGCAAGATGATTTTGAGACAATATTTTTTACATTCAGACATTGAATTTGATGTATTTTGAATGAAAACAGCACATTTAAGTGAAAATAGTCTCCAAACTAACATCATTAAACACATTTTAAATGTTTTGCACCTTAAATTATTACAAATGCTAATTACATTTAAAGGGTTCCCCGAGATGTTTGTGTTAGAAGATAACATTATATCGCTATTTATCATACTGGGTCAAGCTGTACAGTCGTACCATCTCTGTCATAGCCTTGACTGTGGTGCTCAGGCGCCCACTCTCAGCCACTGAATGTTTTGCTTGGGTATCAGTATGACGCTCTTAGATGGTATTTACCCCTTAGACAGACTTGAATGGTGTGACTAGCGCAATGTCTCGAGTTCATGTCTCCGGGTCCCGTAATGATGGTAAATAAACTTCTCCTGTATAAGACATCCTGACTGCGGCCTATTCTTCATCGATCCTCTCGAGCACTTTTGTTATTTCTCTAACAGTTTGTTTGGGGTCACGGCCTGAAAAGTATGTGAACCCCTGCTCTAATAAACATGGCGCTCTCAACCTCTTTCCGCCTATTCAGCTACATAAAGGCGAGAAAATCCAGCTCAGAGTTATGTCAAAAGCCGGCTGTAAAGATGCTGCAATTACATGCAGCTTAATACAATGATTTGCACGTACGGCGATGAGCGCAGGCACTTTTTTGGACCACCTCAGCCCGCAATGAAATGACATTTCCATGACACGACACGACCAATGTTCCCTCTAATTTTTGATGTGTCTGAGCAAACACACAAACTCCCTGAGCAACTGTGACCTCACCAGTCTGATCCTTGGTGCGAGGTCAGGCGGTCCATCCCCTGGTGCTTTTTGTTTCAGATGATTTCCTGTGGTTTCATTTAAAACGATATTTTGAGCTACTTTTGCAACAGAATTTTACTTTTGTACACTTCAAATGTTGCAAATGAAGGACAATAAAGTTATTCTGTTACTGATTATAACTGTTAATTTACAAACTCATTAGTTTAAAGGCAGCTTAATCCTCTGGGCTCCTTCAACCAGACACTGAGAGCATCCATGTTGTGAGCATCCGTGTATTTTCCGTGGACTTCAGCACATTGTAGTGAAATGCAGATTGTATGTTTGCCAAAACTGCCTTTGCCTAACGTCACTCACACCAGCCGCTGCAGAGGGAGGGAGAAATGTGCGTCGATGAGCCGACATCGGGACTCTCAGGGAGAGGGGGGAACAGGACACACATGTGTCTGCGATGGGGACTGACCGTGAGACATTACGCCACTCCTCCAGTGTTGTGAATAAGTGCGTTTATTATCAGCTATTCTCAGTGGACATAACCCTGCCCGCAGGTCGCAAGACACTCGTCATTTGTTCCTAGAGCAGAAAATAGTTTGCGCTGCGCGAGACTAGTGCTGCACGATATTGAAGTAACTTGCGACATGCGATTAAGTGGTGCAATACTGAGATAATGACATTATTGCGATATTTCAACACGACATGTCCATTCCAATTACACAAATTACACATTTCTCAGCAGAAGAAATGTTTAACTAAAACTGAACTTTTAACATTTTTAACTTCTATGCATTGATCTCAGTCGATCTCAGTCAGATGAAGGCTTTAGTGATGTCATGATATATTGTGGCTTCTTGCGATACTGATATTGCATAATCTAATATCGTGATATGATACTTTTTGCGATATATCGTGCTGCCCTACGCGAGACACATGTGGAGTTTGTTTATAGCGACTGCAGAGCAGACAAACATGATTCTTCTGCAGTCACCTCTGATTGGCCAACAGCCAAAGGCAGCGAGGCTTGTGATTGGTGAACATGCCCCTCAGCCCCTAAACCTCTATACTTTAGAAACAAATTAGTGACAGGTTTGAGTGTATCGTGAATTAGCTACAACATTGACCATTGTTACTTGTTGGTTTTCCAAGTCCGTACCTCAGAGTCCACATGTCTCTGTCTCTCTGGACTCCTGTGAGGTCCAGTCTGGTCCTGGTCTGCCTTTTTCTTTGGATCAGTTACGTCTCTCGTCTCAGCCGCAGCGGTCCGGTCCGGAGCAGAGAGGATTCTGGGAGGAGGTCTGGCTGGTCTCAGAGGGAGGTGTCTGTCTACGACAGAGGGAAACCACGGACTGAAGACCTGAACGAGGAGAGGAGATAGTGTCATCAGTCGGTGAGCCTTAGTTGGATGTTTAATCCCTATTACAGACACGTATTCAGTGAGATTCCAAATACACCTCATAACTAGGGCTGGATACCGTATCGACAAAAAGTTTACGTTCTACTGGTATCGGAAAAATGAAAGTGTCGAAAAAAATCTTCTCTCTTTAGATCCAAGTTCTGATGCTGTTGGTCCAGAGACAGCATTAAAGGAAGTGACTTGGTTGTTTCAGTTCAAATAAATGATATTTTCTATATTTTTTCCCCACTAAATTTATTACCAATTTTTTCCCTCCAATTTTTCTCTCGTTTTCTTCCTCATTTCTTTCAATTTTTTATTACTAATATTTTCCCTATTTCCCACTTTTTTTCAATTTATTCCTATTTTTTTTACTCAATTTATAACCTTTTTTTGCCCAATTTCCTCCTTCTCATATTTACTATTTTTTCTATTACTAATATATTCCCTATTTCCCCCCATTTTTATTTCAATTTATGCCCCATTTTTCCCCAATTACACATTATTTCTTTATTTTTGCCATAATTTCTCCCAATTTTCCCCATTTATCACACATTTCTTGGGGCGACGGTGGCGCAGGTGGTAGAGCGGGTCGTCTCGCAAATGCACACTGTCGTTGTGTCCTTGGGCAAGACACTTCACCCTACTTGCCTCCAGTGTCTGAGTACATTGGTGTATGAGTGAGAGAGTGAATGGGTGACTGGTTCCTTACTGTAAAGCGCTTTGGGCCTGATAAAGGTAGAAAAGTGCTTTATAAGTTGAGTCCATTTACCATTTGACATTTGAGATTAACCCAATATTGTAAATGTGCAGATCTTCCACACATTATTGTTCTGTTTTCTGGTTCTAGAATCTAGACGTCAAATATTTTAGTATAGATATAGGAAAAAGTATTGTTCAGGTATCAGTATCGTAAACCAAGTATCGTTAAAGTACTGGTGTCAGAAAAAAAAACAGTAACAGTGTCCAGCCCTCCTGTTTTGTCACTACTTTTGAGCACACTACAGGAGAATAGGTGTGTGGGAGGGCATCTAACACACATTGCAGTGCTGTGTCTGACCTGTGGAGGGCGACGGGGGAAAGGAGCCAGCAGCAGTTTCTCCGTGGTCTCGATCAGAGCAGGAAGGTCCTGACCAGGTTCCGGTTTGTAATGAAGAACCACATCCTCCATCGATCCATCCCGGAGAGAGGACCAGACCCAGACCAGGTCCTACAGGCTCCACAGCAGCGGCGCCATCGCGGGCTGTAGAGCAGACAGAAATACATTTGGTTTTTGTTTTTCAAGTTTCAACACAGGTGTGATGTGGGCCTCCTGTTGGTGCTGGTTAAACATTTACTCACAGTGGAAAAAGTAACAATATTTTTTACTGATATAGAAGTAAAAAGTACCGTATGATGAAACTACTCTAAAAAGGAAATGTAACTGAGTACTACCCGCCTCTGGACATGAACAATTTCTAACTGGTTAAGGATGCTGCCTTCATGTACTCTCGTAATGATGGTAAAAATCAGATGCTGAGTACAGTGCACATGAACGCCGCCTCATCTCGTATTTTCCACTGGGATATTGGGAGATAGTTTTGATGCCCGAGTTCCCGAGAGGAGATAACCTTCGATCTTTCAACACGACAGAGAGCAGCGAGAATACGTTTTTACGTTTTTAAGCCGATTGTTATGATGCCAACATTATACATTATACATTTAGCTTCTCAATTTTAATGTCTATTTTTTCACATATCGTACTTGTATGTTTTGTCGATCAAAGCAGATACAAAGTAGCAGTAGTTCAGCAGTTTGTCGACGACTTTCTCACGTGAATTTATTTGTTTATAGTGTATTGGTGTAATTTTTCAAATATTTGTGGTTCCCTGGTTGGACCCATAATGCACTGTTCCTACCATACGGTCACATGGACTTAAAAGACTGTGGTGACACATCTGGCTGATCACTGTGACTCCTGTGACAGACACTGTAGCCTCACACCAGTGTGTTCCTCTTTGTGTAGAGTGTTGAGCTGATGTTGATGCTGTGTTTGTGTTTCTGCAGAGCAGGAACCTGCTGAAAATCAGTTTGTACTAAGCCAGGCACGATTTAAATCTGTCCTGCTTAATAAATAAGATGAAATAATTTCCACTTCACAACTGGAAAGGATCCAGAGTACATGAAGGCAGCATCAGGGCCAGGAGTTAAGAAACAAGAAAACAATTAAGGTTAGGTTTATTTAGCAATATATAATGACCTGTTAGTTTTTAATAAAGTGTGTCAAATATTAATCATATATTTTGTCCCTAAAACCAATACAAAGTGCATAAAATGAATATAAAATAACACGTTGCTATAAAGTTTTTCTAATAATTAATCATATATTTTATTCCTAAAACCAATACAAAGTGCTTAAAATGAACAAAAAATAACATGTTGTCAAGACAAATAGCAGTGTTGTGAACCCTTGGTCACTGCAATAATCATCGTAAGGAGACAGGAAAATAGCAAAAAGAGTTTGTAGCCCTCGGAGGGTTCGATAGACACTGCCTTTATAAAAAATATAAGGTATTTGTGTGTAAACCACTTTAGCCAGAGTTGCTTCCTTGTAACGATTCAGTAATTAATTCAATTCCAGTGAAATCGATGCATTTATTCAGGAACTGGACTGAAGCTAAGGGTTTGTTTTTAGCATTTATGCTAACCTAACGGCGAACGAAGCTCAAATCCATAATTTATTCTAAATCTAGAGGCCAACGTACATATGGGGGGAAATAATAAAATAAAAACATATTAACTGTGAATATTTACCTTTAGATCTTGCGTGCAGGAGACAAAAATAAACAAAAATGCGTGTCAATTAAAGTGAAGAAAGTGATAGAGAGTTTCTCTTTTCTCCAGAGAGGCTACAGCGGCGCTCAGCGGAGAGGCAGTGTATTACATATATGGTAATAAAAACAAGAGTTGGCCTAAAAAAAATATGGTGTGACAGAGTTGACACGTGTAAACATGCGTGTAAAATTACGTGTGCAATATCAGCTAACAGACCCTGAGTCTTATTTGGATGATTATAAAAGTCTTACAGTAAAATACGCAGAAAAGCTGCATTCTCCTGGTGTTAAAAGTGCCATAACAAATGCTCGCCAGGAGAGGGCAGCAGTGAGAAGAGAATCAGGACCCACTCAGACCATTGACAGTATATTTAGAAACATTTCTAAATTTACTGTCAATGACTCAGACAAGTAGGGGAGAGTGAGCTAAATTGAACCACCCTTATATTTTGAAATAATAATAATAATAATAACTAGAAATGCAGCAATGGCTGCGCCATTGCGATTGACTGCGGAACTGCGGGAATCGAATGCAGAAATTGCATAAATTTGCATAAATTGGTTAATTTGCATAATCTAATGTTCATAAACTGGTGAAATAGCATAAACTGGTAAAATTGCAGAAAAACTGTAAAATGCATAAATTGGTTAATTTGCATAATCTAATTTGCATAAACCGGTAAAATGCATGAACAGTTTAAATTGCACAAACTGTTATGTTGCATAAACTGGTTAAATTGCAAAAAACTGTAAAATGCATTAATTGGTTAATTTGCATAAATTATATAAACTGCATTAACTGTTTAAATTTCATAAATCCTAAATGGCATAAATTGTTATGTTGCATAAACTGGTTAAAATGCGTAAACTGGTTAAATTCCATAAAGTGGTTAATTTGCATAAATTGTTTATATTGCATAAACTTTTTAAATTCCATAAACTGGTCAAACTGTTGAAATCGCCTAAATGCTGAAATTGCAGAAGCTGCACAAATGGCTGAAACACATGGAGTGCCAGAAATCCTATTAAAATACATTGGCTGGATTCGCCATACACACTAATGGGGCAGAGGCCACATACACACCAATGCAAAAATTTCAAATTCCTGTAGAAAAAACTGGAAAACTGCAGAAGGCCAATTTTTTCTCAAATCCCACAAGTTGCGGAAGCTGAACATGCACAAGTTGCAGAAATTGCAGAAATTGCGGAAAAAATGCGGAAAAGCATGAATTTGCGGGAGCCCCATTATGCGTCAATGGGAAAAATGTGCGGTATTTCGTCCGATTGCGGAAAAACCGTAAATCGCAGAAGTCCGAAAAGTAATAGCAGGATTCTCCTCAACATGCGGAACATTTTGATGCATAACTTGCAGAAATTGCACAAGCATGAAAGTGCTGAAAGCTGCAGAAAATCAGGAAAAATGTGTCGGTATAATAACTAGAAATGCAGCAATGGCTGCGCCATTGCGATTGACTGCGGAACTGCGGGAATCGAATGCAGAAATTGCATAAATTGCATAAATTGGTTAATTTGCATAATCTAATGTTCATAACTGGTGAAATTGCATAAACTGGTAAATTGCAGAAAAACTGTAAAATGCATAAATTGGGTAATTTGCATAATCTAATTTGCATAAACCGGTAAATGCATGAACAGTTTAAATTGCACAAACTGTTATGTTGCATAAACTGGTTAAATTGCAAAAAAAAACAGTAAAATGCATTAATTGGTTAATTTGCATAATTATATAAACTGCATTAACTGTTTAAATTTCATAAATCCTAAATGGCATAAATTGTTATGTTGCATAAACTGGTTAAAATGCGTAAACTGGTTAAAATGCGTAAACTGGTTAAATTCCATAAAGTGGTTAATTTGCATAAATTGTTTATATTGCATAAACTTTTTAAATTCCATAAACTGGTCAAACTGTTGAAATCGCCTAAATGCTGAAATTGCAGAAGCTGCACAAATGGCTGAAACACATGGAGAGCCAGAAATCCTATTAAAATGCATTGGCTGGATTCGCCATACACACTAATGGAGCAGAGACCACATACACACCAATGCAAAAATTTCAAATTCCCGTAGAAAAAAAAAATGGAAAACTGCAGAAGGCCAATTTTTTCTCAAAACCCACAAGTTGCGGAAGCTGAACATGCACAAATTGCAGAAATTGCAGAATTGCGGAAAAAATGCGGAAAAGCATGAATTTGCGGGAGCCCCATTATGCGTCAATGGGAAAATGTGCGGTATTTCGTCCGATTGCGGAAAACCGTAAATCGCAGAAGTCCGAAAAGTAATAGCAGGATTCTCCTCAACATGCGGAACGTTTTGATGCATAACTTGCAGAAATTGCACAAAGCATGAAAGTGCTGAAAGGTGCAGAAAATCAGGAAAAATGTGCGGGAATAATAACTAGAAATGCAGCAATGGCTGCGCCATTGCGATTGACTGCGGAACTGCGGGAATCGAATGCAGAAATTGCATAAATCTGCATAAATTGGTTAATTTGCATAATCTAATGTTCATAAACTGGTGAAATTGCATAAACTGGTAAAATTGCAGAAAAACTGTAAAATGCATAAATTGGTTAATTTGCATAATCTAATTTGCATAAACCGGTAAAATGCATGAACAGTTTAATTGCACAAACTGTTATGTTGCATAAACTGGTTAAATTGCAAAAAAACGGTAAAATGCATTAATTGGTTAATTTGCATAAATTATATAAACTGCCTTAACTGTTTAAATTTCATAAATCCTAAATGGCATAAATTGTTATGTTGCATAAACTGGTTAAATCGTAACTGGTTAAATGCGTAAACTGGTTAAATTCCATAAAGTGGTTAATTTGCATAAATTGTTTATATTGCATAAACTTTTTAAATTCCATAAACTGGTCAAACTGTTGAAATCGTCTAAATGCTGAAATTGCAGAAGCTGCACAAATGGCTGAAACACATGGAGCCAGAAATCCTATTAAAATACATTGGCTGGATTCGCCATACACACTAATGGAGCAGAGACCACATACACACCAATGCAAAAATTTCAAATTCCTGTAGAAAAAACTGGAAAACTGCAGAAGGCCAATTTTTTCTCAAATCCCACAAGTTGCGGAAGCTGAACATGCACAAGTTGCAGAAATTGCAGAAATTGCGGAAAAAATGCGGAAAGCATGAATTTGCGGGAGCCCCATTATGCGTCAATGGGAAAATGTGCGGTATTTCGTCCGATTGCGGAAAAACGTAAATCGCAGAAGTCCCAAAAGTAATAGCAGGATTCTCCTCAACATGCGGAACGTTTTGATGCATAACTTGCAGAAATTGCACAAAGCATGAAAGTGCTGAAAGCTGCAGAAAATCAGGAAAAAGATGGAATAATAATAATACTAGAAATGCAGCAATGGCTGCGCCATTGCGATTGACTGCGGAACTGCGGGAATCGAATGCAGAAATTGCATAAATTGCATAAATTGGTTAATTTGCATAATCTAATGTTCATAAACTGGTGAAATTGCATAAACTGGTTAATTGCAGAAAACTGTAAAGTGCATAAATTGGTTAATTTGCATAATCTAATTTGCATAAACCGGTAAATGCATGAACAGTTTAAATTGCACAAACTGTTATGTTGCATAAACTGGTTAAATTGCAAAAAAACGGTAAAATGCATTAATTGGTTAATTTGCATAAATTATATAAACTGCATTAACTGTTTTAAATTTCATAAATCCTAAGTGGCATAAAATTGTTATGTTGCATAAACTGGTTAAAATGCGTAAACTGGTTAAAATGCGTAAACTGGTTAAATTCCATAAAGTGGTTAATTTGCATAAATTGTTTATATTGCATAAACTTCTTAAATTCCATAAACTGGTCAAACTGTTGAAATCGTCTAAATGCTGAAATTGCAGAAGCTGCACAAATGGCTGAAACACTTGGAGAGCCAGAAATCCCATTGGCTGGATTCGCCATACACACTAATGGAGCAGAGACCACATACACACCAATGCAAAATTTCAAATTCCTGTAGAAAAAAACTGGAAAACTGCAGAAGGCCAATTTTTTCTCAAAACCCACAAGTTGCGGAAGCTGAACATGCACAAGTTCAGAAATTGCAGAAATTGCGGAAAAAAATGCGGAAAAGCATGAATTTGCGGGAGCCCCATTATGCGTCAATGGGAAAATGTGCGGTATTTCGTCCGATTGCGGAAAAACCGTAATGCAGAAGTCCGAAAAGTAATAGCAGGATTCTCCTCAACATCGGAACATTTTGATGCATAATTTGCAGAAATTGCACAAAGCATGAAATGCTGAAAGTGCAGAAATCAGGAAAATGGCGGGAATAATAATAATAATAATAATAAATAAGAAACGGAAACCAATAATTGACTGCGGAAATTACGCAGTCAATCAATAAAGAACATGAAAACCAATGATTGACTGCGGAAGATTCCGCAGTCAATCAACTAGAAAATGCAGCAATGGCTGCGCCATTGCGATTGACTGCGGAACTGCGGGAATCGAATGCAGAAATTGCTAAAATTGCATAAATTGGTTCATTTGCATAAATCTAATGTTCATAAACTGGTTAAATTGCATAAACTGGTAAAATGCATAAATGGTAAAAATGCATAAATTGGTTAATTTGCATAAACTGGTTAAATTGCAGAAAACTGTAAAATGCATAAATTGGTTAATTTGCATAAACGGTAAAATGCATGAAACAGTTTAAATTGCACAAACTGTTATGTTGCATAAACTGTTAAATTGCAAAAAAAACGGTAAAATGCATTAATTGGTTATTTGCATAAATTATATAAACTGCATTAACTGTTTACATTTCATAAATCCTAAGTGGCATAATTGTTATGTTGCATAAACTGGTTAAATGCGTAAACTGGTTAAAATGCGTAAACTGGTTAAATTCCATAAAGTGGTTAATTTGCATAAATTGTTTATATTGCATAAACTTTTTAAATTCCATAAACTGGTCAAACTGTTGAAATCGCCTAAATGCTGAAATTGCAGAAGCTGCACAAATGGCTGAAACACATGGAGAGCCAGAAATCCTATTAAAATGCATTGGCTGGATTCGCCATACACACTAATGGAGCAGAGACCACATACACACCAATGCAAAAATTTCAAATTCCCGTAGAAAAACTGGAAAACTGCAGAAGGCCATTTTTCTCAAATCCCACAAGTTGCGGAAGCTGAACATGCACAAGTTGCAGAAATTGCAGAAATTGCGGAAAAAATGCGGAAAAGCATGAATTTGCGGGAGCCCATTATGCGTCAATGGGAAAAATGTGCGGTATTTCGTCCGATTGCGGAAAAACCGTAAATCGCAGAAGTCCAAAAGTAATAGCAGGATTCTCTCAACATGCGGAACGTTTTGATGCATAACTTGCAGAAATTGCACAAAGCATGAAAGTGCTGAAAGCTGCAGAAAATCAGGAAAAATGTGTCGGTATAATAATATAACTAGAAATGCAGCAATGGCTGCGCCATTGCGATTGACTGCGGAAATGCGGGAATCGAATGCGGAAATTGCTAAATTGCATAAATTGGTTAATTTGCATAATCTAATGTTCATAACTGTAAAATCGCATAAACTGGTAAAATGCATATGGTAAATGCATAAATTGGTTAATTTTAAGTTAAATTGCAGAAAAACTGTAAAATGCATAAATTGGTTAATTTGCATAATCTAATTTGCATAAACCGGTAAAATGCATGAACATTTAAATTGCACAAACTGTTATGTTGCATAAACTGGTTAAATTGCAAAAAAAACGGTAAAATGCATTAATTGGTTAATTTGCATAAATTATATAAACTGCATTAACTGTTTAAATTTCATAATCCTAATGGCATAAATTGTTATGTTGCATAAACTGTTAATCTACTGGTTAAAATGCGTAAACTGGTTAAATTCCATAAAGTGGTTAATTTGCATAAATTGTTTATATTGCATAAACTTTTTAAATTCCATAAACTGGTCAAACTGTTGAAATCACCTAAATGCTGAAATTGCAGAAGCTGCACAAATGGCTGAAACACATGGAGAGCCAGAAATCCTATTTAAATGCATTGGCTGGATTCGCCATACACACTAATGGAGCAGAGACCACATACACACCAATGCAAAAATTTCAAATTCCCGTAGAAAAAAACCGGAAACTGCAGCGGCCAATTTTTTCTCAAACCCACAAGTTGCGGAAGCTGAACATGCACAAATTGCAGAAATTGCAGAAATTGCGGAAAAAAATGCGGAAAAGCATGAATTGCGGGAGCCCCATTATGCGTCAATGGGAAAATGTGCGGTATTTCGTCCGATTGCGGAAAAACCGTAAATCGCAGAAGTCCAAAAGTAATAGCAGGATTCTCCTCAACATGCGGAACTTTTGATGCATAACTTGCAGAAATTGCACAAGCATGAAAGTGCTGAAAGTGCAGAAAATCAGGAAAAATGTGCCGGAATAATAATAATAATAAAGAAACGCAAACCAATAATTGCACTGCGGACCAAAATTCCGCAGTCCAATCAACTAGAAATGCAGCAATGGCTGCGCCATTGCGATTGACTGCGGAACTGCGGGAATCGAATGCAGAAATTGCATAAATTGCATAAATTGGTTAATTTGCATAATCTAATGTTCATAAACTGGTGTCTGTTAAATTGCAGAAAACTGTAAAGTGCATAAATTGGTTAATTTGCATAATCTAATTTGCATAAACCGGTAAAATGCATGAACAGTTTAAATTGCACAAACTGTTATGTTGCATAAACTGGTTAAATTGCAAAAAAAACGGTAAAATGCATTAATTGGTTAATTTGCATAAATTATATAAACTGCATTAACTGTTTAAATTTCATAAATCCTAAATGGCATGAATTGTTGTTATGGTTTGCATAAACTGGTTAAAATGCGTAAACTGGTTAAATTCCATAAAGTGGTTAATTTGCATAAATTGTTTATATTGCATAAACTTTTTAATTCCATAAACTGGTCAAACTGTTGAATCGCCTAAATGTTGAAATTGCAGAAGCTGCACAAATGGCTGAAACACTTGGAGTGCCAGAAATCCTATCATTGGCTGGATTCGCCATACACACTAATGGGCAGAGACCACATACACACCAATGCAAAATTTCAAATTCCTGTAGAAAAAACTGGAAAACTGCAGAAGGCCAATTTTTTCTCAAAACCCACAAGTTGCGGAAGCTGAACATGCACAAATTCAGAAATTGCAGAAATTGCGGAAAAAATGCGGAAAAGCATGAATTTGCGGTAGCCCCATTATGCGTCAATGGGAAAAATGTTCGGTATTCGTCCGATTGCGGAAAAAACCGTAAATTGCAGAAGTCCGAAAAGTAATAGCAGGATTCTCCTCAACATGCGGAACTTTTGATGCATAATTTGCAGAAATTGCACAAAGCATGAAAGTGCTGAAAGGTGCAGAAAATCAGGAAAAATGTGCGGGAATAATATAATAACTAGAAATGCAGCAATGGCTGCGCCATTGCGATTGACTGCGGAACTGCGGGAATCGAATGCAGAAATTGCATAAATTTGCATAAATTGGTTAATTTGCATAATCTAATGTTCATAACTGGTGAAATTGCATAAACTGGTAAAATTGCAGAAAAACTGTAAAATGCATAAATTGGTTAATTTGCATAATCTAATTTGCATAAACCGGTAAAATGCATGAACAGTTTAATTGCACAAACTGTTATGTTGCATAAACTGGTTAAATTGCAAAAAAACGGTAAAATGCATTAATTGGTTAATTTGCATAAATTATATAAACTGCATTAACTGTTTAAATTTCATAAATCCTAATGGCATAAATTGTTATGTTGCATAAACTGGTTAAAATGCGTAAACTGGTTAAATTCCATAAAGTGGTTAATTTGCATAAATTGTTTATATTGCATAAACTTTTTAAATTCCATAAACTGGTCAAACTGTTGAATCGCCTAAATGCTGAAATTAGAAGCTGCACAAATGGCTGAAACACATGGAGAGCCAGAATCCTATTAAAATACATTGGCTGGATTCGCCATACACACTAATGGAGCAGAGACCACATACACACCAATGCAAAAATTCAAATTCCTGTAGAAAAAACTGGAAAACTGCAGAAGGCCAATTTTTTCTCAAATCCCACAAGTTGCGGAAGCTGAACATGCACAAGTTGCAGAAATTGCAGAAATTGCGGAAAAAAATGCGGAAAAGCATGAATTTGCGGGAGCCCCATTATGCGTCAATGGGAAAAATGTGCGGTATTTCGTCCGATTGCGGAAAACCGTAAATCGCAGAAGTCCAAAAGTAATAGCAGGATTCTCCTCAACATGCGGAACTTTTTGATGCATAACTTGCAGAAATTGCACAAAGCATGAAAGTGCTGAAAGGTGCAGAAAATCAGGAAAAATGTGCGGATAAAATAATAATAAAGAAACGGAAACCAATAATTGACTGCGGAAAATTCCGGCAGGTCAACAACTAAATGCAGCAATGGCTGCGCCATTGGGGGCGATTGACATGGGAACTGCCGGGAATCGAATTCAGAAATTGCATAAATTGCATAAATTTTGGTTTAATTTGCATAATCTAATGTTCATAAACTGGTTGAAATTCATAAACTGGTTAAATTGCAGAAAACTGTAAAAGTGCATAAATTGGTTAATTTTGCAAAATCTAATTTGCAATAAACCGGTAAAATGCATGAACATTTAAATTCACAACCTGTTATGTTGGCATAAACTGGTTAAACTTGCAAAAAAAAAACGGTAAAATGCATTAATTGGTTAAATTTGCATAAATTATATAAACTGCATTAACTGTTTAAATTTCATAAAATCCTAAGTGGCATAAATTGTTATGTTGCATAACTGGTTTAAATGCGTAAATTCTGGTTAAAGATGCGTAAACTGGTTTAAATTCCTAAAGTGGTTAATTTGTGGCATAAATTGTTTATATTGCATAAACTTCTTACATTCCATAAACTGGTAAATGTTGACAATCCGTCTAATGCTGAAAATTGCAGAAGCTGCAACACAATGGCTGAAACACTTGGAGAGCCAGAAATCCGCATTGGCTGGATTCGCCAATACACACTAGATGGAGCAGAGACCACATACAAAACCAATGCAAATTTCAAAATCCTGTAGAAAAAAACTGGGAAACACTGCAGAAGGCCAATTTTTCTCAAAAACACAACAAGTTGCGGAAGCTGAACTGCCACAAAGTTCAGAAATTGCAGAAAATTGGCGGAAAAAAATGCGGAAAGCCATGAATTGCGGGAGCCCCATTAATGCGTGCAATGGAAAAAGTGGTGCGGTATTTCGTCGGATTTGCGGAAAAACCGTAAATTGGCAGAAGTCCGAAAAGTAATAGCAGGATTCTTCCTAAACATGCGGAACATTTTTGATGCATAATTTGCAGAAATTGCAACAAGCATGAAAGTGCTGAAGGTGCAGAAAATCAGGAAAATGTGCGGGGAATAATAATAATAATAACTAGAATGCAGAATGGCTGCGCATTGTCGATTGGGACTGCGAACTGCGGGGTAATCAAATTGCAAAAATTGCCATAAATTGCATAAAGTTGGTTAATTGCATATATCTAATGTTTTCATAACTGGTTAAATTGCAAAAAACTGTAAATGCATAAATTGGTTAATTTGCATAATCTAATTTGCCATAAACCGGTAAATCCATGACAGTTTATTGCAGCACTGAACTGTTATGTTGCATAAACTGGTTAACTTGCAAAAACACGGTAAAATGCATTAATTGGTTAATTTGCATAAATTATACTAAACTGCATTACACTGTTTACATTTTTCATAAATCCTAAAACTGGCAATGAATTGTTATGTTGCATGAAACTGTTAAAATGCGTAACTGGTTAAATTCCATAAAGTGGGTTAAATTCCATAAAGTGGTTAATTTGCATAAATTGTTTATATTGCATAAACTTTTTAAATTCCATAAACTGGGTCAAACTGTTGAAATCGCCTAAAAATTTGGCCCAAGAAAAAAAGCCCCCTGGGCGCCAACCAAATGGCTGAAACCTTGGAGTGGCCAGAAATCCTATTAAAAATGCATTGGCTGGATTCGCCCATACACAGCTAAGGGCAGAGACCTACATACACACCAATTGCAAAAATTTCAAATTCCGTAGAAAAACACTGGAAAATGCAGATAGGCACATTTTTTTCCTCAAACCCACAGTTGCGGAAGCTGAACATGCACAAATTGCAGAAATTGCCAGAAATTGGGCGGAAAAAAATGCGGAAAAGCATGAATTTGGCGCAGCCCTATTATGCGTCATGGGAAAAAACTGTGCGGTATTTTCGATTGCCGGAAAACCGTTAATCGCAGAAGTTCCGAAAAGTATAGCAAGGATTCTCCTCACATGCGGAACGTTTTGATGCATACTTGCAAGAAATTGCACAAAGCATGAAAGTGCTGAAAGGTGCAGAAAATCAGGAAAAAATGTTGCGGGGAATAATAATATTAATATAATCAATAAAGAAACGAAAACCAATAATTGACTGCGGAAGAAATTCCCGCAGTCAATCACTAGAAATGGCAGCAATGGCTGCAGCATTGCGATTGGACTTGCGGAACTGCGGAATCGAGATGCAGAAATTGCATAATTTCGCATAAATGTTAATTTGCATAATCTACATTGTTCATGCATAACCTGGTGAAATTGGCATAAACTGGGTAAAATTGCCAGAAAACTGTAAATGGCAATAAATTGGTTAATTTGCATACATCTAATTTGCATAAACAGGTAAAATGCATGAACAGTTTAATTGGGCAACAAACTGTTATGTTGGCATAAACTGGGTTTAATTGCAACAAGAAAACGGTCAATGCTTAATTGGTTATTTGCATAAATTATATAAACTGGCATTAACTGTTTAAAATTTCATAAATCCTAAATGCAATAAATTGTGTATGGTTGCATAAACCCTGGGTTTAAAATGTGTAAACTGGTTAAAAGCGTAAACTGGTTAAATTCCATAAAGGTGGTTAATTTGGCATAAATTGGTTTTATATTGCATAACTTTTTAAATTCCATAAACTGGTCAAACTGTTGAAATCGCCTAAAGCTGAAAATTTTAGAAGCTGCACAAATGGCTTAAAACCATGGCCAGTGCCAGAAAATCCTATTAAAGATACATTGGCTGATTCGCCATAAACACACCAATGGAGCAGAGACGCACATACACACCAATGCAAAAATTTCAAAATTCCTTGTAGAAAAAAACTGGAAAACTGGCAGAAGGCCAATTTTTTTTCTCAGATCCCACGAAGTTGCGGAAGCTGAAAACATGATTGCACAAGTTGCAGAAATTGCTAGAAAATTGCGGAAAAAAATGCGGAAAAGGCATGAATTTGGCGGGAGCCCCCATTATGCGTCAATGGAAAAATGTGCGGGTATTTTCGGTCCCGATTGCGGAAAAACCGTAATCGCAGAAGTCCCGAAAAGTAATAGAGGATTCTGCCCCCTCAACATGCGGAACGTTTTGATGCATAACTTGCAGAAAATTGCACCAAAGCATGAAAGTGCTGAAGCTGCAGAAAATCCGGAAAAATGTGTCGGTAAATAATTATATAAAGAACGAAAACAATAATTGAACTTGCGGAAAATTCCGCAGTCATCAATAAATATAATAAAGAAACGGAAACCAATATTGACTGCGGAAATTCCGCAGTCAATCAATAATAAAGAAACGAAAACCAAATAATTGCTGCGGAAAATTCCGCAGTCAATCACTAGAAAAATGCAGGCAATGCTGCGCCATTGCCGATTGACTGCGGAAGCTGCGGGAATCGAATGCATAAATTTGCATAATTGCAGAAATTGGTTAATTTGCTAATCTAATCGTTCATAAACTGATGACTTGCATAAACTGTTTAAATTGCAGAAAACTGTAAAGTGCATAAATTGTTAATTTGGCATAATCTAATTTGGCATAAACCGTAAAATGCATGAACAGTTTAAATTGCAACAAACTGTTATGTTGCACTACACTGGTTAAAATTCAAAAAAACGGGTAAAAATGCATTAATTGGTTAATTTGCTAAATTATATAACTGCATTCAACTGTTTAAATTTCCATAAATCCTAAATGGCATGAATTGTTATGTTGCATAACCTGGTTAAAAAATGCGTAAACTGGTTAAAAATGCGTAACTGGTTAAATTCCATAAAGTGGTTAATTTGCATAAATTGTTTATCTTGCATAAACTTTTTTAAATTCCCATAAACTGGTCAAACCTGTTGAAATCGTCTAAATGTGAATTGCAGAAGCTGCACAAATGGCTGAAACACATGGGAGCCAGAAATCGCATTGGCTGGATTCGCCATACACCACTAATGGAGCAGAGACCACATACAACCACAATGCAAAATTTGCAAATTCCTGTAGAAAAAAACTGGAAACTGCAGAAGCCCATTTTTTTCTCAATCCACAAGTGGCGGAAGCTGAACATGCACAAGTTGCAGAAATTGGGCCAGAAATTGCGGGAAAAAAATGCGGAAAGCAATGAATTTGTGCGGGAGCCATTATGCGTCAATGGGAAAAATGTGCGGTATTTCGTCCGATTGCGGTAAAAACCGGTAAATCGCAGAAGTCCAATAAGGTAATTAGCAGGATTCTCCTCAACATGCGGAACGTTTTGATGCATAACTTGCAGAAGATTGCACAAAGCATGAAAGTGCTGCAAAAGCTTGCAGAAAATCAGGAAAAGATGGATAATATAAAGAACATGAAAAGCAATGATTGACTGCGGAAGATTCCGCAGTCATCAATATAACTAGAAATGTTGCAATGGCTGAAAGCCATTGCGATGACTGCGGAATAGTTCTAAGGCAGAAGTTATCTGAAACATCCTTGAAACCTTGAAAATGCTGTGAAAACGGTTTGAAATACTTGAAAAATAAATTGAAAATTCCCGATGCCCTTGAATCTACCTGATATCCTTGAAATCTCCTGAAAACTCAAAAACTCCTAAAATCCCTTCAAAACAGTTGTAACTCTTTAAACTCTAAAATCTTACAAACTGTTGTACTTTAAACTCCTGAAATCCTTGAAACTGTTGGAAACCTTTAACACCTGAAATCCTTTGAAACTGTTGAAACCTTGAAACTCCTGAAATCCTTGAAACTCCTGAAATTCTTGTAAACTGTCGAATATCCTTGAAACTCCTGAAATTATTGAGTGTCTTGAAACTGTTTAATTGCCCAAACCGGCTGAAATAATTTAATTTCCAGTAACTATGGCAACCTGGGTCTGGATTAGCTGGCTTCTGTTGGTTCGCTCGATCTGATTTTGGTTACGGTAACTATGGCAACGTAGGCTGGACTCGGCCTGGCTTCTGTGGTTCGCCTCGATCTGATTTTTGGTTCCGGTTACTATGGGACCTGGTTTGGACCTTAGCCCAGCTTCTTGGTTTTGGCTTGATCTGCTTTTGGTTCTGGTAACTATGGCAAATTGGTCTGGTCTTGGTTTTTGGCTCTGGGTTTGATCTGGTTCGGGGTCTTGGTTCTGGAACTTGGCCACCTTTTTGTGGTCCCGCCTTGCTCTGCCCTTGTTTGGGTTCGGTAACCTATAGTAACCTGGTCCTTGACTTGGTCTGGTCCTGGTATGAGACATGGTCTGGATGTTGGCCCTGGGTCTTAGTTTGGGTCTGTGGTCGCAGGTCTGACTCTGAACTTGTTTCGGGTCTTGCGTTTGGCTTTTGTGGTTCGCATTGAATTGTTTTGGTGTCTGGTAACTATGGAACTCTGTTGGGTCTCGGGTTTGGGTCTTGGGACGGGTCTTGTTTCTTGGGGTCTGGGTCCTTGGTTTGGGTCTTGGTTTGGGTCTGGGTTCGTTCTTGGGTCTTTGGTTCGGGTTTTAGTCTCGGTCTGCTTCGGTCTGGTTCTTGGTTCTGGATCTTGGTCTGGGTCTAGCGTCTTGGTTGGGGTCGCGGTCAGGGTCTTGGTCTGGGCTCTTGGTGGGGTTCGGTCCAGGGTCCTTGGTCTGGGTCCTTAGTTTGGGTCTTGGTCTGGTCCTGGGTCCTGGTTCGGGTCTTGGTTGGGTCTTGGTTCAGAGATCTGGGTCTGGGTCTTTGTCGGAGTCTTGGTTCAGATCTTGGTCTGGGTCCTTGGTACGGGTCTGTTTCGGACTTGGTCCTGGCACCGGTCTGGGGCTTGGCTTCGGGTCTTGGTCCGGGTCCTCGGTCTGGGTTTCCGGGTTTCGGTCTTGGTTTGGGTCCTGGTCTGGTCTTTTGTTCCTAGTCTTTGAAACTGCTGAATCCTTTTGAAAATGTCCTTGGAAAGGTTGAAAATCCCATTTAGTTGTTGTCTTATAGTTCTTTTATTGTGAAATTCCCCATTTGTTGTAATTATAGTGCTTTTATTTGTGAAAACCCTATTAAGTTGTATTATAAGTGCTTTTATTGTGAAAATCCCTATTTAGTGTATTATAGTGCTTTTATTGTGAAATCCCTATTTAAGTTGTAATTAAATAGTGCTTTTATTGTGAAAATCCCATTTAGTTGTATTATATTTGATTTTATTTGTGAAAATCGCCCATTTTAGTTTTATATAATGCTTTATTGTGAAAATCCCCATTTAGTTGTAATTAATCGTGCTTTTTATTGTTAAAATCCATTAGTTGTTTATAGTGTTTTATTGTGGAAAATCCCTATTAAGTTGTATTATACTTGCCTTTTACATGTAAAAATCACTATTAAGTTGCATTAAAACTGTATTACATGTAAAAATCCTATAAAGTTGCATTATACTGCTTTACATGTAAAAATCCCTATTAAAGTTGCATTATAATCTGTTTTTACATGTAAAAATCCTATTAAGTTGCATTATACTGTTTTACATGTAAAGTCCTATTAAGTTGCATTATACTGTTTTAGCATGTAAAATCCTATTATTGCATTATACTGCTTTACATGTAAATAATCCCTATTAAAAGTTGCATTATACTGTTTTACATGTAAAAATCCTATTAAGTTGCATTATTACTGCTTTACATGTAAAAATCGCCTATTAAGTTGTATATAGTGCTTTTTATTGTGAAAATCCCAATTTAGTTGTATTATAGTGCTTTTATTGTAAAATCCCCATTTAGTTGTTATTATAGTGCTTTTATTGTGAAAATCCCTATTAAGTTGTATTATAGTGCTTTTATTGTGAAAATCCCTATTTAGTTGTATTATACTGCTTTTATTGTGAAAAATCCCAATTTAGTTGTATTAATAGTGCTTTTATTGTGAAATCCCCATTTTTAGTTGTTTATAGTGCTTTAATATATAAAAAATCCCTAATTTAGTTGCATAATACTTCTTACATGCAAAATCCGCAAATAAGTTGCATAATTTGTGTTGCTAAATTGCAAAATCCCTATTTTGTTGCAGAAACTGTCTGGTCTTTTGTGCGGGTCTTGGTCTGGTCTTGGTTCCGGAGTCGTGGTCTGTGTCTTGGGTTTGCGTCTTGGTTCGGGTCTTAGTCTGGGTCTTGGATCGGTCTTGGTTGGGTTTGGTCTTGTCTTGGTTCGGGTCGTGGTCTGTGTCTTGGTTTGCGTCTTGTTCGGGTCTTGGTCTGGTCTTGGCTTGGCTTGGTTTTGGGGTCTCATTCGGTCTTAATCAGGTCTGGGTCTGGTCTTGGTTTTGGGTCTTTGGTTCAGTGTCTGTCCTTGGTTCGGGGGTTTGGTCTGGTCTTGGGTTCAGCGTCTTGGTTGGGTCTTGGTCTGGTCAGGGTTTGGGTCCCTTGGTTCGGGTATTGGCGTCTGAAGTCTTGGTTTCTGGGTCTGGTCCTTTGCTCGGGTCTGGTCTGGGTCTGGTCTTGGTTCGGGCCTAAAGGTCTGGTTTGGTTTGGGTCTTTGGTTTGGGGTTTGGTCTGGGTCCCGTCTGGGTCTTGGTTCGGCGTCTTGGTCTGGGGTCTCGGTCTGGTCTTGTTTCGGGTCTTAGTCTCGGTCTTGCTTCGGGTGCTGGTCTGGGTTCTGGATCTTGGTCTGGGTCTCGGTCTAAGGTCCTTGGTTGGGTCTCGGTCCAGGGTCTTGGGGTCTGGGTCTTAGTTTGGGTCTTGTCTCGGGTCTGGTCTTGGTTCGGGTCTGGTCCTGGGTCTTGGTTCGGATCTGGGTCTGGGTCTTTGTTCGGTCTTGGTTCGGATCTTGGTCTGGGGTCTTGTACGGTCTTGGTTCAGATCTTTGTCCTGGGTCCCGGTCTGGGGTCTTGGGGTTCGGGTCCTGGTCCGGGTCTCGTCTGGGTTCGGGTTTCGGTCTTGTTTGGGTCCTGGTTGCGTCTTTGTTCCTGTCTTGAAACTGCTGAAATCCTTGAAAATGTCCTTGGAAGGTTGAAAATCCCCGCATTTACGTTGTTGTATATAGTTCTTTTATTGTGAAAATCCCCATTTAGTTTGTATTATGTGCTTTTATTGTGAAAATCCCTATTTTAGTTGGTATTATAGTGCTTTTTATTGTGAAAATCCCTATTAAGTTGTATTATATGTGCTTTTATTGTGAAAATCCTATTTAGTTGTATTAAAGTGCTTTTTTTGTGAACATCCCTATTAAGTTGTATTATAGTGCTTTTAATTGTGAAAATCCCCATTTAGTTGTATTATAGTGGGCTGTTTATTGTGAAAATCCCATTTAGTTGTATTATAAGGGTTTTATTGTAAAAATCCCTATTTAGTTGTATTATACTGCTTTTATTTGTGAAACTCCTCAAATTTTAGTTGTATTATATATGCTTTTTATGTGGAAAATCCCCATTTAGTTGTATTATAGTGCTTTTATTGTGAAATCCCTATTTAGTTGTATTATAGTGCTGTTATTGTGAAAATCCCTATTGAAGTTGTATTATAGTGCTTTTTGTGAAAATCCCTATTTTAGTTGTATTATAGTGCTTTATATATAATCCGCTATTTAGGTTGCATAATATTTCTTTTACATGCAAAAATCAACCATAAAGTTTGCATAATTGTGTTGTAATTGCAAAAAAATCCTTATTTTGTTGCGGAAACTGTCCTGTCTTGGTGGCGGGTCTTGGTCCTGGGTCTTGGTTCGGGTCGTGGTCTGTGTCTTGGTTTGCGTCTTTGTCTGGTCTTGTTCGGGTCTTAGTCTGTCTTTGATCGGGTCTTGGATGGTGTTTAGGTCTCTGGTCTTGGTCGGGTCTGGGTCTGCTCTTGGTTCGGGTCTTGGTCTGGTCTTGGCTTGGTCTTGGTTTGGGTCTCCGTTCGGGTCTTAAATCAGTGTCTGGGGTCTGGTCTTGGTTGGGTCTTTTCAGGGTATGGTCTTGGTCGGGTTTTGGTCTGGTATTGGGTTCAGGTCTTGGTTGGGGTCTTGGTTCGTGGTCAGGGTTTGGGTCTTGGGTTCGGGGCGTATTGGTTCTGAGTCTTGGTCTGGGTTGGTCTTTGCTCGGGTCCTGATCTGGGTCTGGTCTTCGTTCGGGTCTAGGTCTGGGTTTGGTTGGTCTTGGTTTTGGGTCTTGGGTCGTGTCGCGGTCTGGGGTTTGGTTTTGGTCTTGCTGGGTCTCGGTCTGGTTTTGGTTCGGGTCTTGTCTGGGTCTTTGTCCTTGTCCTGAAACTCTGAAGTCTGAAACTCTGAATGCTTGAAAACTCCTCATGAAATCCTTGAAACTGTTGGAATCCTTGAAAACTTCCGAAATCTTGAAACTTGTTGAATCCTTGTAAACTTCCGAAATCCTTGAACTGCTGAAAGGCAATCTCCATGGCTGACGCCATGGGAGAAATTGACTGTCCTTGAAACTGCTGAAGTCCTTGGTTTCAAAAACTGCTTAAGTCCTTGAAAACCTCCTGAAATTCTTTGAAAAGCTGCTGAAAATCTTGAACTGTTGAACTTGAAACTCCTGAAGATCCTTAAAACTGGTTGAAACCGTTGAAACTCTGAAATCTTTGAAACTATTGAAACCTTGAAACTCCTGGAAATCCTTATAACTGTTGAATCCTTGAAATGTGTTGAACCTTGAAACTCCCCTGAAATCATTGAAACTGTTCAATCCTTGAAATTGTTGGAAAACCTTGGAAAACCTCCTGAAATCCTTGAAACTGTTTCAATCCTTGAAT